>JAWWLZ010000082.1:2569177-2581169 GCA_035041345.1 Poliocrania exsul | reverse complement strand
ACTTACTCTGTTCTTCCCCCACTCTTGAGATGCCTTCTTTGAAGGGGAACTTCTCTGGAGATAATCAGAACCCACCTGGACACCCCCTGTGCAGCCTCTGTAGGTGAATCTGCTTCAGCAGGGAGGTTGGACTAGATGATCTCCAGAGGTCCCTTCCAACCTGAGCCACTCTGTGTGATTATGTGGAAGGTCCCCCAGCCTGGTTTAATTCATCTGGGAAAATCCTGCCTGTGAAAACACACAATGATAAAGATACACTGGTGTCTAATTTAGAAAGCTTTTTTTAATGGGTTTTCTAATTAAGGACCAAATTCAGTCCTTGACAGCCACTGAGATCAGAATAATACCAATCTTAGTCCTTTAAAAGGGTGTGCAGTCATCACACATACACACACTACACAGATATTAAGTGGGAGAGTCAGAAGACAAAATATCTGGGGGAATATAAATATAGAACATGTTTCTGAATTAATTAAGAATATCTTACCTAAAGAAGCACTTATAAAATGCTTTTCTAAATGTATATATATTTTTAAATGTTCTTTTTGAATAGATTATTTCATGGGCTTAGAGCACATCTATGGAAGCAACAATGGTGGGTACCACGAATCTACTTCACAAAGAGGAAAGAATTTTAGAGACATTGTTGTAGAAGCTCCATTTTCAGTGTCAGGAATATTAACATCTGTGTTCTCTCCTGCAGGGAAGTTGTGAAATAAAAGATAATGGAATGTAATCAGTGGGAAGTTTCACAAAAGACAACCTGAAGCTGGATAAAGATTTGACTGCAGTGGAAAACAAGCAAAATATTGTCACTGCACTTTTTTACTAAGATAGAATAAAAGCAGTTTATAAGGTCAAAAAATGCATATTTTATTAATTAAGCTAAAGCTCAGATTCTTTTAGAATCTTCCTCCCATAGTTAGTTAAGGAGTTCCAGCTCCAAAACAGAGCTTTATTTGAATAGTACATGGCTAGACAGAGAAGAAACATTTATTTATCTTTTAAAATCTTAGAAGAAATAGTTTAAAAATCTCAGTGCTGTTGTGGCTAAGAGGTCACATTACCAAGAGATGTTTTATTCATACATCTTAAGAGGCAAGAGTGCATTCAGCAGCAAGATTATTTCCCCACTCTAATTTCTCACCTCCTTTTTAAAGCAAGATTTTCTTAGAAAATTGCTCAGATTCACTGATTTTTGCTCCTTTTCTTAGTTACTCTCTGATGACAATTATCAGTCCTCTGAGCTCTATCAGCTTTAGCAGCTGCTTGTCCCTGGCTGACTTTGTTATTCTTACTTTATTTTCCTGGCTTCAAAGACATTAAATTGTGCCTAAACATATTAAGGGAGTGGGGAATAATCAAAAGAACAAATAATTTTTAAATATCTCACTTACACCACTGTGAGGGAAAACCAAAGCAAATCAGTAACACCCCAAATTAGGTGGAAATTTTTTTGAGAGGTTTTTCAAGCCTCTGCCTTTAAAATCCTTGTTATTTATTCCCTGTTTGCTGCCTGGTAGGGTGGTGGATTCATGCCTGGATGAATGAGGAGGCAGAAGGAATCTGTCCAAGAGGGTTTTTCACCTGGGGTCTTTGGCAAAGAGTCAAAAAGTCCTATTTAATGTTTCATAGACTCATAGAACCATAGCACTATTTATGTTGTAAAAGACTCCTAAGAGTCCAACCATTAACCCAACACTGCCAAGGCCACCACTAACCATGTCCCCAAGTGCCACATCAACACATCTTTGAAATACCTCCAGGGGTGGTGACTCCACCATTTCCTTGAGCAGTTCCTGTGCTTGACAACCCTTTCCATAAGGAATTTTTCATTAATATCCAAACTAAACCTTCACTGGCACAACTTGAGGCCATTTAAATGTGAGAAGAGAGACTCCACCTGGCCACAACCTCCTGTCAGGGAGTTGTAGAGAGCAACAAGGTGTCCCCTCAACCTCCTGTTCTCCAAGATAAAAAAGTGCTTCTGAGTAGCTGTCAGAGCAGGTAAAGTTTTGGAACAAGGACTAGATTTTGATCAGATCATGACTAAACTCCTTCATTCTGTAATAATTGTACTAAACACATTAAAACAATCAAAATCTTAATTTATTACTATATACGAGGGCCAAGTGGGTTTTAGTCAATGCTAAGCTTCAAATACAGAGAAGAATCAAAAATACCAGGCATGAGGAAATGGTGATTTTCTTATTCAGAGTCAACCAAATGTAGCAAAGAAAAGCCTCCTCAAAGCTGAATTGCAGTGTAATGTAGCCCTGCAAGTGGGACACATCCAACAAGCAGCAATAAAATATACCTGGGGTTGGGATGATCTCCAATAATCTCCTCTTATTCCGTTTTCCACTTGTCATCTTTGAACAATGGGAGGGAAATGTGCTGTGAAGGAGTTCAGCAAGAATGCTTGGAGATGGATTCTGAGCTCAATTATTTCACTTAAAGCATTTAGAAGAAAGCTGATAGCCAGTCTATAGATGGGATGCCTGTTATTATTGTTTCATACAGTACATGCCAGAACTTCTGACAGCTCCCAAACTTGAAATCTCTTCTGCTGATAAAAAACTGGTTTAAATATTGAGAATCAGTGAGCTGAATGTGAAGGGGGGAAAAACTCCTCTTGTTATTTTTCTCTTTTCCTTCATCCCATGATCTACTCCCCTGCTGGACCTGCTGCTTTCACTTGTGGTGCTCTCTGCAGCCTGAATGTGCTGTCACAAACTCCATCCTCAAATGTGAGAGGATATAATGCTGTAAACTGTTTATTACACCCTTAAGCTTTGGAAATTATGTTAAAAAATTAAACCCTGGAGACCAGAAATGAGAAGGGGTGAAACAGAGATGGATGTTTGACATCCAAGAAGTGATTGAGTATTCAATCTGTAATGTTTTTGCACTACAGCAAACAACACTTCCTGCTGCTTATTCTCTGAGGAAAGTTTCAGAATTTAGGGATTTGTTTCGTTTTTTAATATGGACTTCAGTGGCATCTACGTGCCAAATATTAAATTACTCCTTGGTGGGATGTACAAGACAAATTTGCACTGAGAACAAGCTAGTTCTAAAATATTTTATCACCTTAGGTAAATATTAAATATTAGGTTTTCTGGTGATTGAAGAGGAAAATGTGTGAGTAATGGATTTTTAATATAAGGATAATGAACAAAAGATAACTTAATATAAAAATAATGAAAAATATAACTTAATATTAAACAAAAAAGGGTCAAAAGCAGGAATAATTTTATTGTTTGCACAGAGGGACATAACTGGGCTACTTGCAGGGAATTGCAGGGATTTATTTACATTCAGATACGTTTTATTCACTAAGTTTTTGCCTCTGATGCAGAAAGCACAAAGTGCCTCACCCCCAGGATCTGTGTACAGAGATGGGTGCAAATGAAAAGTAAGCATCAAATTGATATCATTTCATGTTTTATATATTTTATTACAATTCCATAGTTCTATTATATTTTGCAGTTCTGGAGCCAGTGAGTTCTCCATTTGCTCCAATGTCTTGTATGTCATAATGCACCTGACAGAGCAAGAAAATATATTACTGCCTATGAGCTCATAGTACAGAGGGGTGCAGGGTTATATTTTAGCTTAAAAGCCATCTTTGTGCACCATATTAACATATTAATTAATCAAACCTATGGGCAGAAACAGGTCCACCTCCAACCCCCAGTATCTGCATTACATGAGGCAGCAGCAGCAGCTTTGTGCTCACAGAGACATTGACAGAGGAGACAAAACCCCCTCATATTTCACAGAATCACAAAATCATAGAACCATCTTGTTCCACCTTTTGCCATGGGCAGGGACACCTTCCACTCTCCCAGGTTGCTTCAAGCCTCATCCAACCTGGCCTTGGACACTTCCAGGGATGGGGTGTCAAGTGATATTTGAGAAATAATGAGTGGTTACGAACCTTTCACCAAGTCCTGGAGGGAAAAGGTAGGGAATGAAATATTTCAGCATCTGTACCCAGTGTCTGAGGCAGGTTGGACCTGACATGTGTTTAAGGCAGGACTGAGTTGTTAGAACCAAGCATCTGGGGATGTTTTAGGCAGCATGTTTTCCCCACTTGTTCTTCAGGAGCTACTCCAGAAGATCATGTTGAAACGTTGTCCTCCCAATTCCCTGGAGATGTAGCACCTCTCACAAGGTGCAACAGGACACAGTTATTGGGCCACTGAGGCAAACCTTCAAGATGTATTCAGCTCTAGTTTAAGAATGTTAAATTTGTGTGTCTGACAGAAGTGTCCAGACACAATCCAGGTGTTGAAACTCTTGCTATGGCAGTGGAGGTCTGGCCAAAACCATCAGGAAAGCTCACACCATAATCCGGCCCATCAGCCACTAGACTCAGCTTTATCCAGGCAGCTTTGCTAAGCCTCTGATCTTTGCTGGCTGCAATGGGAATTTATTCACATAGATAAAGGCATGTTGATACCTTAAATTAGGTAAAGTTGGATCCCACTTTCATGGAAATACAACCCAAAAATTTATTGTCATTTGACTTTTTAGAGGTTTCCACTGTCTAATTATTTTAAAACAAAATGTGAGAAATATGAGTCCTATTGGGATATCTAAATTAAGGATATTGGTACAGAATGTTCTTCATAAATGTTTGAATAGAAACCTGTTGGAGAACCAGTTGGAGAAAGCTCTGGACTGTGTTCCACAGGAAATTAAAGTAGATGATCTAAAAAGCCTTCTGATTTTAGATTTGTGAGTGGGAAGTTAGTGATGACATCAGTGACTTCAGTGGTAGAATTAGGACAATAATGAGAACTCCAGTAAATCACCATCTAGGAATAGAGGAACCCATCACTTTTGACCACACCAGTGAGTCACCAGATTGCACTGGAGGCATTGTGCTGGTGAAAAGGCTCCCAATTTTAGATGTGATGCATAACAAATAGTGATCTTTTATTTCCATGAACAACTCTGGGCCTTCCTTTGCTGTGTGACACTTAACAGTGGTGACTGATGTATCTGCTCTCCAGAACCAGCAGCATTGGCCTCTGGCAGTTGGATTAAAGAGTCAGGTTTTGCCAGTGGTGCCTGGGACAAGCTTTTGTTCCCTGTGGAAGAGCATCAGGGCATCCTGTGACTTCTGAGAGCCACACAGAGAGGGTCCTTCATCCCCAAACTGTTGTAGTTACTTGATGCAGTAGGACAAGGGGGAATGGCTTTAAACTAAAAGAGAGTAGGGTTAGATTAGACATTAGGGACAATTTCTTTACTGTGAGGATAATGAGGCCCTGGCACAGATTGCTCAGAGAAGCTGTGGTTGCCCCATCCCTGGAAGTGTCCAAGGCCAGGCTGGATGGAGCTTGGAGCAATCTGGGATAGAGGGAGGTGTCCCTGCTCAAGGCAGGAGGTGAGATGAGATGATCTTTCAGGTCCCTTCTAACCCAAACCATTTTAGGATTCTATGATTCCAAGATCTAGGCAGAGGGGGTCATTCATCAATTAATTAATTTAGCTGCTGTTATTCCAAATTAATTAATTTAGCTACTGTTGTCTCTATTAGTATCCAAACCTAAACCTTCTCTCTGAGTCTTCACATGTTCACATGCTGAACAGTTTTCAATATAACTTTTTTTTGTACATAGTTTTCCAAAAATAAAACTGTTCCCTGTCAGTTAGTGAGGCATTTCAGCAGTCACACAGCTGAGTGATTTCTGCAGCCAAAGCCAGAGCTCTGCCAGTGTCTGTGCTTGGCAGGAGCAACCTTTGTTTACTGCCTCCTGGTTTGATGGCTCCATCCTGGCCACTGATAAGACATCAGCATGTCTGAGGCTCCACAGTAGGGCTAAACCTGTATTAATAATTGAAAGGGGCCAGAGAACATTTGCTGGCTCTGGTTTGGGAAGATCTCTCAACTTTCAAATGGGATCAAAAACCTATATGAGTTACCTGGGAATGCTGCTTTGCCTGTGCTAACTTCTGCATCATGCCTGGGAATTATTTGGGAATATACATTGATTCAGGCCAGAATGATGCCAGGGAGAGGGGTTACACTTAGATTAAGTGGCCTGGCAATCTCTAGTCCTCTCAGAGACATTTAGATAATTACAAACACAACAAATCCAAAACATTTGCCCAAGGTTTGCAATGCAACCAGGAATTCTGGAGTTATTGAAATTTTGTATAAATGAATATGTGAGCTATGGCCTCAGATCATGAATTACTCTGCAGAGACAATAGCTTGGATGAGGGTGTTGCTTGAAGACCAGACATCAATTAGATGAGTTGAATAAACTTTCTGACAGCCTTTCTCTACTCTGGATTTAAAAAGAGGCTGATCCTCTGAGTTAAAACCAAGCCCATTGTTTAGTTTATGAATTTTATTTATGCAGTTTTTATGAGCTTTAGTAATCTTTTATTTATGCTTCTCTTCCTCTAAAGTGTTTCTTGAAGCTTTGCATGTAGAATTGAAGTAATCTCATTTTTCTCTTATCTAAAAGACTGATGCCTTAAGAAAGGTTTCAGGGTTCCTGGAGAGGCATGAGCATTTCACTCTCAACATGACAATGATGTAAGTGCTCCATGTGGCAGTGGGCACCCCCAGTGCATGGCCAGGGCACCAAAAGCCTCTCTGGTGTCCTTTATACTGAGTTTCAAAGGCTGGTTTGGGTACCTATTAATGTGGCTTAAGGGGATAAAATGATCCCACACAACTCCTCATCAGCATATTCTTGGTGGGCACCTGTAGAAGAGGGAGAGCACCCAAACCTTGCAGTGATATTTGGGTCAAAGAAGTCACCACATGATGCATCCTGATCCTGAACAGACACCAAGGTATGTAACAAGCAGAGGTGTACAATGGTTTGTTTTTAAAAAAAAATCAATGAATAAGCCTTCTGGCTACTGCTTTGGTTAAGTAATGAACTACATCTGAATTACAGGAAGCTCATTAAGAAGAATAAACATTTCCTGCTTCAGGTAGACTCTGTTGTCATTTCATAACCTCCTCCTTGCAAATGCTTGGCAGAAATGCAGATGTTTATGAGCAGTCTGTAAATATGTTTCAGGTTCCATGGCCCCTGCATATGCAACTGTCTTTAACCCCAGTGAGCTGACTCTTGGTCACCTTGCCAAATTCCAGCAATCTTCTTCTTTCCTTTTTGCCTTTCTTTTCCATATCTGTTTTCTTCTGTGTGATGGGATGTCCTTGCTAAGTGGACAGAGGCACCACCACCCTTGATTTCATTCTGTGTAGCCTGTTCATGCCTCCATTATCAGAGAGGGTTTGCTGTTTGTGGGCTTCGATTTTCCTCTAATGTGGCAAAGTAATTTGTAGCTCTCCCTTGAGTCATTGATTGTAATTTTTAACACCATCTCCACTTCTTCACTGAGGCTGCTAACACGAGTTATTACAGTTAAGGGAAAGCTTTCCCTTCAGAAATGCATCATCAGATTTGTAAAAGCTCTTACTGGGAGATATATTCATACTCCTGCACTGGAGCCAAACAGCTCATGATCTTTGGGGACAAATAAAAATTTGAAAAAAGAAAAAGCAGAAGTAAGATTCAAGAAAAGCAATTATTTCTCTTTTGCACTTTTCAGCAATCCAGTTTCCAGTTTATCTACAAGTTATATAGGATGAAATAATTTAAAATAATTTAAGTATACTCAAGGTATTCTTTTCTGAAAAGTGAATTCCTTTTTGTCATCATAATCCTCAGAGTGTGCAGTGTCCGTATCCATTGCTGGTGACACTGTAGAGTCTTCCAATAGGGCTGCATCTGTACAGCAATAAAAATAGTCTCTTAAAATCACATGGATTCCTCTTTTCAGCATACACAGATCAGCTGTTTTCCAGGCTGTTCCAGTTCTTTACTCATTTCAGAGATACCTTTTCCTTTTAAATTAATAAATAAAACCTCAATGGGAAAAAGGTGAGCCAGCAAAGTAAATAAAATTTATTTACAACCACAAACTTGCCTTTTTTTTCCTCCTTCCAGCGTGATCAGCGTGCACAGGAGGCTGTAAGCAATGGGCACCACTTTGGATTTCCAAGCCCATCAATCACTCTCTTAAATATCTTCTCTGCTGCTACTTAAGATTTGTGGCAGCCTGGAAGTGCCTCTGATGGGTAAATACCTGGCTATAAAGACAACTGAGCAGAGAAGTGCTCAGTTCTTACTTTTCAGCTTATTAATCACGGTGACACCACTCTATTCTGCTTGGCAAAGCATTCCTCAGCCTTTCAGTACCCTGGGGCAGTGCAGCTCTTAGGACCTCCTCTTGTTACCCATAAATATGGAAGGGCAAATAATGGGGCTCTCCCTTCCTAATTAAATTTCTTAATCACTAGTCAATGGAATTGATTTTTAATTTAAATCTTGTGTATCTCAGTGCTTTGCAGGAAGCTCATGAAGCTGCAAGATTTGCATTGTGCCTAAAATTCAAGGACTCTGAGGTATTAAAAAAGAGCTTTTGTGGCTTTCTCTTTCTGTAACTTAAAAACATCAATTTTTCCTTTTCTTTCTGTCAAAAAGGTGTGTTCCCTGCTGGGGTAATTTCACCAAGTTCTAGGAATAGAGTGTGCATTGATAAACAAGAGATCAAGAACAATAGATGAGACACAATAGCTCAGAAACATTGCTTGGTTTGGGTTTTCTTTTTTAATTTTTTTTACTGCTTTTATCGCTACTTGTTGGCCAATAGGCAGGAAAAAAAGTTTTCCTTTTTTATTTTTCCTGTTTTTTATTTACTGCCTTCATCCCTGATTGTTGCTTTATATCTTTATCTCTCCAGGACATCCCAGAGGGGCTGAATGCTGCTCTGTCCATGCTCACAGCAGCTTTGAGGTTTGCTCTTGGGCAGGGCACACACTGATGGCAGCAGCTTTTAATTCCTGCAGAAAGAGTTCACTAAAATCCAAGGCTCAGGTAATTTATGCTTTCAGAAAATCTATCTGTCACCTTTAGAGGACCCACTTCAGTCTTGTCATTGGGATTTGAATTTGGCCAGCACTGAGGTGACGCTTGGGCCAGTAAGTGAGACCTCAGTCTTATTGCTGGAAAAGTAAATAAATTACATGGAGGAGAAGCTGCTTGGCTTGTCCTTAGTGAATGTTGTATTTTTGAGGGAAAAATAAAAAAAAAAAAACAAACCCAAACCAAAACCCAAAAACCAAAAACCAAAATGTTTTTCACTACTTAGCTTCCACCTAAGTTGAGGTACTTAACTCGGGTGAAGAACTATTATAATATCAATAACAAATATTAATAAACTCCCCAGCAGGAATTGAAAGCAGGAATTGGAGCTGGAATGACCTTCATGAAGGGTGTGAACCCAAGACCTGGTCATTAAATATTGTTGAACTTCTCACAAGACTTTATTTTTCAGTTGCCACTCTGTGTTATTTAACCATCATTTGCATTTTATTCTCCATAGTATCTTAAAGTAGGGTAATTAACCCGATCTTCTGACTAAATTTAGTGCAGGTAATTAAATTTTGCATCTCCATGCTCTCCCCATACCATTAATTTTTGCATTTGTTGCTACTGATGGAGTGTAAAGATTATGCTGTGGAAATCTTGTGATGGTTTACCCCTGAAATATTGTTTTTAATACAGCTCCTGAACCAACTGAGTTGGGCTGCTGCTCTCACACTAACCTTCCAAAGCAATAAAGAGGCACTGAATAATTGATGTACAGATGCTGATGGCCTGGCTCTGTTTGAGCCAAGTGGGATGAGCAAGGGAATAACTGGCAGGGTCATTCAATGGTGCTCCAAGGAATTCTGGAAAACCAACAGCATCTCTCTCAGGAGCTGGCATAGCTCCTCAGATGAAATATTGAAATAAAAGAGGGGGGGAAACAGTTTCTGCATCCATATCATTGTTCTAAAAGTGGTTGTGAGTAGGTGAACATACTCAGAGCCACAGATGCAGGAGGTTCTTAGCCAAAGAAACAACCTGAATATTTGATGTCAAATGCCAATCAGCATTTTTATGCAGATTCCTGTCTGTAAATCTCACTTTAAAGTAACTTGCCAGTAACAAACTAAGAATATGGATATTTATATAGGATTAGTGTAACTTTGAAGGAGTAGTAGAAGACTTTATTTCCAGTTTTTCTTCAAGGTACCATGGCATTGACTTGATGTATGATAAGGGGAAAAAGACTATTAAGTTCTTCATCATCCTATGAAATGAGTAAATTTTCTGTTCTTTACAGATTCCTGTGGCTTTCTCAGAGGCAGCAAATATAAAATCTGGAAGAAAAGAATGTACATTCCAAAAGAACATTATTATTTACAGGGAAAAAACCACACACACCCACCCCCCCAAAAAAAACCCCAAAACCAAACCAAACCAAACCAAACCAACCAACCAACCAAACAAAAACAACAAAAAGAAACAAAAAAGCCCCAAGAAACACCAAAACCCAAAACCACACCAAAACCCCCCAAATCAACAAACACCTGAGCAGTGAATTCTTTTAAATGTAGAAAAGAAAATTGACTCTGGATCTCAGGGATAATCTGTTGGTCCCAGCATTTTGGTCTTTTCTGATGGTGTTTAGAGAGCCCCTTAAAGGCTTTTCTTGCTTTTCTTTTCTTGTTCATTTGTAAAACAGGAATGTGAAAATTCTCAATTCTTTCTGGCCTTTTTTCCCCCTAGCTGAAAAACAGTTTTAAAAAAGAGGGTTTAAGAGGCAATTGCTACAACTGAATCAAATGGAGATCATTATTTCAAGACTTTTTTTTTCTTTTAAGTTAAATTACATGATCTGCACATAAGGGCACACTGTTTATGTCACTGCAGTGAAATATGTCTGGAGTTATTCAGGTACACTCAATAAAAGCCTGGCATCTCCCACTGTGCCATAGGCCTGTGCTTGCCCAACTGAATCAAGCCCTAAACCCAAACCTTTAGAAACATTTAGATCCTTAACCAACTTAAGATATGATTTAGATGCTTAACCCTAAATATCCAGTGCAATTTTAAATGTGTTGTCAGATCCAGGCTGGCTTTCAGTTGCCTGTGCAGAAGGGGACAGATCTGTGCCAGATCAATGAGCTTTGGGGTGTCTTAGTGGCTCTAGGAATCAGACTTGGGACTATATGTCACTGCTCAGGCAGCTAAAGCCACCTCCCAGAATTGAAATATTCCTATAGAAATTTAGCTTTCTATGTAGTTTATTGTCTCTGTAAGTTTTCTTCTGCGAGCTGAGCTTACCTGTATAATTCTCATTGCTGTTGGTGAACACCTGGAGCTAAACCCCATTACCCAGGTGTGCATCTATTCCATGGCATGGGCCAACCTACCCAGTGCTGGTTTAGGAAGGATGCTCTGTGGAACCAGTGCCATATCTGGAATACACCCCAGATACCTCAGGACAACTTCAGCATCCCTAGATCCTCAGGAACTTCAGTGATAGAACAAGGTGGCAGGGATTAAAACTGAAAGACAGTAGGTTTAGATCAGATGTTAGGAAGAAATTCTCCCCTGTGAGGGTGGGAAGGCCCTGGCACAGATTGCCCAAAAAAGCTGTGGATCCCTGGAAGTGTCCAAGGCCAGGCTGGATGGGACCTGGAGCAACCTGGGCTAGTGGAAGGTGTCCCTGCCTGTGGCAGGAGGTTGGAACTGGGTGGGCTTTAATGTTCCTTCCAACCTTGACTAATCTGTGAATCTGGATGGTTCCACCATGGAGAACTTGTATAGAACTGCCAGATTGGGGCAGTTCTTCTTAATCCAGAACCTGACCCTCAGGCTCCCATTTACTCACCTGTGTCTGGATCTGATTCCTACCCCTGTCCTGCAAACACTGAGATTTGTGAGTCCCACCAAACCAGCTCGGTGGTGAGTCCTACCTATAAATACCTATAAATGGTGGCTGGACCTCTGTTGATTTGATACCTTCAAATCAACATGAGTCTGTTACAGAGAGGGATGTCCATTGAAATGCCATCACTCAGTGCTGCATTGAATACTTTTTTCCTAACAACTCT
>JAWWLZ010000082.1:2552714-2568291 GCA_035041345.1 Poliocrania exsul | reverse complement strand
GTCCAGGGTTCTCCAAAATGTTTGGCTCCATACTATTTTTCTGTAGTATGGATGCTTTTAAGCTACTTTCCTGGTTTGGGGGTTTTTTTGGTTGGTTGGTTGGTTGGTTTGGTTTGGTTTGTTTTTTTGGTGTTTGTGGTTTTTTTGGTTTTTTTGGTGGTTTTTTTTTGTTTTTGTTTGTTTGTTTGTTTGTTTTGTTTTTTTTGTTGTTGTTGTTGTTTTTTTTTTATCATGAGAGAGGTTGAGAAGCTGTGGCTGCTCCATCCCTGGAAGTGTCCAAGGCCAGGTTGGATGTGGCTTGGAGCAACCTGGGCTAGTGGAAGGTGTCCCTGTCCATGGCAAGGGATGGATGATCTTTAAGGTCCCTCCCAACCCAAAGCATTCTGTGACTCCATGATCTGTTCAAAGTGAGATCACTCCTGTACCTCCTTTGTATCTTCCCTGTTTGGGATGAGGGAGCTTGTTGAGGGCTTGGGTTGGGAGATTGCACTTCTAACTCACAGGAGGATCTCAGACTCCCAAGAGAAATGAATTTATTAACTAGAGGTAACTTGAGAGATTAAACTGCAGTTCATGAGGTGGGTGTCCTAGAATGGAGAAAGTAAAAGAACAAACATTTTCAGGCTGTTTGTTTTCCCAACACACTTTTTTCCTCCTTCTGTTAAAACTGTGAGTCACATTGTCTGTGTTTTAGGAAAGCTCTTGCCACAGGAGCTCTGGTCTTCCCACCATCCACCCTGATTATATTGATTTAATCACCCTTGCCTTGGCAGGCAGCCTGGGCTGGCAGGTTTAGTTACACCTTGAAACAGTGAAATCCCACTCAGAGAGGAACTCGTTCAATCTAGAAAAGAGACAGAAATACAGAATCAGTGTTGAGTTACAGCAAAGCATTCAAGCAGCACAACCAGAGGGATTCAGATATTAGATTATAAAGAAGAAAAATATAAATTCTTATACCTGGCTGGAGGTAATTCTTGTTTTTTTTTCCATGCATCAGGATCCAGGCTGATGTTACACCCACAAAAATTGATATAGAGAGCAGCACGCACATATAGTGGCAATAGACCAAGTTATATCTGAACCTTATGCACATGAATTTTTTTTAAAGTGTATTGCAAGATTAGGCTAAGACTAAATATTCTGTATTTATATAGTGCCCCTTATAAAAATCCTTTTTTTTTTTTTTTTTTTTTTTTTTGTGAACTATGTTCCTCTTATGCATCTGAAGAGGAAAAAAAATCCTCTTGGGAAATTTCCAACCTTCTCTAATCAAATACTCATCATTAGAAGAACAACTTCAAATATTTCTGAGACCTTGAATCACAGTCCTGCTCAGGCTTGAAGATAAGCTCCAAACACAATTTAAAATCTAATGGTGGCCATTCAGAATCGAAATATGCAGTCTTATCTAGCTGATAAGGTGCCTTTTACTGCCAATGGAGAAAGGTACCTCTACATACCTCTGGAAGGCATTTTGGGGCAGATATTTTAAACAATTCTTTTAAGATGGGATGAATCACTCTCTGTAAGTACCTGTCCCTCTTCAGATGATTGAGGGTACCTAAGAGCCTAGTTGAGACCAGTCATCTGAGTTTTGGATAGCTAGGGGCAGCAAAATCTTCTCAATATATTTGTCTAATGCTTCTTTCCCACCTCCTTCTGTTTTTACAAGGTCTTATTAAAACCCTCTATAAATATTACCACCAACATTGTGTTACCCTCAAAATCCCCACTACTGGGGACAGTTAAATTACACTCTGTTTAATGAATTTCCTGGTGAAATTACCTGATCTATTTACCTCATTTTTGGCTAATTTTTGGTTGCCTGCCCAAACTTCATGCAACTTGCCTTAAACATCAGCACACTTCTACAATTCTTCTATTGCTATTTCATTGCTGGTTGCCTTAAAATGTCCCCACATTCAGAACTTCTAGAAGCTTCACCTACAAGTGCAGTCCTCATTTATCTATTCCCATTTCTCCTGATTCATTAGCATAACTGGGGAGCAATGACTGCCTAATGAGCACTTTTTGAGAATTTCCTATTCATGTCTTGCTGCTAATTTTGCATTCATCAAAGGCACAGCTATCCAGTGTACATCAAGAGTCTGTGTATGAAATTCAGAAATGCAGAGCTCTCATAAAAATGAGCAAATCAGAGCTATCTACTAAAGTTTCTTCTCACTTTTCCCCCCTTCTGAACTGTTTTCTTTATGAAGAAACCTTGTTTTTCAAACAAAACATGCCATGATTATTAAAAGATATCATGAATAATATTGACACCTCTAAAATTTTACATATACATATATATTACAGCAGGAATGGCAAATAAATGAATAGGATATGAGTCAACTGGTGATGCAGAAATGTGGATCCTTCTTGTATCCCCACTCACAATATAAATCCACAATTTATATTGAAATGAAGACAGAATTCAGAAGAACTTAGATATGATTTATTTGATATAATGAGGGGTTTGATTTTCCAGTAGAAGTAATTCCCACCCATTAATGGTCAAGGAGTTGAATCTAGTTTCTAATCACTGACCTAAACTCCAAGGAGATGCACAAAAATGTTGTGCAAATCAAACCTTATAAGTATTCTTTTTCATTAACTATCTAACAACAAGTGTGAGTTAATCAGGGAGAAAACTACACAGCCAAGAGCAAAGATGGATAGAGCTGAGGTTTAGCCTCGAGGAGGTGAAACCCAAGGAAAAGCTGAGAACAGACTTGGAGTGGGTTGACACTGGCTGGGTACCTGGTGCCCACCAAGCCACTCTATCACTCCCCTCCTCAGCAGGATGGAGAGGGAGAAAATAAGATGAAAAAAAAATAGTGGGTCAAGATAAAGGCTGTTTAATAAAACAAAAGTAAAGGTTATACGTGGATGCAAAGGAAAAGGAAAGATTTTATTATCAACCTCCCATCATCCTGTCTTTTCCTAGGAAATAGGGCTTCAGTTCTTGTGGTTGTTGCTTCAGAAGACAAAGCTCACAGTAAGGAGCATGTCCTGTCCTCCTCCTTTCTCTGAGGTTTTATTGCTGAGCACATGTGAGATGGTACAGAACAGCCCTTTGGTCAGTTTGGGTCAGCTCTCCTGGCTGTGTCTCTTCCCAGTATCTTGCCAAAGGCCATCCTGCTGTGAGGTGGCAATGCTGGAGAGTCAGCCTGGAAGCTGGGCCAGTACCACCCAGCAACAACCCAAGGACTGGTGTGTTTTCAACACTTTTCTGGCTACCAACACAGCACAGCACTGTGGGGCTGCTCTGGGGAAAATGAATTCCATCTTAGCCAGACCCAATGCAATCTTTACCTCTAGGTGGAAAAAACTCCATGTTTTTTATTCTGCCTTATTTTCTCACTCTCCCCAACCTGCTAAGGAAGGGAGTGACAGAGTGGGTTGGTGGGCACCTGATATCAGTCCAAAATCACCCCTCCATGTGTATGAAAGGTGGGGAACTAAACACAAGGATTCTTGGGATCCTTTCCTTCACAGATTGTCATGGAGCTGGATTCTTTCTGGCCTTATTAAGAAGAGAAGGTTGTCTAAATTTCACCTCTCTTAAAAATAAGTTATATTGAAACTGACACCTCATAGAGCACCAACCATTTCAAATAACAAGAAGAGAGGGCAACTAATTCCTTACAAAGTTTCCAGAGAACTCCAGGTGTAGAAAAGAATTGGATTGCTTTGAGTTCAGATTCTTCTAAAAATTACTCCTCATGTTCTCTACATAGAGAAGGGGATATCGCCTGGAAGCACATCCTGCCCTAATCCTTATCTGCCCTTCACTGTAAAATGATTACAATAACTTGTATTCTGTTCTGCATCATAAAACTGGTTAAAAGAATGATGTTTATAATGAGCTTTTAGCATGTTGCCTCCCACAGCACTATCTGAGTTTATCACTGCCTTGTTTCCTGCTGGACATGAGTCATTCCAGCAAGTCATCAAGCAAATCATTCCAGATTCCTCTCCAAACATCAATTAAAAGTTGTCTTGCTATCAGAACATACCCCAGAGAGCATCCCCCAAGAAACAAACTTTTATACAGACACAACAACTCCAACTAGTTGAAGTATTTTGCACTTTACTTCAGGGCAGTTGTGTTTTCATGCAGGTGTAAAGTGCTTTAAGGAAACCACGACCTTGTGAATCCAAGATTTGACAGGATCCTCTTTCAACCTAGTGTCAGGATGACATTGGTAGCTTCCCCAAACTCAACATCTTCAGGGCAGGTCATTTCCATTTGCCAGACAAATACACCCTTCAATAGAATCCTGGGCCTTGAAAGCAGCTGAGAAATGTGGAGCACTGCAGGTGTGAACTGGATTTGCTCGGCTGTCAAAGACACTGGCGCTTTTGAGTGATGGGTGAATGTCAGGTGGTTTGCAAGACTTTGGACAAATACATGATCTCTTCAGGTCACCTGAAATTTTGAAGCTTGAAGTGCCAGTTTCTGTTAATTTTGATGCTTGGAGAATGTGGATCTTCCAAAAAAAGTAAGGATTTTTTTTTCCTTTCTTTTCCTGTCATTTACTACAGCCTGTTAGGAGTCTTATCCTCATTGAGGGTTTGGAGGCAGAGTTCAGAGCATTCCACAGTGACCCAAGGCATTTTACACCCCTTGCTCCTTAAACTGGGAACAAGCTGCATTTGTACATCAAACAGAGAACAAATTTGAGTCATATCAGGATTGTGCAGCTGGTAAATCCAAGTGCCATGACAGCTGCATGGTACAACTCCTGAACTGAGCACCCTCAGCCAGCTGTGGGCAGTGATGCAGTGGGAGTGGTTCCTGCTCCCAGTAAGACCAGTATCAGACATGTACACACCATATTGCTTCAGTGAGAATATTTAGCACAGAGATTTTAGGCTCTTTACCTTCATAGTGTAGTCCAGAAAGGCAGGTGGATTCTCTAGAGCCTGATGGAAAGCAGGAGCTTTGTACATCTGTTTCAGTTTTCTCATGGGAAAAATGATAGTCCTCTTTCTCTTGGTTGTAGAAGACACTCAGGAAGATTATCTGTCTGAAGTGAAGTCAACCCTTGAAAATCTCCTTCCCTTTCTTCTTACACTGACCAGCAATGAATGAAGATCCTCCAGGAGTGTGATGCTCTGGGTCTCTTCCTAAAACTCCTCTCCCTCTCTTTTGTCTTTCCAGTGTGAGGGGGTAAAGAACTGAGGAAATGACACCCAGTTACCTCCTTGGGATGGCCTTCAGGTAATTAGCCATGATTGGAATTAATGATCCAAGCACTTCTCAGAACTAAGGCCAGCTCCTTTATTTCTGGTTACTGATCTGGTTTTTTAGTGGCTTCCTTTGGTTTTTTTCTCTTTTGTTTTGGTTTTTGGTTTTGGTTTTTGGTTTTGGTTGTTGGGGTTTTTTTGTTTGTTTGTTTGTTTGTTTTTGTTTGTTTTTTCTGATAGAGTCTGGTTTTGTCACTGACTTGGACATGGGAAACTGGTTAAAATTTCTGAGATTCTGACACAGAAAAGTTTCCAGAAATTATGAATGAGCAGTCCCTGATACCCTAATTAATGGTTATGGCTGATGTATTTTTTGATATCCATCCAGGGGTTTCTGCAGTGGGTTAGTCCTCATGTTTAGCTGTGTGTGTATATCATGGTTGAAAGGAAGGCACAGAGATCCCAAAGCTTCAGGAAATCAAGACAGAACCAGAATATTATATGATAATTCAGCCACCACATCACAGAACCCAACTAATTAGCTCCACAGAAAAACAAGATTAATAAGCCCAGACACACCACCACATTGGTTAAGCTTTACAGTTTGGGCAGCTGAGCTGATAACTCCAAATACCAAGAGGAAAAGACACCCAGTGTGTATAACACCTTCTGCTGCACTCCATCAGTGTGATACACAGGCACCAGGGCATCTCCTTGCTTATGAACTCATGGGGTAATTTGCATAATTGAATTTATAGCAGACCCAACAGTCTAGCTAGTCAGGATGCCAAATAAAACAGAGTGGGCTGGTGGTATTAATTCATGGGTGTTCTGAATTAACGGAGAGATTTTTGCAGCTTTTTTATAGCATGAAATGATAATGAAGAGAAGCAGCAATCGGCAACATAAAATTTTATACATTAATATCTTTTTAAAACACTAAAAGGAAAGGAAATCCATAATGAACCATGTTTATAATTTTATGTGCTATATCAAAATACCTATAGAAGGCATAATTTTGGAGTCTGGCATCCTTACAGTTTGGCAAAGAATGGGAAAACAGAGGACACTATAAGAGGACATTAAAGCCAGACAAATGAAACCAGAAATGAGAACCCATTGTAAAGTAGGGGGACAGGGATCATTACTAAAACCTTCACTGAGAGTATCTTTGAATCAGGGTTGGTTTGAGACTAATCACTGGATGGGAAAAAATGAATGTTGAGCTGTTACAGAGGTTGGTCTGCAGGAGCAGCATCTCTCCTTTTGGCTTACAAATCAGAGTGGTGACAGCTTGTTGCAGTGAAGAACCTGACAGGAGCTGGAACAGGCAGTGCTTGGGTGGGTGGAGAAGAGAAAATCCTATTTTGCATTGAATTAATAGAAGAAATTTTCCCTCCTGTGCAGGCAAGAATTGTTGCTTTCAGTTTGGAAAGTCTGTGCACCTGAGCCAGGCAAGGAAAATTTCACTTACAATGTTCCAGCTGAAGGTTCAAATTAATGACCCAATTAAAAGTACTATCCCATGAGCTGAGCAATGGTCACTGATGGCCTCTGTCAGCCACGTGGTATGTGGAGGGAACTGCATTGTAACTCAAACTCCTGCAAACAATTTGAAGTCCAGTCCCTCAGCACTTACAAAAAGGCCAAACTTCCACATAAAAGAGTTCCATTCTCAAGCATTCATATTTCCTATGGGCTTGGCTTGTGCACTATGGGATATTAAAACAGCTTCGTTAACTTGCCAAATTGTGATAATTAGAACCCCAAACAGAATCCTTAAGAGAAAGTAATTTCTTTGCTCTTCAAGAGTTTGTTTTATAATGGAGGCCTCCATGGGGAGTGTTGTTCTCTGCTTCATAATGTGACTGAGAAACACTGGGGAATTTTGCCTTTTCCTCCAACATGTGGGTGCCTAAGAGAGAATAACTGGCATCTACTCAGTCACATATAAAATGATAGAATTAGAGAATATATTTCTTTTATTGCTATGCTGTGTTTTACACCTCTCTCTGTCCAAATGAATAAATTTAAGAATTAACTGACTGCAAAAAGGAAATGAGTTCACAATGAAGTCCATCCTGATGATAATTTTGTCTTATGTACATCTCTCTGTACAAAGGGTAAACACAGAGCCAGCCCTAATATAAAATTTAATAACAATACAAAAACATAATGGGTCAAATCCCTCCCCCCCAGCAGAAAATTAATCCAATGCTTCTGATTTCAGGGGAGAAATGCCAGTTAATAAAAGTTGAGGATCTGCAGTTTTCACAGGGCTAATTTTAATGATTAATAAGATACCAGATTTGTATTTGCTGCTATATGAAGTGATCAGTGCCTGATATACCCACATTATTATTTAATTCAAACATCTACAAGATTATCACTTAATTTGGACGAGTGTGTGCATAAAGATGATGCCTCACAGAGCCTATTTAGGATAATCCTATCAGCTGGCAGACAGGAATTGACTGAGTGATTTGTCACCCACTATGAAGCTGGAATTATTGAGGAACTGAAATCTCTCTCTCTCCTCCTGCCTTTATGGGGATGTGCTGCATTAGTACAGCCAGCTTTTATGTCCTCCCTTGGAATTAAAGAGCATCTCAGAAAGGAAATGAACTGCACACAATGAGCAGGGCTAGGGAAGTAAGAAGGAAGGTTTTTAGCAAAGGGTGATATGTCTGTCATCTTCTCTGTTCAGTGCACAGAATATAAAGTCAAGTGTTGTTCCAACTTGTTTTCACTGCTTAAAGCAGAAAAACTTATTGGGGCAGCAGGGCATGGAAAAAAAGAGCTGGTTTATATGAAGGTTTAAAAGGTGTTACAGTTCTAGCAAATGGGCTTTAGATGCTGAAGGAATATTCCCTGGACTTGTGGAGTCCTCCTGCTCCTTTTGTAAGAATTAACAAGCAAAGAATTAACAAGCCAGTCTGGATGATACCATGAAATGCTAATACTGGTCTGCAATGGTTTTCACCCTCTGAGTTGAAGCTCAGCACAGCCCAGCAGACAAACAGCCCCTGCTTCTGAGGGGTGCAGATATGTTGTGGTGTGCCAGGCCATTCCAATCTGCTTCCCTCAATCCTGCTGCTTTCACAGCACCTCCCAAGGCAGGACTCTGCACCATCACTCTGGCCCACACCCAGGGGCAGTTTAGTGACCTGCCTCTACCATTGGCTCCTGCAACCTTCTCCTGCAAAGCAAAGGCAGGAGCTTTATGTTATGGTTTGGTTTTGGCAGTGGAATGAGGGCTGTGGTGGAGCCAGAAGCCATGGGGTGGCTGATGGAGCAATAAATGTTGCAGAGCTGCTCATACAATGAACATGAAGTATTAAAGCACACAGAGTGTGGAGAGGGGTATTCCCAAGGAAAGGTGTTGCTCTCTCTGCTATACATCCTGCTCACTCCCCAGGTTTCACAGAGACACTCAGGACAAAGAAATCCACACAAAATATACCCCTAATTACTGCTGAGCACATCTGCAAGACTGTGGTAGAAAAACATTAAAAAAGGAAAAGAAAAAAACCACAAACAACACAGCAAAGCCCCATACGATGTTTTCTTCTTTTATTTCTCCATTATCTGACATGCCTGAATCCTAAGGATAAAGCATCCTCTTGAAATATACTCTATACTGGTATTTTTGATTTCTTTGTTGGTTTTGTGGGTATTTTTAACCAACCTGTCTTTCCTGCAGTAAGAAGTCTAGAAGATACAATGATTGTTGACAGTATACTTAGAGCTTAAGGGCTGTGTGCTCTTCCTTAGAGTCAAGCACAGTGCAAAGGGCAGGGATCTGCAGGGATCACAGAAACAAGAAGGAAAGAAAACACAATTTTCACTCATCTGGATTTTCAACACTTAGCAAAGAGAGAGGAAAGCCAGGGCAACCCATCAGGAACCATGGAAAATACTGAATGTGGGGGGTTCTAATGGGATTGGGGTGGTAGGATATAAATATAAGTGAACTGTATAAAAGCTTCATAGCAGAGAAATCCAGTGAAAGTGCAGTTTTATCCCACAAAGAGATGCAGATTTCTCTGTATGGCAAAACTGATATTCACAGGAAGAGCAATAATTTATAGGATGATTTTCATAGTGAGCAGAGATGGGTGAAACTCACACTTGGAAAAGTTTTCTAACTCAATTTCTTTGTGTTCCTGATCACTGTGTCCATTCTCATCACCCCATAAGGACTTTCAAGATGAGCACATAATGCTGGTGAACAGCAACACATGTGTGAGTACTTGCATGTAAAGGATAGAAGTCTTACATCAAAATATAAATTATTTTCCCCTTGTAGAAGCCTAACCCCATGATTAAACATCTCACAGAAAGTGAGATATCTGCATTGGTGGTGAATACAGCTCAGCTCTGGGAGACAAAAGTCCTACCATGAGTAATAGAGAGAAAGAGATGATTCCTTTGACTTATTTCAGACTCTTATTTCACCATGAGATTAATCACACCCAGTAAATCCTTACTTCTTTCCAGTGATTCTGAAAGAGTTGGGAGAAGCAACCAAGGTGCAGACATGTACACAGTACTTCCAGAAAAATCATATCCTTTCTGACAACCTTAGTTCTTTTCAGGCAGTTCTTTGTTCTCTAAAATCAGTTCATATTCTGGGTCATAATAACATTATCATAATAATGATTATCATTTTTCTAAATTAAAAGGCAAGAATCATGAAATGTCTAATAAATTTCCATAAGCCCCCATGTGAGTCGCCCTTAGGGCTTAGTAGAGCAATACTTTTTGCCAAAGTCAAAGAAAAAAATGTATATTATTGTCATGGTTTCTTGGAACCCCTTTCTTTAAATCTTAAGAGCTTTGGTGCTATTGTGCAGTCCTTGAGTCAAAGGGAACTTTTATTGCTTTTTTCCCTCTCTCCACTGTAACTCAGGGCTGGGGAGAGTTTATCCTGCTGGTTTACCCTTGTATAACTGGAGGTAGAATTAGGTCCACAGCAGGTGAGCCATCTAAGGCATAAGATGGCAAATTGAATTGGAAGAACACAGTAATATTTTAAACTCTATGTCCTCTCTGGCTGGAAAGAAGTCAACATAAACTGGATGATATGAAGACTGCTGAGAACGCTGGGTTCACACTGCTTGAAAGTACATGTGCTTCTTGCAGTGATTGTGAACTTCCCCTGAAAGTGCAGCTTTTTGTACAAATAACAGCCCTTCATGCTTGGCACCTGAATGATTCTTTGTTTCCAGCAGAGAAACTCTGGGTTTATGGCCCGAGAATGACAATAGGAATGTGTTTATTGCTAGGGACACAGCTGGGGATGATTATTACTTTTTTCTTTGTCAAAAGCAAATGCTCCAGGCAGCTAAATGTGCTTTCAGGTTGATTGGAGTGAGTATTCCTGGTAAAAAGTCCTCTGTCTCTCTCTTTGCTTTGACTCTCCTTTGCCAGATCTAGGTTTACCACCAGCATCAGGAGGCTGGAGGTCCATAATACTTTTGTTCTGACAGGAAATCATGCCAAGTTTACATGATTTGCTTTATTGAGGAGACTGGAGAGATATCAGAGTTAAGGATTTGCAGGCTTAGGGATTCTCATTCCTCTGCAAATTTAGCCCAGTGCCCACGTACAGCAAAGGGCAGTCAGGGAGTCTGTCTGTGCTGAGTCTCACACCTTTTCTCTCATTAGGCTGCAAAATCTAAAGGTGCTGGAAAAGTCTTTTAGCACCAAACTCCAGTGCTGGCTCAGGTAAACCCAGCTTGGCATGGTGTTGACATCCTCTAAAATACCAGTCCAAACCTTGCTGTAGCAAAGGAGTTGAAGGTGCTCCAAAGAAGACATTCCATCACCAAAATTCTGTGGCAGCACCTCCTCTTCTCAGACCAAAGCCAGAGGAGAGAATTTTTAACCTTCTGAAGATACACCACACCTTTCACCCTCAGCAGTCAGCTCAGTGGTGGCCTCAGCAATGTCTGGTATCAGCCTCTATTATATAGACAGGGATGCATGTCTAAATGTCATCTTTTTTAATTAATACACTCCATTCCTCCATTCTGCCATCGACTTTGGTAGCTGAGATGTAATCTGATTTAATTCCTGTAACATAATCTGGTTTGGTTTTGTAGCACATCCCCTTGCTCCTATTAAAATCCTATTCATTTAGCTGTATGCACTGTGAGATAGATGTGCATCTGTGGGGGGATTGTAAACGTGGAAGAGCTGATATATGAAGAAATACTGAAATTAAGTAATTCAGTGGGCTGAAATTACTTAAGACTCAAAAAAATATCCAGAAAAAAGAGTGTCTGATAAGCTTTTCCCCTTCAGAAATATATTCACAGTATTCCTAAGACAAAGGCAGCAGTGGTTCTCCAGAAGCATCCAGAAGTTGTTTTGTTCAGTGTTTCCCAACTGAAAGAGTATATTTAAGAGTTTCTTTTGCCTGATTACAAACAATAAGCTTTCCATGTTATTCTAATTTCATAAGATGAACTTTAAGTACTAGGAAGTCTCATATTTCAGGCTGAATCAGTTGATGAGCATCCAAAGTTGTAAATATAGGCTGGTGCCTGACCATTTACAGACATCTGCAATGTAGACATCACCAGTTGAGACACTGCTTAGCATCAGAAAAGAGAAATTAGTTTTTCTGGGAGCAGATCAACCCATCAGAAAGATGGACATTACAAACACAGCAGAGGAACCAGGCTGGAAAGGGTCTATCTCTGATTGCAGCTCACAGATACCTGCATTGCTAAAATCAGCTGCATCCAGAGAACTTCTCATGGATGGTTGTGGTGGTTTGAGCTGCACTGGATGCCACATGCCCTCCAAAGATGCTCCATCACTTCCCTCCTCAGCTGGGCAGGAGAGAGAAAATTTAATGAAAAGCTCCTGAGTTAAGGGCAGAGAGAAATCACTCACAAATTACTGGCATGGACAAAGTAGACTTGACTTAGGGAAATCAGCTGAATTTATTAGCAATCAAAATCAGAGCAGGACAATGAGAAATAAAAATCCCCCAAACCTAAAAGCATCTTTCACCTTTTCCTTCCTCCTTCCCAGACCTAACTTTATTCTCTATTGTCTACCTCCTCTTCCCCAGCAGTGTAGGGAAAAGGGGAATGGAATTACAGACAGTTCATCACACATTGTTTCTGCCACTGCTTCCTCCTCATGGAGAGGAGTCCTTTCCCTGCTCCATCATGGGCTCTCTCCCACAGGACAGAGTCCTCCATGAACTTCTCCAATGTCAGTGTTTCCTACAGGCTACAGTTCTTCATGAACAGCTCCAGTGTGTGGATCCTTTTCGATGGGGTCAGTCCTTCAGGCACAGGCTGCTCCAACATGAGTCCCACAGGAGGTTACAAGTCGTTCCAGTCAATCTGCTCCAGTGTGGGCTCCTCTACAGGCTGCAGGTGAGTCTCTCCTCCCCCGTGGACCCCCATGGGCTTCAAATGGGTCTCTGCTCCCCCATGGACCCCCATGGGCTTCAGGTCGGTCTCTGCTCCCCCATGGACCCCCGGGGGTTGCAGGTGGGTCTCTGCTCCCCCATGGACTTCCCTGTGCTACAGGTGGGTCTCTGGTCCCCATGGACCCCCAAGGGCTGCAGGGGCACAGCTGCTCCACCATGGGCTGCACCTCAGGCTGCAGGAGAACCTCATCTCCAGTACCTGGAGCACCTCCTGCCCCTCCTTCTGCATTGCCCTGGGGGTCTGTAGGGCTGTTGCTCTCACATATCCTTGCAATGCAAACCCAATGCAATGACAAAGGAGGATTTTGATGCCCAGCAGGACTTTAAATGGCTTTAATCTGGAGCTTTCCCACCACTTAGGGAATTAAAAGCAGTTATACCTTACCTCTGATCACACAGGGAGGTGTAATCTTCAAGCCTGAGGCATTACTGGAGAGCAAATCCACCTAAAGTGTCCTGGAAGAAACCCAATTACAATGGTAATTTCCCATAACAGTGAATATCTTTTTGGAATTGATGGGTCCCAGGTACTTATAGAGGGAATTTCATATCTAAATATTAGAACTAAAGAATTAAGTGGAAAGGCCTCTATCATGGTATGAAATCATAGCCTGGTGTTATATATCAGTCCAATATAGATATTCCAACTCAGATGGGAAACACATCATTTTCGGTATTATATAGAAATACAATGAAAGATAGATCTTGTTTTAGCACTAAAATGCATGAAATGAGATGACAAGGTAAAGGATGTCAGAGGTGAAGAGCCTTTTTTTACGAAGCAGATTAGGAACAAAACCAGCACAGACATCAGACTTCTGGAGCTTTGCTCTCCCATGAGGTCATGTTGCCTTCCTACCCTGTATATGCTCAAAAGATAACTATGGATAATGAACTCAATTACTGTAATTAAAAACAGAGCCTGCTTCCACTCCCTGCCCCTTGAGGAAATGCCTGGATGTTACTCCCATGAAATGGTTGGAATGTACTAAAAGAGTGTGGTATATATGCTATTAAACTGCTGATTAGCCAGGAGACAGAAGCACACACAGAGGTCAGGGGGGCTGCTCTGTGTCTGAGCAGATCCATAGATTCAAGATACATACATACATCTCCTGCTTACAGTGTAAAAGCTTTAAATCTGGGGGTTTTATAAAAAAAATTATCTCCTAATACATGATGATCCTTTGAGAATCAACAGGATGAAGACAGTTCAGCCTTGGAACTGAATGCCTGTAAACACCAGTAGAGAAATTATAGGGTCATTAGTCTGTATATAATTTTTGTTCATATTTTCTGAAAGCTCAGCAAAAGATAACAGAACTACATTTTTTTAATATTAAAGATTGGCTAAAATGGTTGATCCCTCCACTTTCCCTCCCTATAAGCATGTTGTGACTGAAATATCTTACTTTGGGTTAATCAGTTTCCATGGGATCTTTATAATCCAGCAATAAACCAACTCTCCAAAAAATCTACTGGTGAAGTTCATACATGAAAGATGCTGCCTGTACTTTCCCATGAGCATTTTGTCTTAGACAGGATTCTCTAAAAAATTATCTCAGATGGGATTCCTTAAAATGAAATAGCCACAAAAGGTTTTTTTCCCCCCCAGAACTAAAAGCACCACAGGTGTTTTCTGTGCTGCTGCACTGAACATCAGCGTAACTGCAGCTGTTAAATCAGTAGCAGATCAGCCTGGCAGGCCTAAGTACAGCTAGTTCTGCTTGTCTTGCAATTAATGTCAGATAAAAGTAGGTGACAGTAATTGGTGTTGTTGGGAAATGAGCTCTCCTGAGAAGGGAACAGCTCTGTGAACACCGAGAAATTCAGCGTGGTGTGGAGTGAGAGCTTGATGTGCCAACGAAATCCCACAGTCCGAATGAGGGAGTGGAATTATGAAGATAGTGAAATAAACATCCAAGGAATCTCTTAAAAATATTCAGCTGGAATCACCCCCAGCTTATGTCTGGGAAGGCAAGGAATTGTGTCTGGTACTAAACCCATTATGTCTTTGGGTGGCGTTTTGTGGTTTTTCATTATGTGATTTTATCTGGATTTAAGACTCAGTAAAATGAGTCCATCATTAAACACAGTCCAGATAAATAACTTCTGCTGAACTTAATTACATAAATATACAGTTCTGAGTCCTATTCATTGCCTCTCATGGTTGTCTCTCTGCATGAAGGTCGGGTGATGGAGTAAGACATCAGGAATGGGCTTCTCTGTGTAGGTCTGTGAGCAGGGGAGGCTGCTGCATCCCATCAGAGCCAGTGCAGAGCTGCTCTTTGCTGCCTGTGGAAGTCACAGAGTCATTCAGCTCATCATATGTAAGTGTACTGAGATGAGCATTGGACTTTCTCACAAGGGACTTGATTCAGTTGTCCTCAGAGAGTCCTCTGTTGTCATTTGAGATGCTCAGAGGTGTCCAGATATCCATGTTGGCCTAATGGAGGACACGGACATAGAATGAGAGAATAATTTGGGTTGAAAAGGAAATTTTAAAGCTTATCTCATTTCAAACCCCCTGCCATGGGCAGGGACACCTTCCACAAGCTCAGGTTGCTCCAAGCCCTGTCCAACCTGGCCTTGGGCACTTCCAGGGATGGGGCAGCCACAATGTCTCCAGGAAACTGTCCCAATGTCTTGGTACTATATTTCTATTATTCTATGATTCTATATGAGATGCCAGAGAGGCTGTGAGGATCTCTGTTAGAGTGGGCTGTATTTAAAATAATTTTGTATTTATAACGACTTTAGCATCGTTATGTTCCTAACAAATTCCCAGACAGTGATGGTCAATGGCAATGAACTGCTAATTAGCAGCAGAAGGCATCACTAGTATGTTCTGCTAATATATAAGTAAATAAAAATTAATACATACATGAGAACTTGTCATGGCATGAAATTGTGTCAGGGGAGGTT
>JAWWLZ010000082.1:2532862-2546440 GCA_035041345.1 Poliocrania exsul | reverse complement strand
TGAGATTGGATGTGGCACTGAGTGCCATGATCTGGTAAAGGGACTGGAGTTGGCTCAAGGGTTGGACTTGATGATCTGGGAGGTCTTTTCCAACCCAATTGATTCTATGATTCTATTCTATGATTCTGTGTCAGAGGACACAAATTGCTGTGCAACTGCAGTCAGGCTGCCACCAAAAATGGTGCTCTGCCCACTCTGGCAAACACTCAGTGCACTGCATGGACCTTTCCCTCCTCTCTCTTTTCCTTACAATTTATTCTGCTGCCTGGCAGCGTTTTATGTTTATTTTTAATGAGCTGTAAGGTAGAATAAATAAGCTCTCTCTTTCTTGCTTTGATCCAAATAATTTCTCGCAATTTTTTTCCCCATGTTCCAATCTGATATGGATTTTGCTCTTCCCTGCTCAGCATCTGCAGATAAGAGAAATCAATTTTCAGATAGGAAGTGCTTTAGTGTGTGGGTTGTTAACCCTCCAGTAAGTTTTAGGCATAGGTTCTCCATTTCTGGAAGACAAATAGATGCATTACTTCAAAACTGTACAAACCTTTCATCTTTGGAAAGGTTATTGAGAGTAGTCTGTGAGACTCTTATGCTTGAACTGACAGGGGAAAAATGAATGTACAGAATGCTTTTACTGTGTTGGACAGGAAATCAAAGAGATCTGGACTCAAATGAGAAAATGGCAACACAGTCATTTTTGAGCTCGAGGGTTCTGCAATCAGAAACCATCTGAATATGTCAACTTGGTGCTCAGGTAATTGTGCTGCCCATAAACCTGAGGTAATTAATCATATGAGCTGTTCATTACTTAGCTGTAACATGATCCAGGGTTACTGTGATTACAGCAAATTCTATTGATGTAATTTTTCAGATTTTGTGCAAAGTGAACTGGCTTCTTGAGAGTTACTAATACCCTCTTCTTGATCTAAATTTTTTTTAATTGTTTCCTTTGAGTTTGTAGTTCTCAGAAGATGATCAAGATTCCTTCCTTGATTTCAAATGTGTATTCTTCTGATGAACTGTTTATGCAGCACTAACTTTAATCTTCTGGAGCCCATTTCATTCAGATTCTCATAACCTAAACACTTAAAAACCAGTCAGCATCTCTCTTCTTCCAATATGCAGGAAATTCTGAAACTTGATTTCTCAGTCAAAGAGCTGTGTCAAGTCTAGATTTACTCCTCTCATCACTTCTCTTCCAGCATCCTTGTAACCCACAGCCCATGTGTGATCTGTGTGATTGCACTGGGCCCAGATTGGTTCAGCACAGCAGAGGGATCTTGGCTCAGTTTGCAGGGAAGAGAATTTTCAGCTGTGAGGGGAAGTCTGTGTGTTAAAGCCATGTGAAAAAAGTGAAATCATTGAGACAGGCATTCAAGGACTGAAAAGTGTTGCCATGAGAAGACATTAAAACCATTAAGGGAAAAAACAGAGAACTGAAAGATGGCAACTCAACAGGACAGGGAGGCACAGAAAGGCTTGACCAACAGAAATGCTCTATTGGGGTCATGCCCACATTAACCTATCACTTGGCAGAGGGTGAGCTCTTGCTGTCCACAGTGTATGCCAGCCAAGAAGTGTTTGCTGGGTACTTTTATCTCCTTCATGCTCTGCTCACACATGATGGAAAATACCTACACAAACATGATTCCTGAGCTGGGATTTGGGGGGTGACTGCAGCCTCATGCCAAGCATCAGCATCGTGTGCAGTGATTGACTTGCAAAGGTCAGAGCAAAGAATGGGATATTCTGCTCTTCTCAATAACTCTATTGATGCTTCAGCCCAGGTGCCTCTTTACACATTTGTTTGAAAGGGATTTACACATCTCCCAGCCCATCATTTAGAGTGATTTTGATTATTGTTGTTGCACCAAACCTTTCCAGAACCTCCAGCTGGAAGCAGCTTGAACACTGGTGAAGGGACACGGCAGCAAGACAGACCAACTGCAGGGGAAAGTCTGGCAGAACCAAAGTTTAAACAGCTTCAAATGGCAAAAGGTCTGTCCCATTCAGTCTAAAACCAGAACAAAACCCTCTTCCACTTCCTGTATCAGTCTTGCCTTATTAATAAACAAATTAATTAATTAATTAATTAAGCAAGCAAGTAAGTAAGTAAGTAATAGCTTTACACAGAAACAGAGTAAGTTTAGATTAGAAATTAAGAAGAAATTTCTTATCTTAATTTGTAATTAAGAAGGGTGAGGAAGCATTGGCACAGGTTGCCCAAAGAAGCTGTGGCTACCCCATCCCTGGAAGTGTTCCAGGCCAGGCTGGATGGAGCTTGGAGCAACTGGGCTGGTGGAAGGTGCCCCTGCCCATGGCAGGAGGGTAGAACTTTAAGGTCCCTTCCAACTCAAGCCATTCTAGGATTCTGTGATTCTCTGGATATTTGCAGGAATGACTGAATCAGGCATTTTTCTCTTGCATGAAAGTCTCTCTAAGTGAATTCCTTTTTTGATTGACACTTCATAATCTTCGATAACATGCACCAACCCTGCCATTCTGTGCCCTTCTTGAAAAGACAAAGTTGATTGTGCAGAACAGCCCACATTTCTCATGCATATGAAGAGTCACCTGCACAGTCCAAAGAAAGTGATATTTTGCTTTGTGCCTTTGATCAAAAAGTCTTGCTGTGCTGTGGCTCTTTAGAGCACACCTGATATAATCCCTTAGACATCTTTTCTTCTCCACTGGTGATAAAAAGCCTCTGACAATTGACAATAGCAAGGCCATCTGTCACTTTGAAAACCTGTATTTTTTAGTGAAAGGAATGAAATCAACCTCTCTTACCCCGGTAAGGAAGTAGAAAACACAGACAACTCTTGCCATACATAAAACATAAAGGATATGAATAACACATGGGCATTGCCTCCTGCTTCTCCTCAGGGGATCCAAAAGCACAGTGGAGACTCTCTGCCATTCCCATTATCACAACTGGAAGACTGAAGTTCATGGAGGTGAAGTAACTGATGAGCTTCAAGCAACAGCCTTTGACCTGAGCCAGAGAAAGAGCCTTTGTGTCCTAATGACAGTCTTTGTGGCAGGGACAAGGGCTCACAGCATTATGATATAAGTGATTAGAGCTTCTTTGCTTTCCTGGAAGGAAGCTGTTCTTCAAGTCCCAGCTACCATTCAGCTTTCATTGCTAGAGCTAAAAAATGGAACTGAATCAGAGCTGAAACTTCACACACTCACACATTGCTGAAAACTTTGGCAACTTTGGTTCCTGTCCATTACAGGAGAGAAAGATGGACATAGAGAATGAATGAATGAATGAATGAATGAATGAATGAATGAATGAATGAATGAATATTAAATAAATAAATAAATAAAATAAAATAAAATAATAAAAAAATAATTAGTCTCAGAGATCTGTGGTCTTTCTACTGAACTGCTCATGTTTGATGGGCAACATCTGGCAATACACCAGACCTTATTCTAAAATAATCCCTCTGTGAAGAACTACGAAGATCTAGTCATGAAAACAACTAAGTCTGAAGAATAATTCAAATAACCCTGAACTGCACATCTAATATAGACCAGATCATCAAATCCCAGTAGTGCTGACAGTTAACAGAGGTCAACATGAATAGCTCAGCTGCATAAACTCACTGCAGGTACCCACAAACAGATGAAACTATTTCCTTGCCTATAATGTCAAATACAACATTGATGCAGTAAAAGACCAAGGCAGCAACAAAGAAAGTCCAATTGAAGCTCTTCCTAGTATTGATAGGCAGTAAAAATACCAATCATAAATTAGATTGCACATGGAACAGGAAGAAAAATTTATGCTGGAGTATATTGCTTTTATGTGAATCCATGGAGCAGCTTCAATGGGAATGTGTGTTCAGTTCTGATGCTTTGAAGGAAAAAAATACTCTGCCAGAAATAAAATATACCATGGAAGGGCCATGAGATAAGGAAAGGCACAGAAAACCTGTCCTATACAGAGATTAAAAAGACTGGGATTATTCACCTCTGCAAGAAGATGAAGGAATTTAATAATAAAAGACTTATTCACTGTGGCTCTGTCCTTGCTTTGTCGCAGCTATCCAGGGTGCAAACTACTCTGCCTGGGTATCTCTAAGTAACCAGACCTGAGATAGTCACCCTGGGCTCCATTTAGACTTGATGAACACACAGAGAGAACTCTGGAGAGTCACTTTTTCAATTTCTTAAAAGTATTTAGAAGACAGAAAACAAACCATGGTCTGGTAACAACTTTCTCCACATTGATAATAAATGCTAGATAAATAAAATTGGGGTTTCTGACTCAAAGATGTTTAAAACAAGGGGAGATAAATATTTTACCTTCTGAAATAATAAAAAATAATAATTTAAAAACACATCACATGAAAAGTGGTCCATGTAGCTGCTTCTCTTCTAATTGCAAAAATGAACTCTGGATCATGTGGTTGCATGAAGTGGATGATTCCACTAAAAGCTGAGTAAGATTCCAGGGAAAATGTGATCAGTAGAGGGTTAAAAAGAATATTTGGTTCTAAACCAAATTATAAATTTATACAGAAAGGCTGTAAAACCCTCAGATTCTAAGGATTAAGCTGACCTTTATCTTTTATTGCTCAAATGAGATTGTTTGAGTTATAAACTGCAACATGTACTTAATATGAGGAGTCGTGCATTTTTCTCCAGTCAATGCTTATAGGCAGGAAAAAAAGTCATCAAGTTATTTCTATCATCTGTTTTATGCTGATAGAGGAGATGGGAGTTCCCATTTCTGCCTAACGTGGGATTTCCTCTTCTATCTGGAAATTATCCAGTCTCATTGATCAAAACCATTTTCCATACACTCCTGTCCAGCTCTGCAGGGTTTAACCACTGCACCCTGCCTGGCAATGTTGTCTGCATTGGATTTACTCTGCATCTGACCCCCAGGGCCTGTCTCAAAGAGCCTCCACAGATTTGTTCCTCAGATTTGCAAGTTTAAGTGTCACTTGTATGACTGGTTGACCCAAATGCAGTGCCAGGATAAAGGAAAACCCAGACTGAGACAAAACAGAATTTAAAGGTCTGAGAAAAGTTCTCTGTGTTGATGTTTTGCAAAAGAAAACTGATACAAACTTCGAGTGAACTGAGATCTGCAAAACAGATTGGAAAGTGAGTTACCTCCACCTAAAAAGAACCTCCTTAAAGGGACATTATGGATGATCTTTTAATAAACCAAAAAAAGCTCATGAATGAGGCTATTTTTTATAGCCTGTAAATACAATGCAATTTGATTTAAGAGCAAATCCATGTCTGAGACAATGTAATGATGGATTGCTGGCCTGGTGTGTTTGGAAGAGCTCAAAAAAGGCCACTGCTGAGTGGTTTGCAGCAGGAGAGTGTGGATCTCAAACTGGCTGCAAAGCAACAGTTCAGGAACCACTTTGAGTTTTAGTGTAATTTCCATGTGGTAGAACATTGGCAGCATCAGCCTCAGTTGTGATAAAATACAGAGCAGGAGATTTAAATGCTATCCCTACAAAATTTTTCCCACATAAATGGTCTGTTTTATTGGAAGAGGAATTCCAGGAAGTCTAAATAGTCATGATGGTTTGGGGTTCAATGTTGTGGTTGTTTTGTGCTTTGGGGTGTGTGGTTTTTTTGGTTGGTTGGTATTTTTGGTTTGGGGTTTTTTTAATTTTTTTTGTTGGTTTGTTGTTTGTGATTTTTTTAGCAACAATTATATGCATGAGCACTTATTTTTGTCCTTCTCCTGCATCTTCTACCAAGTGTGCTCTTCTTGCTGTCCTCACCAGACACGTGTTTTTCAGTAGCGCTGGTTTTCTTCTTTTCCCAGCACTAGGAAAAGGTGATAAATCAGTGAGGATTCAGCCTCAGCAAAAGATTTTATCTCCTGCTACAGGGATTGAAGGTGCCCTGATGCACCTTGAGGGGCTGTGGAGATGTGGGTTATGGACAGGACAACACCCATGGGTGCCTCTGAACAATCCTTTCAGTGCCAGTGAGGCTCGTGAAGGAGCAGGTTGGGGTGCTGAGTTCTAGAACATAAACACACCTTGGCAGCACAGGCAGTGCCCAGAACAGGCAGTGCCCAGCACAGCTGCAGCCTCAGCCTCTTTGCTGTGCCATCACTTGTTGGACTGAAGATTTTAGCCCAGCACATTTCAGGTTGGGCTGATGACCTTTGATTTAACATTTATGAGGAGCTTCACGTCTCCAGATCACTTTGTTGGTGTTGAACTCAAGTATAAGATTGAGCTGAGCAGAACTGAGCAAATCTTCTTGCTGTGTAAACACTAAGACCTTGGATGCTGAAACATCCAGGTTGGTCTGATGCTCCAAAGCATCTGGCTGTGTGGTAGATGAATAATCTTTGCTGTAGCCCACACACTGCTGCCATCTCTTTATTTATTTATATGCAGGTAGAATTTATTCACATACTTGTACCAGGGAGAGGTGAGTTTAGTTCTAGAAATAGTTACACTGAGATAGAGTTGAATAACATTATAAACCTGTTCAATATTTTCTCTTATTTTCTCTTTAGCAACTCATGGGAATTCCTGGTCTTTGCTGATGATTTTAGATATTTTTCCTGAGTAGTGCAAACTGGAATTGATGTAATAAATAAAGTCTGAGCAGCCTTCTAAGGATAATAATTATTCCAACTCAAAATTTTTGTTATTTCATTTTTTTAGCAACATCATTATGTCAGTGCGTTTACTTCATGCTGCCAGATGTCAGAAGGGGCAGAACTGGTTGTGGGATGTGCCACCTCCAGGAATTACAGATTGTCACCCCTGCTTCACAGTGCATAACTGTCCCTTTAGGTAAGCATCAAACTCTGGATGCTTCACTGGATGCTGAGCATTCCATTCAGCTCCGGGTCCCCAGTCCAAGGGAGACATGGATCTGTTAGAGCAGGTCCAGAGATGAGGCACAAAGATACTCAGAGGGCTGAAGCACCTCTGATATGGAGACAGGCTGAGACAGGTGAGGTTGTGCAGCATGGAGAAGAAAAGGCTCTGGGAAGATTTCATTTCAGTATTTCAGTGTATAAAATGGAGCTTATGAAAAACAGAGAATTTTTACTAAGGCCAGCAGTGACAGGACAAGGAGAAATGGTTTTACCCTGAGATAAGGTGGGTTTCCAATTGACAAAAGGAAGAAATGTTTTTACTATGGGAGTGGTGAGTCACTGGAACAAACTGTCTGGAGAACTCATGGATATACCAACTGTGGAAATGTTCAAGGCCAGATTGGATGGAGCTCTGAGCATCCTGGTCTACTGTGAGGTGTCCCTGACCATGGCAGGAGAGTTGGAATGAGATTCACTCAGGTCCCTTCAACCATTCTATGATTCTATGAAGCCATCCTTATTGATACATTATTATTTACTCTTTCCCAGCCTTATGAGTCTAAGAGCATGAGGATGGCCACAAGCAATCAAGTAGAAGTCTTACCAAGTTCAGAATCCCGCTTGCATTGGTGTTTGTTTTGGAAGAGTTTAGAGGAAACTCAGCTGTGTAGTGATATCACCCTGCCATGTCCTCCCAGTGACTTGTAGTTTGGAGCTTTCTTGAAAGAAAATGATGTCTTTATACTAATAATCCTCAAGGTACTTTGCCATCCTAAATTTCTTTAGAGCCTTCTGTACATGAAGGTGTTTAGCCTCTGGAGAATCCTTTGGGGAAGAGAACAGCTTACACAGAAATTATATGAAGAAATGTATATTTTTGCTTGTTCTGTATGAATCACAAACAACCTCACTTCTACACAACCTGTAAGAGCTCACAGGCTTTCAGAATCTCTCTACTATTCTCCCAGTTCAGCTGACTTTCATGCCATTGTACCTGAAGAAACCTGTGTGGATTTTCTAATATCAAATCTCTATAAATGATGAATTTATTTTTGTCTTCAAGTTGAAATGAATGGCAAAAAGTTCAGCCAAGTCTGGTAAATATGTCTTTCCAGGGTTTTCTTTGTTTATTTGTTTTTATTTTTTTTTGTTTTTAAATCTTCCTCTGATCTTCTCTGTCATCCTTACCATTTCCTATACATTGCCTTTCACTGCTTGAATGCCAAACTAGACTAGTAAGTGATTCCTCACCTCCAGCAATGCATATCTGACCAGGGAAATGCTGTTTTTCCCTAGTGCCCAATTGGGATTCAAGAGACTTTTCTGCCCTTAATGAAGCCACCTTCATTTACATCAGCCAAGAAGCTCAGCTCCTGAGGACAATGAGAGCACTGAGAGAATCGTTCTTGATGTGAAGGATTATTTTATTTAAAGTGGGAAAGCCCACTCTGTGCTGCTCCTCACAGCTTCTCTCTGCTGCAGCTGACACAGTTCTCAGCTTCCTCACAAGCAACAAGCAAAGAGGCTCCTCGAGGACAAAGTAGGAGCTGAATGGAATAGGAGTTATGGCTGGGACGTTGCCATGGCAATCAAAGTTCATGCCTGATGCCAAAATGGTGCAACTCTAATCACTGATCAAAGTGTCCAGTTGTCATGGCAACTCTGAGAGCCTTGGACTCCAATTTTGGTCCCTCCACAATTTAAAATAAATAAATAGGGCTGCTAGTGATTTAAATAATTAGTGCTTCTCTCTGGGATCATGACATGTTGAAGGCAAACAACCTGCTAAACCCTACCAATAAATCCCACAGCTTTGTCAATAACCTCTGATGCACCAGAACCATGGACAAGGTTATTTTCTTCCAGTTATGTAAGAGTGTTCCATGGCCTGATTCCTGCTGGAGCACCTGTAAGACCCTCTGCTATGTGGTGTGGGGGTGGCTTTGATGTTAAAATCTGGGAACTTGCTGCCCAAGGACGACTTCATCTGAGCTTTCAGTGATGGTGAAAGGAATGGAGTGAGAAAAGCCTTTACAACACAAACAAATTTGGGTAGAAGTCACTTCAAAACCACTGCGTTATTTCTCTTTTCTGCATATGCTGTGTATGTGTCTGGATGAAATTCAGCCTGAATGATTGTTAACTGGGACTCAAAAGTATCTCAAGTCCACTGAGGAGAAGGAGAAAATCCTTTAATATAAAGTGCACATAATTGGCAGAATGCTACTGGGGAGCTGGACTCTTGCCTAGATGTTACTCTTTTCTCCATGTCACATGCCCCAGTGATTATGTTTCTGACATTGGCATTTAAAGGACTGAAAGAGTAGAAAACCAAAGGAAAAAAAGTTATAATTCAAATTACTTTGTGGGGGGGAGGAAATAATTGTATTAATATCCCCCCTTCTTTTCCTCTGTTTCTATACCAGGAAAAAATAAATGGCTCTGTCCAAGTTTGCTTCTACTGATCCAAACTGGAATCTCATAGCCTGTATCATGATGTATTTCCTCAAAGAACTGTAAAAGATTTTTGCCTTCACACTTTCCCCCTTAAATTGGAAGTGGTTAAAGTATGTCCAGGGACAGGATTTTTTGGATGCATCTTGCAAATACTGAACAACGTGGAAACCACACCTGTTCTAATGAAGTAGGGCACAGAAAACATTGAGATGCTGCTTATGAGGAGCTCCTTCTTCATAGAATCATGGAATAGTTTGGGTTGGATGGGACCTTAATGATCATCTTGTTCCACCCCCTGCCATGGGCAGGGACACCTTCCACCAGCCCCATCCAACCTGGCCTTTGACAGTTCCAGGGATGGGGCAGCCACAGCTTCTCTGCCCAACCTGTGCCATGGTCTCACCACCCTCACAGGGAAGAATTTCTTCCTTATATCCAATCTAAATCTACCCTTCTTCAGTTTAAAACCATTCCCTTTTGTCCCATCACTCCTTGTCCTTGTCCCAAGTCCCTCTCTGGCTCTCCTGGAGCCCCTTTAGGCACTGGAAAGGGCTCTCAGGTCTCCCTGGAGCCTTCTCTTCTCCAGGTGAACCCCCCCAGCTCTACCAACCTGTTTCTTCTTTTTCTTTCTGTCTGGAAGAGGAGGCACTTGTGTTTTCAATGCAAGATGCTGAACATTTGTACCACATTGGTAGGTTTGGTCAGGCATGATTCTAATTTCAATCCTGATCAACCACATTGCATCAACAACAGGTCAGAAAGGAAAACACATCCTTGGACACTTCTGCCTTCTCCACCTGTAGCAGCAACCACTCATTTCCCATTGCCCAGTATTTTTCAGAATCTTTCTAACACCAGATTTTGATTTTTTTTTTCTTGTTGGCTAAAGCAACTGAGTTTATTACTAATGAGAGAAAACTTGGTAGAGCTCCAGGCAATCATTTTTTGGATATTATATTCAGGTTCTTCCAATCCTCTATTTCTTGCTGGGAATATTGCCAAAAATGCAAAAGATAGCAAGGTTTGGAAAAGATATTTTGAGTGTTGGGCTCTTTTCCTTGTAAGTGGGTTACAGTTAAGTACAAGATGACATATGTAATGTTTTTTATGAAACTGTAGTCATGAAATCACTTGTGCATTTTTCATTATCAATGCTGAAGGAAACAGCAACTTATTTAAGAATCGTGCATTGATTAAAACTTTAATGTTTTTCACAGAATTATGCATTGAAACAGAAATACATAACATTGCACATTTTATCTGGTCTAAGGAAGCAACTGGAAATAATTTTCATTCTTTGCAAAATTAGTAAAGTATTTTCTTATCATGATGTTATCCCATATTCTTATTTTTCATAACCCATGAAGCACAATGACAGTGTTTTTCAGTCTGTTCTGTTAAAAAAAAAAAAAAAAAGAAAAAGAAAAAAGAAAGAAATCCTTGATTAATTTTTTCTTCCTCTTGGCTGGGGCTGAAAAATCTTAGAAACATAAAAACACATGCAGTGGATTATGCCAGAGGGTTTGTCCTTGGTCCCAGGAAAACTTTCAGTACTTTTAGTACCTGAAATAGCCTTTGCTGAAGAGTTCCAGAAGTAGTCATATTTTGTAGGAAGAATAGTCTTGGGTTTGATTTATGGTTTGTGGTGGGTTTTTTGAGGGGGAAATGCAGTGGTTTTGGTTGGTTGGTTGGTTGGTTGGTTGGTTGGTTGGTTGGTTGGTTTTTCTGGGTTTTGGTTGGGTTGGGTTTTTGTTTGGTTAGTTTTGGTTTGCTTGGGTTGGGGTTTTTTATTGTTTTTATTTTGCTTGGGTTGGTTTTATTGTTTGGTTTGCTTTTGGTTTTCTGTTTGTGTTTTTATGAATCTGTTTTGAAGATATTTCCTCTGTCTTCAGTCACTGCCTCAATCCACCTCCTGCTCTTTTTCCCTCTGTATTTTGGAGATGGACAATCAGAACTTAACACCCAAAGGTCCATGGATTGATACTGCATCATGTTGATACTTTCAGTTTTGCTCCCCAACATTTTCCTAATAGTTCTCAAGTTTAGATTTTGTTGGTTATTATTTGTGCTGGATTTTTTTGTCATCTCCTACTGAGTCAAAAGTCAACTGGTATCAAAACACCCTTCTGTAATCCCTCAGAGCAGAGATTTTTCTTTACTCAATCAAAGTACTGTCACCAGCAAAATGTCAGGTCACCATTCACCTTTTTCTTTTCTAAATCAGTTCCAAATATTTTGACCATCTTAAGTTACAGCACAGCTCAGAAGGATCCCATTGGGAATATCATCCATTAGGGGAAATAATTGTTTATTCCTATCTTTAGTTTCCAACTTTTTATATCAATATCCTCTTTTATTCAGCAATTACCAATTTCCCTGACAGTCTGTTGAATAGTTGTTTTTATGTAAAAACTATAAGGAACAGAGACTGAAGGGTTTCCATAAGATGGGAATGGATTGGGTAGGAAAATATGACAAATTTCCCAGGAAATTGTCTTGCAAACAAATGTTCTGATCCCGTTCATGTCTCTTTCAGATGAAACATTTATAATGATGAAAGTTGTAACTGGAGAAAGCTCCAAAGTGTTGATCCACAATTTTACACAGATATTCACTTCCTTGGAAAACATTGTAGGAGGAAGGGCTTCCTCTCACCAATTTTATCAACATTTCTGCGTTAATTGTGGAGAAAGATTTTATTTCCTTTCAGTAAAGGCACTGATTAATCACTGTTCTTACTTTTGTTGGCAATGCCAGGTGTTCTATAATTTACAGCATTTAATATTTTTCTATTATTACTAATATTCTACTTTTCTACCCTCACAATGTAGTTATTTTATATCAAATTGCATAAATATGTTAATTTTTTTACTATATGTGCAAGGTTTGTAATGAAAATATCATGTCTTACACCATGGTTCCATTTAACAAGTCTGATGAGAGACATCTTAGTAGCAAATCAAAACAACCATAACCTCACAAAGCAAAAAAATTCAACTTTTACAGACCCTCTTTGAATTTGTTCCAGAAAGAGAACAAGGAAAATGATGGGGCAAAATGTCCAGACAGCTTGGAGGTCAAATAAATATCATTTGTACCCTGCAGCAGATACCACTCTGGTTTAAAGATGGCAGTTGCTATAAATACAAAATCATGGGAGGGTTTTATGATTAATTTGAAAGAAATACAAGTGTGTACCCACACTTGGGTCATATAAAATGTGTTTTGATGGGCAATCAGGTGGCACTTTATTCCAAGAGGAGCCTTGTTGGCTACAGTCTGATTGTGAGTAAGCCAAGGCTTCTCTGGTTGAGTGCTCATTTACACCTTGTTTTCTTTTGGGAGACAAGTCTTTGCCTCAAAGTCTTATAAAATCATGTATTTCCTGGTGGCAGTGACAGAATTTATAGTTGTCACCTTTTGGTGCAGAGTGTCCTGCCCTCCAAGGCAGGATGACATCACTAATCCTTCCCACATACAGTGGAGAATGACCATGACTCTGTCCCTTCATCAAAGGAACACTTTCCCCCCATTTTCCATTTCACTGGTCCTGATGACACCTCCTCTGAGTCAGATGCTGAAGCAGCACAGGAGATGAGTAATTAAAACTTTGTTGAGTGCTAAAAGATTTTCTGCAATGGAAACAAGATGTCTTTGCATATCTATAATGGCTCCAATGCATCATTCATTGAAGGGGATAACTTTCATTCAGAAATAACCACTTTGGGAAAGGATTTTAGCTGGCATTGCATTTTAGTAGAGCTCTGTGTGTGATTCATGTAAGAGCCAAATGTGCAAATGCATATATTTTATATATATATATGTATATGTATGTATGTGTGTGGCAGATGATTCAGGCTTTTATTTCCCAGATGGCTGCTGCAACTTAACTTTTCTGAAGCAATGATAAGATCCATTATACAATTTGTTATATAAGCAGTTTTTCCTACCACTACCTCATTAAAACATTTGTTAAGGGAGTGAGAACGAGCTGAACTGGGTGAATCAAACATTTGGGTGAGCACTTGTGAAAGAACAACCTTATAATGATACAGTTTTTGTGCTGAAGCTCCCACAGTGAAGGAACTAAATCTGGTCATTTAAAAGTTGGCCAAACCCCACATGAGCGCTGAGCAATAAAGCAGAAAACAAGGCAAAGTGAGAGAAAGTAGGTTTAGATACTAGGAAGAAATTCTTTTCTCTGTAGGTGGTTACACTCTGGCACAGGCTGGGCAGAGAAGCTGTGGCTGCCCCATCCCTGGAAGTGTCCAAGGCCAGGTTGGATGGGGCTTGGA
>JAWWLZ010000082.1:2521198-2532207 GCA_035041345.1 Poliocrania exsul | reverse complement strand
GCAGAAGTGAATCTCTTGCATCTTTCTGAATTCCTTTTGTCTCCCCAGTGCCCCCCATGTCTGCCCTTTATGTTCCTTTTACAAACTTATCAGATAAGAAACCTTAAATTAAAGGACAACCAAAATGCTAAGTAGCTTAAGCAGCATTTACCAAGTTAGCAAAGGGTCAGGACAGGGTTTAGAGCAGATTTCTCATGCTGATCTCTCTCTAGGTGAATATTACACTTATAAAAATGAGGTCCTGAATGGGCAGAGGCCTCAAGGCAAAATGAACACTGTGCTTGAATGTCTAAGTTGACAGGGAAGAAAATGGCATCAGAATGTGACAATGTGACCTTCTGCCACATTTCTTCTTTCTTCTGATAAAGTTCAAGGCAAGAAGAGAAATAAAACTTTCTTTCTAACTGATGAATAAAATGGGCTGGAAAAGGAGCCATGAAGTCATAGAGGACTGATTTCAATAGGAAAGAGGGAAAGCATTTTGAGAAACTCCCCCAATTTGGGAGGTCATGCGCAGCCAAATAGGGATGGTAGGTAAGTTCTTATATATAATAGTATTTATTTGAGAGAAGATTGAAATCCAATCACTGACAAAACTATGTGAAGATTCAGAAAGGGCAAAGAGTAGAAAAAAATGATTGAAAAAGTAAAGTAGCAACCCCTGCAACAAAGAGAAAGTGCTCATGCCCTCACCATCCTTTGCCTGTGAGAACTGCCCGACCCCAAGTGCTGAGCTGAACCCAGCAAAGAGAACCAACCTGAGCAGGGAGGGAGCCCTGGGAATCCAGGAACAATTACTCAGCTTGGCTGAAAACATAGACAGTGCTTGTCAGAACAGAATCCCAGAGAACAGAGAATCTGTACCCTTTGGCTGAGTGTGGAATTGAAGGTCTGTTGGGAGATTTCTGCTCTTTATGGCTGGGCTGTTGGGAGGCTTCCCTTGCACCTGCCTGAAAGCAACAATTTTAAAGCATTTGTCACAGCTGATTTTAGCAAAGGAAAGCACTGCTTTGATACCTCACCAATAATTTGACTTCTTTGTTAAACACTGTCTAAGCTCCACCCCATCCTGCAAGTACCTGGAGTGTTGGAAAGGTTTATTACTGGAAGGGAAGGCTTCCTGCTGAGGCAGGGAATTAAAGTGAAAGGGGAGTCCTCATTCCACTGATCAGTATGAAGTGAAAATCTGCAACTGAAACTCAAGGCTGAGAGGCTCAAATTAATTTATTCCCAGTGTAAATGTAAGACCTTCAGGTGCACTGAAGTCCTTCTGCACGTGTTTTTCTTTCTGTGTGGACTGTAACAAGCATCCTGTGAACAATTGCCTCAGTTGGGTGTCTACTCAGTCCCAAGTGGCTTTTGACCACTTACAGTGCTACTTGAAAGTGAAATAGATTCAAGTAACTAATTAATAATCATGATAATCAGTGATGCACAGTTGGAATCCCTCCAGTCCAGAGTAATCAGATCCTACCTCTCTGTGCACTCAGTGATGATTTGGGCTGTCTGGAGAGATGTTTGGTCTGCTCTGTTGTGCTGGATATGGATGTTGTCTCAGGTGTTCTGACCTCCCTGGCCTTTATCAGGAAGTCAGAATACAGCAATACATTGTGATATAATGTATCTGTCAAGTGGGGATGATGCCAAGTTGTATTAAGATGTTAAGGAATTCTGAATAGCTACCTCAGGACAGGACACATGGCACCAGGTGACTGCCCCAGTGACCAGCAGTGAAATCCCCTTTCTAAAGCCATGCAAACAAACACTGAGGTGTCTTGCTGGGCAGGAACTCTGAATAAGTTTTAGCTCAACACTGTTCTGACTGGGGAGGAAAATTTCACAACCTCATTCACATTTTATTTCATTTCTGTGCTTCTCTATATAAAAATAATAGAAGAGAAGAGGTGCTAAACTCCTTTCAGTGCCCTTCTTCTCTCTAAGTACCTACCTGTAGCAGTCTGTTGGGTTTTTAACCATGGCTTGGAGCCATCCAGTCTGAAATATCCAAGCACTCAACACCTTTTTCTCAACATTTATATCCCAGTAAAGAATGCTGTTACACTTCCCAACTGACTCAGGGCTGGATGGGACAGGAACATCAAATATTTGGCAATTAGGAGTCAGCCTCTAATACATGACCTCAATGCCTCTTGCTTTAGGGGTTAGAAATGCCCATTGCTATTTCTGCTGGGATACAGATTTCCTTATTTCCTAGCACTGCTACTCTTTCCCATCCTCCTTTTCTGTGAGAAAAGGAGCAGCTGATATTATTGATGAACACAAAGAAATGGGTTGTTACATCTGCTCAGGTGGTGGGGATTTGTCTTGAAAATAATAGTTGTTTAGATTAAGTGTCTAAGTGAGTTTTCTACTATGGCATAAAGGGATAAAGTGAATCCAACTGAAATAAATAGAAAAATGTGGGGCCTCTTAGTGCCATATAAAAACTCTGACTTAAAATAGCAGCTTGAGATACCCCCCCTTTTTGCTTTTAACAGAGGAATAATTGAGTTGCCTATTCAATTTTAAATTTTAAACCACTATGTATATTTAGGCTGTTAAATAAAAGGTTCTTTTCCTTTTCCTTCAATTTTTTTCCTCTTCTATTTCCCTTTGCAATATGCTTTGAATAAACTTTTTTTTTTTCCCAAGCAACCAAGTGCCTCTCTTGCCCAGCTCTCATCTGCTGACTGGTGTTACTGATGCTCCACCACTCCTCTCTGCATATCTCAGCCTGGGCTTCAATTAAAATGCTGTGCTAAAATACTGTGAACTAAGCTGTAACTACACTATTTTTGGTCAAAAATCCGAACTGAATGTGTGTGGATCCATTTAGACATTTCCATACATTTCTGGAAATGTGGCTGCTTTGAGTCTCTGAAATGATGAGGAAATGAGGATTTTTTTCAGTTAGAGAAATGTCTTAAAGTTGGAGCTGGAATTAGAGCTTCACAAAGGGGTTGTGACCTCTGCAGGCACCATGAGACAACATGCTGGAACTGCACTGGGAAGTGAGAGATGGGAGCTCTTCATCTTTATTTAGGAGAGTAGATTCAAGGGAGTATCTAAGGTACAAAGTCAACAGTGTTTAGTGGGTAAGATGGACCAAAATCTTGCGGGTGTGTCTAAGCATTTTAGGGCAGCAGGTAAATAAAATATGCATCTGAGCTGAGATATAAACCCCTATGAATGTAATACATTGCAAGATTTGAGTCCACCTTCTCTCAGTGTCAAATGTGCCTTAAAACTGTTTGTTCTTTTCTGCATCACTCATGGCTGGTACATCAAAGTGTTTGCTTTTGGAGGTTGCACCACTCAGTGGGAGGTTGCACTCCAGAATTCTTGTTCCCTGGTGGTTCTTGCTGCCTGTGTGGTGATGTACACCCAGTGGTAGCACAGGGGATCCAAGACAGTGCTGGACCAAAGGCATGTTCAAAATGAGTCTTCACAGAATAATAAAGCAGTTTGGGACCTTCAGAAGTCATCCAACCCAAACATTCTCTTCAATGAGCAGGGACATCTCCAACTAGACCAGGTTACTCAGAGCCTCATCCAACCTGACCTTGGATGTCTCCAGTACTTTAAGGGAGTTTATAAAAGGAGAGAGAGGGACTTTTTGTACAGGCAGATTGTGACAGGAAAAGGGTCAATTGTTTTAAACTGACAGAGGGCACGTTTACATTAGATGTTAGGAAGAAATTCTTTACTGTGAGGTTGGTGAAGTCCTGGCACAGGTTTCCCAGAAAAGCTGTGGCTGCCCCATCCCTGGAAGTGTCCAAGGCCAGGCTGGACATGGATTGGAGCAACCTGAGATAGGTTGTCCATGGCAGGCAATTGGAACAAGATGATTTTTAAGGTCCCTTGCCAAACCATTCCATGAGATTTTATGATTCTACAATTCTGTGTATTAATTTGTTGGTGTTTTACTTCCTAAAAATGATAATTTTATACACTTTAGAACACTTGCAGGCATTGATCCTCAGACCCCTCCTAAAGAAATCTGGTTCTCATATAATATCTCAAACCTTTCCTGTTTTTACCAACACTGCAAACATGGTCAGGCTCTGAAAGTTATGCCTGGAATGACAAAATAAAAAAGCAGCCATGTTAACATGCCTTGTTTTTGCTGGTGAGAGCTCATCATCCCTGATCTGCTGCATTATATTTTCAAGAGGAGGATGCTCTCCATGGTGTGATCCTTGCTGTGTCTGCCTCTCATCTCATCTGTGGCTCTGTGCAGTCTCACACCTTAATCTCTTCCACATGCCTGAAATTCTCTGTGTGGACATTTTTGTCCCTCCTTAAAATATGCTTCTTCCATGAAGCACAACACGAATGTCTTGCCAAAACATCCAACCATTTCCCTTTCCATCTGTTGTGTCTTTTTCCCCATTTGGACATAAGCCCCTAATTTTAGATACAGCCCATCAACTCCAGGCATTCAGCTGGAGCCTGAGTTAGAATCCTCGTCATCAAATGGTCCTTCTACTATAGACAAAGGGTAAAACCATTGCTATCTCTCTCTTCCTTCCCTTCTTTCTCCTTTGCACTGGCTTAAAGGGGATCTGCAGTCCTTGCCTTGCTACCAGCTGGTGCTTTAGGAGACAGGAGATTAATACAAACTCATCTGTTTTGCTTCATTTAAACAGGATTTTTTTTTTTACTCGTGTATGAATAATTTTGAAATCTAATTTTTTTTTCAAAGTATGAAGTTTGTTGTCAGAGCTTGGACTTCAGAGAGATGTCACTTGTTTTAAGTAGATTTTAACACCTTGTATATGAGCAAAACTGCATATTAAACAGAAAATAATTCAATAACTCTACTTATATCATAGCTTGATATAATGAAATTTTCCAGGATGTTTTTTCCATTGGTCTATTTTCATCTTATCTTATTTTTTTGTGAGACTTTTTTTTTTTTTGCTCAAAGACAAACCCACTCTAAATTTCTTCCTCTGAGATTATCCAAAATTATTATGTTCCTGTCACTCTCCAAGAAAAGGACAACACTGAGATGCCACTGCTTCCTACACAAAGCCATAATATACAATTTCATTCCCTTCTCAGTTTAAGGAGTCTTTTCTACTTTGGCTAAAATTGTTACCATCTAAGCAAATATCTGTAACTAAGACTTTCTCTTGGATAAATCATCTCATTAACTAAAACCTATAGAAATATTGACTGAGAGATTGCAGAACCCAAATCCTTCTATCTCAGCTCCCTCTGCCCCAGAATTTGATATTTATATTAATTTCCACAGGACCAATTCCAGTGATTTCCCCCCTCCTTTTATGTTAATTCTAGTGCTTCAGTTCTCTCAAGATATGCCTTGATAGGAGCTTGTAATCAGGTGAAATCAAAGTAGAACCACTTGGGTTCACAACTGCCATCCAACTGAAAATCATCCCTTTTGTGGGTTTGTTGTTTGGGAGCTTTTTGTTTGCTTTGGAGGTTTTTTTATGGAGTTTTATGTTTTGATTTGTTGGGGTTTTTTTAATCACTGTGCATATGTTTTTTGTCACATGCTACCAAAGCCCTCCACTGAAGCCTTCCCCATGTCAAACGTGCTCTCTGCATGTGAAAAATGCTGGAGCTCCAAGGAAAATGTTTCAAAGCTGTCAGGAAACCATCATTTTCCAGCTGGCTTATCAAATGGGGGACACAGACACAGGGACTGTCTCCAAAGAGATGCATTCATAGTGAATGCTGCTCACTTGTGGTGGAATGGGACAGACACCAAGCAAGGAGAACAAAGCTGAGCACACTGTACTTGAAGCTTTTTAAAGCTCCCTGTTCCTTTTTTGAAAGCCTGTCATTCACTCTCCCTGTGCAAATGTCTTGATAGATTATTTAAGGGATACTTGTGTAGAACAGCAACTAAAATTGCCACCAGTTTCTGAAGTCATGGATTTAAAGGCAGAATATGAGAAGCTTGATTTGAACAGGGAGCTGCTTTGCTATGAGCAAAAATTCATAAATTAAGGATTATTCTCTGCTCATTCTCCTCCAGCTGAGCTCTGTAAAACCTTCTTAATGAAACATTCACTGGAAGAAGCTTCTGCCTGGTGTGGTGCTGGGTCTTTCTTCATTACTTTATGGAAAAAGACTTCCCAGTCCTGCATAAAGATAAGGAGCTTCTTGCCAGATGCTTTGAAGTATTAGAGACCTCCATGGCCATGAAGTCCCACTGAGGTCACTCCAGGATGAAGCATCACAAGGTCCCTGGAAACCAGGGAGGTGTAAGGACCCTCAGGATAGGGCTGGATGACCCCAAAGCATTGGTTGAAGCTCACTGTGAACTTGCAGTCTGAGTTGTCCTCAGCTAATTATCTGTTCCTGCCTGGGTATGACCATGCTCTTCACAAAGATGAGAATCCATGCTTTCACCTCTACTAATAGTTTGTCATATTATAGATTTAAGCATGAAAAAATAGCTAGTGCTTACAGGCCAGACTGTAAATTAATGGTATTTTAATGATCTCTCCTCTTATAGTATTGGCAAACTTGTGCTTAGATTAAAAAATCCGCCACCATAAAGTACAGTTTAGAGAGTAGGGATCTGATGTGTGAAAAGTTTCCAATATACACCCACAATTCCATGCAGGAGAGGAGATTAATCCCCTTAGGCATCCAGTAAAGTTTGTAGATGTTGAATTTTATAAATAGAAGATGCCAAGACACATCTCTGCTTGTTTTAATTTAAGAGTCTCAACTACCAAACCTGGCAATATAAGAGTGAATTGGACTCTCTAAGCTCAATGGGGAGCTCCAGAATTATTTGGATTTCTACCTTATATGCTGCATTTTCCCTGTTATTGCCACCTTTCACAGCAGTGACCTTCACACATCTCAGTCACACTTCTTGATAACTTCAGAGGCAGAATCTCAACTCCAGGCTTTCTTTCCTCACTTGAAGTTAGAAACTGATATTCAGCATGAAGTTTACTCTTACTCATGATTGAGTTTTGAGGAGTCCTGGCTTATTATTTATTTTTTTTTAATCTGGGGCTTGAACTTCAGTGCAGCTCTGGCTTGCCCTTTGTGTCCTTTGACACCAGAAATTCTAAGTGAAGTGCAGGAGGATGCAGAAATAAATGTTAATGAAGTGATGCTGATTGATGGAGAGAAAGCTGATGTGAGTTAATGCAAGAAAGGTTCTGACTGAGTATAAAGGGAACCATTTTACCCATGAGGACAGTTTAGAAGTTAAACAGGCTGTGCAGTCCCAGGCTGTGCAGTCTTGGAAGGTTTCAAGATCCAGCTGGGTAAAACCTTGAGCAGCTTGTTCTGATCTCAGAGTTGACCTTGCTTTGAGCAAGAGGTTGGAGTGGAGCCATCCTGACCTCCCTTCATTCCAACTATCCTGTGATCCTATGATAATAACCATGAACCAACTGGGCACCATTCAAGATTTTCTAGGAAGGCTTGAGAAAGGGCACCTGAATTTTATGTCACTTGAATATTGCAGTAATATTTCTTTTAATTGACTGTAGTAAACTTCTCATGAAATTCTGAATAATAAATTCCTTTTAAGACCTTCCTGATGTAAATTGTCAGGAAGTTGATGGATGTGCAGGACCAGTCTCCTGGTACAAGCACACACCATCCCCACGTGTTTCTGCTTTGGTCATTTCTTTCCCTTCAGGTCTCAGTCTCACAAGTAAAAGCTGTAATTCATCTGTTTCACAGAACTGTTTGCACTGAATCTGAAGTCTCATGACTCAACTACAAAGATATGAAATAAATTTTAATCCAAATGTGTGTATCAAATAAATCCTTTGTTACTTTTCTTGTCGTGTTCAAAGACCTTAAAAAAATGAAAAATCTTGAAACTTAAAAGATGCATTGCAGTGAACTTAAAATGGCAAGTTTTGTGTTTCAGGATGAGTTGTTTCTTTTCCTTTCCTATTTTGAAATGGCAAAAATCGAGTAAAATATTTTTATGCTTGTGATTTTGCAAGTACTGACAAATATTTTTTCTGTTTGTGTTTTTTTTTCCACACAAATCTCTTTGTAGCAGTTAATTCCCCACTAAATCTGCATCAGGCTGATCCCTTATTTAGTTATCACAGCTCTCCTGTACCTTTCCTTCCCCATTGTCTGACACACTACAAGGAGAGGGGAATGCAGCATCCCCAGGGGCTGAGGATTGGCATCTCCTTGGCAAATGCTAGGAAGAAAGGGAAGATGGTTGTGCCATTTTTGTTGCCTGTGCTTTCTGTTGTGGTGCTGCTCGTGTTTGATTAGCCTCCTTAATGAAGAACATCTTGCTAAAATTAAAGATCTGCAGTATTTAGCATAATTTTGCCAATTGTTAATTAGTGTATTGACAGGAGAACGGGTTGGATTTCAGTTTTCAGCAGCATCTTCTCCCCTCCCCGGGTCCATCCTGCCAAAATAAAGATCTTTCCAGTCACAACATGTTTGAGAGCCATATGCCATGTCTGTGCAGGCTGCCCTGGAGCACTGGTGCACAGGCAAGATACATATGTTATTGGCCAAATCCAATGGGAAACCCGAAAGCAGAGGAGATGCAGGGCTGGGGAATCCTTTCTGTTACTAATTTATCACATAGATACAGATTTCAGATCCTTTAATGCTCCTTCCCCTGTTTGGGGCAGGCTCTGATATTCACTCCTTGTTTTGAACTGGAGCCCACTTGTAGAAAAGCTGCTTTTTTAATCTCTGTTTCAGGACAACTGCTTTGTTTGCCTTCTTTGTGCTGCCTGAGGTCCTCAGAATCTGATCTTTAGCCTCCCTTAGGGCAGCTTTGGGATTTTTGTGGGGTTTCACACATTCCTATCTCTTGATGGTGCTTTTCAATGCAGAGAGATGAGATTCATGGCAGCTTCGACCTAAATTGCTGAGAGCTCTGCACGACAACACTGGCACTGCAGCATGGCAGGAATGGGAGGTGTCAGAGGGGGGTAGAACCCTCTCAAGTCCTCTGCAACCAGCAGTGTTTCTGCTCTGCATTCTGTGAAGCTCACAGAATTGCTCAGGAACAGGGGACAAGAAAGTCTTTCCAACTGCACCAACCCTACTCTGTGCTCATTCTCAGCTACCTCTAGTCCAACTCACTCATTAGATTGTGAGAGTACAGCAGTAAATGGTGGTGGCTAAAAACAAGGAGACACAGCTCACAGGTGTCACACACAAAGATAGTTTATTAAATCACTCCATGGAGAAAGGAAAAAACAGGTAAAAATAACAGCCAAGCTCTAACTTCAAATTACACAATATATCTCCTTAATTCCCACCCACAGCCTCCTCTTATAGGTTGAATCACAGTGTCTATAAAACACATCACAGCTTTTAACTGGATGACACTCTTGGACAGATGTTCACTTTGCCATGAGAACTTTATCTCTCCAAAATTCCATTCTCATGGGCAGGCTGACCCCAAACCATCTTATCTTCTTTTTTTTTTTTTTTTTTTTTTTTTGCTAGCTGTTGGCCTTTCTCACAAAACTAATTTAGCACCTGCCAGTAGGCCTTAAAAACTGCCTGCAGTTCTAAAAGCCTCTCTCAAACTCAAAAATCCTTCTGTTCTACCACATTAGATCATTTCAACCTGAATAATAAGAAAACTACTTCTATGACGAAAGGATTGATTGATTGATTGATTGATTGAATGATTGTCATTTCAGAAGAAATTTCAGTGAGAGTTTGGTTTTAATCTCAGTGTAGCACTGATGGAATTGGTACCAACAAGAGACCCAGAAAATACATTTGGGTGGAAGACAAATAGTGGGGAAATGAAGAACCTTTTAATGACTGTAAGGTAAGGATATGGCAGGGTTGTTGTCATGTTCTATAAATCAGGCAGGGGTGATGTTTTGCATTGGTTTTTGGAGACAGCTCCCTCATTGCCCTGACATGAAAGATGCTTAGGTCTTTAATGCAAGCACCAAACTGCCTGAAATTAAATAGTTTATTAGATCTTCCAGCAACTGTCTCTCCCTGTAGGGTTTATAATGGCCCAGCCTGATCTTAAATTTGTTTGCAAAAATTTGTTTGTCTGCTCTTAAATCAGTTAGCAACTCACTTTATAAATAATTACATTAAAAAGAAAGAATCTTGTAACAGGCTATTTGTTTTTGCCTTTGCACAGGATACCACTAAAATAAAATGGTCACTATTTTTGGCAGTTCTATCAATGTCAAATTAGACCCTGGCTCATTAATTGCTGCCCAACAGTTGGTGTTATAATGGCTCAGTGATTTAGACTTTGAAGGCTTTAATTTCTGTTCAGTTTAATCATCTGCAGGCAGGAGCCTGGAGTCACCTCCTCGGTGTGTTTCTGACAGGCTCTGCTGGGGCAGGGTGTGCTCTCCAGTGAGATGTGTGAAAACCAAGCCTTCCTTCACTGGATGGATGTTAAAAGGAATTTTAATAAACCAGCATGTGGGGGAAAAAATAAAAAAATGAAAAAGATAAAAGGGCACAGTGAAAGTTCGAGCAGAAAGAACTCATTCTGAAGATGAGACCCCCAGAGGACAAAAATCAGTAACGAGGTGTGGGAATCCAAACTGTTGAACATTTCGGGGGGGGCTGGTGAATTTAATTACTGATAGGTAAATAATTTGTAGATAAATAAGGTGGGTTATTTAGAAAATGATACATTTCTGAGTTGTTCAAGACATGACAGAGGTCAGGATTTCTATAGGAGAGTGATCTCACACAGCAGTGCTCAGTGGACCTTGGACCTTCAAGAGCTGGTTCCACTTGTGAGCAAATTGTTCAATTACAGGATCATAGAATGGTTTGAGTGGAAAGGACATTAAAGATCATCCAGTTCCAACCCCCTGCCATGGGCAGGGACACCTTCCACTAGACCAGGTTGCTCACAGTCCTGTCCAGCTTGGTCTTGATTCTCCTTCTTTCCTCTCTCTTTCCAAGCCTCCATCTCCCAAGCAGGTAACACCTAGGGATGTAAATGTCTGATCCTTCTACTAAAGTCAGGGAGAACTTCCCATCTTCAACATCCTTAGGGCCCTTAGGAAATA
>JAWWLZ010000082.1:2461609-2484863 GCA_035041345.1 Poliocrania exsul | reverse complement strand
CTCTGATGTCTCTGCCAGGAGTTCACAAGTTCCTTGGTGAGTCACAGAAGCTCTGCCCTATGCACTAAATGAGCACTAGACATTATTTTTAACCTTTGCTTCCAAAACTGGGAGGAACAGTCAACATTATTTCTATTGTTTGTGGTGCTTCAACAACTAGTAAGACAATTAGAGCCAGTTGTCTTTCTTTGCTTTACTTGCCATTCCTTTCATTGCTGTGTGACAAGGCAAGAAATCACCAAATCTGCACATACTTCAGTTAGTAGATGAGACCAAAAGGGGTTTCAGATATTCTAGAAACCTCTTGGTTCTTTGCTCCACAAGTGCTTGGTACTAGAACACAGATCACAGAATATGCCAAGTTGGAAGGGACCCACAAGGATCATCGAGTCCAATTGCCTAATTAGATCTGTCTTTGTTTACCAGATAAGGTGGCTGAGACTGAGACTGACCCTGGGATCAGGATTTTTTGGAAAGGCAGTCCTAGAGAGGAGCTATAGTTGCAAGAAATTCACTTTTTCTGTTTGAGGTGATGCCTTGCCTGAAGCAGAACTCGGGTTTCTCTGTTCTCTGCTTCTCCCCAAGGATTTGTCATGGTAGTAGGCAGGACTTATTACCAGTCAATGTGGGCAACTTCAGCTCTCTGCTGACATCACCAGCATTTCTGTTTTTTCCTTGAGACTCTGCCACCGGGCTGATGAGTCAAACCAAGAGAGAGGTGAACCAAATTCCTCTGAAATCCTGGGAGAGGTAGAATCTTGTACCGAGCCCTATAACCTGGCCCTTCGCCTGCTGCTGGTTTCATTTCTGCCTCTGCAAGGTGCCTGCTCATGTTGGGCTGGAGCAGTTGATGGTTTTCCAGGCACTGACCAGTGACCTCCTGCCTGACTGGGGGTGCAGGAAAGTCAATTCTCTGTTAATTGAAAATCCAAGTCTGTGCCACAACACCTCCTGTGGTCTCCCTTCCCTTAGGAGCTGTTCAGAAGTTGTCACAACTCTTGAGCTCAGTGTTCTGACTGTGGAACATGTGGGGTGGGATCCATTTACCCCAAATTTAGGAACTTAAAAGGTAAATGACAATTTATAATCTCACTTTAGAATCAGAGAAGCAAATACTTCTTTTGCTTGTTTTTTTTGTTTGTTTTGTTTTGTTTTTGGTTGGTTGGTTGGTTGGTTTGGTTTTTGGGTATTTTTGTTTTGTTTTGATGAGGCAATTTCTCTTCTTCTAAGACAGGTGATTTTGGAGAAATCAACCAAATCATTTCTAAATGCAACTATTTATTCCAGTGATTATAAATGAAGTCTGTGGGAAAAAAAATATTAAAAATTCAGTTATGTTGTTATTTTTCCTTGCTTATCACATCTGAATCCTTCAGGAAAGACATGTGGAAAAAGTTCACCCTTTTTTTTGCCTAAAACCTGCTTGGTAGGCATTGGAGATAAATGTGCCTTTTGCTCATCTCTTTTCCAACAAAAGATGGTCATGGTTTTAACTACTCCTTCTGCAGACCAAGACTCTCTCTCTGACCATCTGAACGGGGAATAACACAGTAGGGGACTGCAGGAAATTTCACCAATTTCTTTCCTCTGTGTGCATGAACATGGAATAAGATCCACAAGCTCTAATGATGCTCCCAAAATTTCTCTTCCTGTAGTGCTGCTCAGTAGTTTTCTGCTTCATTGCTTATTCATGGCAAGGAGCATATGTTCAATATGCAAGATAAAAATACATCAACATATTTATATATTAATAATTAAATGACATCTTGAAACAAACCAACAAAAATAAATGTAAAAATAATTTTTAAACCCCCACCAGTTGCAAAATGTATATTTATTTTTAAAGGCATTGTGGCTCAATGGTTTTCACATAGTCATGTTGCTGTGCCAACCTATCAGGCTGTTGAAGATGATTTATCTGCTTCCAACATTATTCCTGAGTTACTATGAATAGTTGTACTCATGAGAGGGAACTAACACAGGCAAAAGTGGTGGTTGGTTGTACAATGAGGGATGGGAATGAGCACAGACATTCTGCCTGTGTTTCTCAGTGAGAAAAATCTTCTCTCTCTGCATGGGACACAAATGAGACCTTGAAGGTGCTCAGGGAAGGGTCTGACTGGAAGGATTGTCCATCCAGCTTCCCACCAACCACCTCCATGTCCTCAAAGCCAGTAGCCTTGCCCAAAGGATGTGCAAGAGAGACCAGGGATAAGTGTGACACCAAACTTAGGGATCCAGCTCTCCCTGGCAATGGTTTTGAGCTTGTAAAAGGTTGCTTTTATTCTTCAGTGTAGTGAGAACATGTTCACTCTTCACACCTTCACAAGGCTGAACACCATCCAGAGTATCCTGAGCCATGTGCCAGCTTTCTGCCACGTGTCTGCCAACGGCCTGACCCAGGGGCCTGCAGCAGTGCTTGGTGCTGAAGATCCAGCTCATTCCTTGCCTCTGTGGAAGCTCAGGATTGGGATTCTCACTAAATTCAGGTGTCCCAAACTCAGACATTCACATTCCTTAACAGTAAAGGACTGATCACCATCACCAGTGATTTCTAGGTGTGAGTTTTCTCCTCTTAGTGTAGATGTACAAAACAAATCAACAAAATCACTCTGAAAATGTTCCACTATAAACTCACTACCTGTCCAGTTATCTGCTCCATGTGCTGTGAAAGATGAGCTGCAAGTACACGTGTTTATCCCAGAAGAGAAGGGATAAATGGACTTGTACCTGTGTCCCTCAGCTAGGCAGCTAACCAGAGACTAATCCTGATCCAGACAAAGAAAGGCAAAGTACATTAGGTATTAATTACATTTTATGACAAAGGTTAATATATGAAAAATTAGAAAAAATAAAATTTAGCTCCTTATTTGAGTAACCAGTCCACACAAACTGTGGTTGGTGTTTGCTGCTGTGTTGGCTGTTTAACATACTGACTCTTGTGAGTTAACAGCCTTCCTGTTGGTTTGCAAAATTTGATTCTCACTAACATTATTATCAGGGTTTCAGTGTCATTCTCTTGCTCATGTCCTGTCCCTTTGGTTTGCTCTCTGCAGCAGCCAAGTGTGTCCCTGTCTCCAGGGATGCTGAGAAACTGCAGGGGAAAAAAAACCAACCAGTGGGAAGCAGCTCCACTCGAAAAAGGCTTTCTGAGGAATTAGACACCAGGGGAGGTTCTGGTCTGTGCTGGGCATGTAGGAAGGTTTACAAACAGAGGGCAGGGAGGGACATCCTCAGCAGAACTCCTGTGGCTTACTCAGATGTGTCCCTGCCTTGATTTCCACAGTGCCATTGAATAGTCACTGAGAGATTTATGAGGTGAAAAAAATTGTCAGTAGCACAAAAGTGTTTCTTGCATTTTCATAGGTCTTGTGTGCCATGGCTTTTAATGTGGGTTTGCCCAGCATTTGAAGTGCTCACTGAAGCTGGCACAATCCAAAGGGTTATTATTAAAGATTTTCTTCTCATTTAAAAATAAATAAAAAAAAAAAGTCAAACATGAGTTTAACTGAATTGTGGTAGAAATTTAATTAACCTTATTTTAGATGCCCAAAAATTCCTCAGCTCTTTCTTAACTGGCCCATTATTTACAGCAGAGAGAAACAGGTACTTTCCAGATGGTCCATGAGCTCATTTCAGAGCAGGCATCTAAAATCAGATGAGCTGCTCTCCCAAAAGGCTTGTTTGACTCCTCTGGCTGGTGACAGCATGAGGGTGGCACAGCCTGTCACAGATCACCCACCTATCTGGTTCAGGACAGTGGCATCACCTCCTAAACTCTGTTGTCAGTGTATACTCTATATATGACACAGGATTTAAGGGACAGTCAAAACCTTTCCTATGGCAGCCAGATGTCAGGCAGGAACAGAGCACAACACCTAAACCAGAGCCTAAGCTTAAGTGTAACTATCCCAGCCATTGATTCTGACTCATAAAATGAAGGAAAAGCCCGGGATGGTCTTGTCTTATCTTCTCTTGGGCAATTAAAACAATTAGTCTTTCCATGCAGTCATAGCAGAGTCCAGAGCAGTGATGTCAATGCTAGACCAAAATATTTATAAATATTGCTAAATATTTTTAAATCACTGTTGATGTCTTATTTATGCTTTGACCACAGATGTTTTTGTATAGCCAGCTAAGATCAGGCTGATGATGATCAAAAGAAGTTTAGAGTGAGCATTACTGCTCCTGGAACAGTTTGGGTGTATTCATTCATATATTTATAGGGATCCTGGGAAATCTACTCCTTTAGAGCTGCTGAAGGAGCTCCTAAAACTCAGAAAATCTTGTTTCCTTCACACTGTTTATGGCAGTTCTTTTTCATGGGAAACTGAATTAGGGTCGCTGTAGCTTGTGGGAAAGAGAGATTAATGTTGGCATTGGTTTGACAGGTGAGACAGGTCCAAATATGAAGCCAATGGGATTCTACTACAGTTTCAAAAAAAATTATTATTGCAAAACATCACTTTTCCTTGACTGTACAAGAACTGGGTATTACATGGGAGCATTTTAAGTTATTTGGCACATCCACCCTGTAGCCACACAGAAGGACTAAAGAAGTGAAACAGAAATTGTTTCTGGACAACACATTTCCCCACCAACAGTGAGCAGGAAGGTTCCTCAAAGAAGATCACTTTGTGCCCCAGCAGTGATTAACTGGTTCTAGAGTGTCCTGGAGGGAATTTGAGCCTGGAGGAGAGAAGGCTTTGGGGTGACATTGCTGTTTCCAGCTGCCTTATTGGAGGTTCCAGAGAAGGCAGAACCAGGTTTTCCTGGAAGTAAATGCCAAAAGGAAAAGAGGAAATGGATGGACAGTATTCCTTGGTGCCATTTTCTGGTATGTTTTCCTCTGGATTTCCTGTCTTTTGAGTTTTTCAGTCCATTTCCTGGAGCATACCATAAATATGTTTCCCTTCTTTCTTTTCCCACATCTGTGATTTAAAGTTATTTAAAAGTAATTTGAAAACTGAAGGTTCTGTGTGTGATACCCACTTTGAAAATGTCTGAAATAATAGATTTGTTTGCAATCATAGATCTTACTATAATTAATGCATCAAAGCCTTGCTGGGAATTTCCTCAGTAGCATTTCAGTACTCTTCAAAGCAAAGGAACAGACTAAAAGTTTAGAGGTTTCTCTCTCTTTGTACATCTTTGTATGTGTTTATCTAATTCCAATGGAAAGGGTTTAGTGGGTTTGTTTTTCTCATCCATTCATGCATTGTCAGCTAAATAAAAATTCTCCAGGGGAAACATCTTTTGATATTTGTGAAAGATAAATTTGCCTTGCAAAGAAATTAGCGTTGTAAACATCCATATAAACGTTTGCTGTGTGATACTACTGAGGAAATATTGTAATCTAAACCAGCCTTATGTCAGGATCCTAAATCTGCTTGGAGGATGTATGGGATGTGCAGAGCAAGGGCTTGGAAAAGACCACCCAAGTAAGGACAGAGAAGTGCTACATATGAGTTGGGAACGACTCCTACAAACAAGGGGTTGAAGAGATGCATCACATCCAGCAAGAATACAAATAACCAAATTACTGGATAAGTCCCCCATCTGCTGGGGGAGGCCAGGAAGGGGCATCTCCATCCAACTGCAGGGATCTGAAAGGGAGGGAGAGAACCAGATCTCTGATATCCTCCTTTTAGAGAAGCTCCAAGAGCATCCTTTTTGATCTCTTGCTTTGTGGCTTCATCCATGCCTTAACCTCTGGCTCAGTGGCTTTTGAGTCTAATAGCAGATCCTAAAATATAATTTGTTTTGTTTCCAGGCTCTCTCATTGTATATGTGAAGGCTGGTCTCAGAGTAGACAACAGAACACATGATTGATTGACATCTGGTGACACATCTAACATATCTTCCGGGCATGCTTAGCACATCAAGTGTTTCTTCCTCAGTCTAATCCAATTTTTCACCCCTTAGCTAAATTGCTGTACAATGCCTCACAATTGCAGCTGCAGTAGGAAATTGTCTTTGTATTATTATTGATACATTGATGCAAATAAATAAATAAACACATCATTCCAAGGGTAAGATGCTATCCTGGAAAAGAAATTGAATCCCTTGTTTGCTTCAGACATCACAAAGAATGGTTGTAGGTCTGGAAACCAAACTAGAAGGCTTTATTTTGGAGAGAGAAAACAAATTTGAAGGGAAGAATCTGCTCAGATCACAGTCTTGATATGGTCCATAATCAAGATATCAGTCCCAGGGGCTCCGTGATCTGATCACGTGTGTTAACACAGCATGGGCCTGATTTAGGCTTTATTTACCCTGGAAGCCTAAGCCAGCCTGCTTGTGCTTTAGTTCAAAAACTGGGCTTACATTCCCTTTGGTCTGTGGATTCCTCCTGTGCTATTTCAGCACCACAAATGCCTTGTTGAGCAGCAGAATATGATCTGTCTCCATGCAAGGAGCCAGCAGGAGGGGCTAACAGCAGAACACAGAGTGTGGGGAAGAGCAAACAAACCTGGGCACATTGAGCCCAGCTTACTCACCCCATACCACTTCAAAGAGTGCCTCCTTCTTCTCAATTCATCAGGGGGACCAGAGGAATGAAAATACTGCTCCAGGAATATAGAAGTCAAGTTGTTCCTTCCTCTGCTCCTTCCCCTGCACACTGCCTGGAAGAGAAAAAGAGCTGGAACGCTGCCAGGTGTCAGTGCAGAGAGGAGTCCTAAACTGGCACAGAGCCTGCAGAATGTTTCCTACAACCTGCCTGTTTCTAATGGGATTCATCTTCCCTAACCTTCACCAGCCAATAATTAGGCATGTGCTCTCAGCCAGTCATTATGTCTCTCTGGAGTTGGTGCAGAGAGGTTGGATGAATCGCCCTCTGGGGTTACTTGTCTCTGTGTGTTGACAACAGTCAGCCTAAAAGACTGGCTTAGAACAGACAGCAAACTTCTTGGCAGCTAAAATTAAATTAGATGAGTCCCAGCATCAGCTGCACTTCGGTGACTGACAGGCTGACTCACAGCAAGGCACAGCTCACTGACACTTTAAAAGCTCCACAGGAGCTGTGTGTTTCTGGCTCTGCCATCACTGTGGACATCCTTAGCTCTGGAAAGGCTGGATTAACATATTTTGTTTGGCTACACCAGCACAGGTTGCCCAGAGAAGCTGTGGCTGACCCATCCCTGGAAGTGTTCAAGGCCAGGATGGATGGGGCATTGAGCAACCTGGGCTAGTGGAAGATGCCCACTGCAATGGGGGTTGGAACTGGATGATCTTTGAGATTCCTTCTAACCCAAACCATTCTATTATCCTATTATTCTGTGATATGTCACTTTGGGGGCAGCAAATCAGATCCAGAAGCAAATCAGGAAAACACAATGCATGGATTATGATCATAGGAATATATAACATAAATGCAGGTGAGGTGGATTGAAAACAGGCTGAAATACTGAGATAGGGGAATGTTCAACAGGAGGAAGGTCAGCAATGCAGTGCCACAGCTGTCAATACTGGGACCAGTAGCAGGTGGTACTTTTATTAATGATACAGATGAGTGGAACATCTGCAAGTTTATAGACAGGAAAAATTCAGGGTGAGTGGTTGACCTGATGGTTGTTTTGCCATTCAGAGAACTCTGTTGGTTTTGGAAAATGGGCAGAGAGGATTCCCGGGAAAGTCAACAAAGGGATATGCTAATCCTTCACCTGGGGAGGAATGAATCAGTGCACCAGTATGGACTGATGGACTGGAAAGCAGCTTTGCAGAGAAGACCTGAGGGGTCCCAGAGGACATCAAGCTGGCCATGAAACAAGTGTGTCCTCACAGAGTAGTAAATTAAAAGCCTCTTGGGCTGAATTATGAACAGCGTCACCACCCTCTACTCACCCCCAGTGAGATGGATCTGGGGGTTTGTGTCCTGTGCTGGGCTACCCAGTGCAAGAGAGCCTTGAACACACTCAAGAGTCTGTGCAGTGTCACAAGGGTGATTAAAGCCTCAGTCTCACAGGGAAAGCCTGAGAGAGCTGGGACTGAAGAGAATGGAAAGATCCTATCAAAGGGTATAAATACCTGATAGGAGGAAGCAAAGACATATCCAGGGTACTCTCAACAACAACAAGTAAAAGGGCAAGAGGTAGTGGGTGCAATCTGAAGTGGAGGAAATCCCACTGGACTTTTTTCCATAGCATATTTACCCTCAGAGTGTTCAAGCACAGGAACAGTTTGTCCAGAGAACTTGTGTAGCCTCCACCCATGGAGATATTCAAAACCCAACTAGGCAAAATCCTGAACTACCTTTCTCTGAGAAGATGGGTTGGACTGGGTATTCTCCAGAAGTCCCTGACTACTTCAACCATCCTATTTCATTCTCTGTATATCAAATCTGCTTTAAAAAAATCCGAGTTCCAGAATGGTTTGGGCTGGAAGGGACCTTAAAGATCACCCAGTTCCAACCCCCTGCCATGGGCAGGGACACCTTCCATTAGACCAAGTTGCTCCAAAGCCACATCTAGCCTGGCCTTGAGCACTTCCAGGAATGAAGAACCAACTGAATCTGATATAGTTCACACTGTCTGATCTCATCTGATTGCTCAAAGCTGGTACAGCACTGGAGCAGGAAAACCTGATGTATATGACCATAAAACTAATGATTCGCATCTAGAACATGATGCAAAAGACATCACAGACACTTTGGCAGAAAGAAAACCAGCATTCATGCTGACAGGTCCTTGTACATATTTGAAATGTTTTTCCTTTCAGATCTCAAGTTTGTGATGTGGAAATTTCTGTCTGAATTCAGTCACACTCCTAGCATGAAATTTAAATACCCTATACCTCTCCAGAAACAAAATGTTCATCTCAGACAGTCAGGTAATTGTAGATACCACTTTTAAGTGTGACTTCCTTGGATACCCAAACCAGAACAGAGACCTGTTTTTTCCAAGGCCACCTTGGATGGGGCTTGGAGCAACCTGGTCTAGTTGGAGGAGATGCTGTCCATGGCAAGAGGTTGGAACTGGATAATCTTTAAGGTCCTTTCCAGCCCAAACCATTCCATTATTCTCGAAATATTCAGTTCTGTGTTTCTCTTTCAGTGGATGTAGAATATACTCCAAGACAGTAGAGGTGTAATGTCCATCTTCTCTTCATTCAGTGATCATTTAAGATTTTAAAACCCGGCCTAAGGGAGTTTTCCCCAAAACATTTTATGTCAAGACTCAGAAGTACTTCTTTTCTCTTTCAGTGTTTAAGCATTCACTTAAATTCATTAAAGCTCATAGAAATGAATATATTAAGCAGGTTAATGATGAATCATTTTTTCTAAGGATAGCACTGGCTCTCCTGTTTGAATTCTTATTTTTAAATTGTAAGAATAGTCTTAATTACATATTGCTGCATGTATAATTTTAGGATAATTACATAGCAAGTAGATTAAGCTCTTATTTGCTTATCATGCCTGAAGATCTCATTTAGTAATAATTTAATGCTCACCTAATGTAAAACTACCTTATTAAATCAGTGCTGAACAGCCAAGACCTTTCTTTAAAAGAAAACATTCTCAACTTTTTAAGAGAAGAATAGACTTGTCAGACAGGTATGAAACACCCAGTCTTTATCTCTTACCATTTAGCTTGGGTTTGCTTCAGAAAATGCATTTATTGATCCTGAGTCTGAACAAAGGGATCTCAGAACCTCTCCCTACCCACTCCCACAATGTGTGTGGTGTGTGGGCTCCCAGCCACAGGATGGAGACACATCCCCCACCACTTAGAGACAAGGAGGTGACAAACTTTGCCCCTTTGAATCATCCCAAAATTCTCCTCTGAAGGAATTTTCCACTGATGTAAGGAGCACAGTTTTCCTTGTAATCACCTGAACAGGGCAAAACATCTCAGATGGAATTCTCTTCTGGGTGAGGCAAACTCCAAATACAGGAGGTAATGTAGGTGATCAGTCAAAAATAAAGATGACCACCATTTCTCCTCAATATCTGATCTTCTTACAAACCATCCTGCAGCTTGTGCCTGAAAGGTGCCTCAAAGTCTCAGTAGGATGGGAGGAGGGAAAACACAGCTCAATAATATAAATTTCCAGTCATTTATCCCTGAAAGATTAGTGCCTACAGCAAAAAGAAAAGGAAAATGAACCCCTGAAATATCTTTGGGGCATCACAAGCTCAAGTGATGAGCAGAATTCCATGGGTTGGGGTCCAGATGATCTATAGGTAAATAAAATCACACTGTGATTAACAGAGTGTTCAAATATCCCATTTGCCCTCCTGTTTTGGGTTTCCTGGTGGTGACCATTATGTTCTTCTTAAACAAGTAAATTTGCACTTTCTTTGAAACCTAAAATTGATTATTGTCTACATGAGGATTACACAGTTGCTCATGTCTAAGTCTTGAAGTCTGTGGGAAATGGGTTAAGCCATGGACTATCTCCTTATTCCCTAAGAGCAGGTATAGTATTCATACAAATATGTCTGTGTGGGCAAGGTGTGGTCTGAGTGTTTCAGAATTTCACTGATGTCTATTAAGCACCTTAATATTTCTGTGAAATGTAGATGTGCCCTTTCACAAAGTCACATACATGTATCAGACTGTTCAAGCACATATGCTTAAAAAAATAAAGGGCAAATTAGTTATTAGCACAAATAAGATGCAGATTTTGCACCTAAATTGATTCTGACTGGAGCCAGTCCTTCATGTGATAAAATATCCTCACTTATTTTTAGGATTTATTTGCTTTTCCTGCAAGTTAGAAAGTTGAGTGAATCCTTTAACCAGATGACATCTATGAAGAAGGTCTATGAGCATCAGGATCTTTTTTCTTATTAAACTGCAGTTCCGATGTGTGTTTTACATACAGATAATCTACTAAATCATAATTCACTGACAGAGGCTAAAGAGAAACAACTTAATCAACCAATTAATTCAAACTTTATCTTTTCAAAGTGGAAGTTCAATTCTGGTGATCTATGACCACACCTTTAAACCTTGAGTAAACAGCCATGAATCAGTACAAATCAGAGCTGGCCTGTTTTTTATTCCTGGAGGCACAGGACTTGTTGACTTGGGGTTTTGTGCATGCAAAGCTTTCCAAATCATGTTTTCTAGAAACAAAGAGGGTAACCCAAGCATTCAGAGCAGGAAGCACAACCTAATTTATAACAGGATTAACTTTGCTCCATCACCCTCCCCGTGTCTCTGCTGGGTTTTCTGTGTTAAGATCTCCCCTACAGCTGCTCCATTTGATTGCAATTCTGTCCATGTTGCCTCTTTCCTGCAAGGCAGGGACTGGTTTTGTGTTTCTTTGGGTTGTTTTGTTTCCCCAGTCACCACACACAGCCACCTCTACAATGGGTGAATGTCTCTTGTAGAAAATGGGGGATATTCACCCAGGTTTCCTTGGGAGGCACAAGTGTTGCTTTCCTCATTTGCCATGCCTGTCACTGAGCTAAGGAAGTGCCTCTGTGCCAAAGGAATGCAGCCCTGGGAGCTGCTGAGTGTGTTGTGCTGGATCTGTCTGTGTGACTCTCCCTACGGGCACAGAGCGTGGAGTGGGAGTCAATCAAAGATTAGGCAACTAAATATAACTAAATATTCAGGTGTGTGTTTGAGTTCTCTCTGTGCTCAGTGGAAATCTCAGTCTGGTTTAATTGCTCACACTCTTGTGTCTGTTTGCAATACCACACATTATCCTGCCTGAACTTCACTTGAATTCAAGAGGACATGGGTGTCCCACAGCTATGGTGTCACACCTGCCACCACCTCTGTGTGGGCATCTCAGCTCTCCCAGTCCCTAAAGCTGCTGCCTGACTGTGGGAATAAATAAACTACACCCTCATTAGAGGAGTCTGGAGAGTAGTTCAGCTGCTCAAATGGCACTGCCTGCTTTGGGATTGTTGTTCCTCTTTAGCACCTGTGTGGCAGGATGGCCCACCCTGATAAAATCTAAAACCCACTCAGACAATGCATGCAATGCCAGCCAGCATGAAAGACATCATGAAAACCAGCACGAGTGCTCAACTGCTGGCCCAGGGTGCTGTTGTGCTGTTGAATGATGCTAAAACCAGCCTGGTTCACCAGACTTCCAATGCACATCCTGTGTTTGGGACAGGATTTCACAAATGAACCGCCAGTCCATCACTTTATACTATACAAGCCCAGTCCCCTTTCACACAGACAGGTCCTTCTGACATAGCCCTGCTTGGGGTTTTGTGTGGAGATTCCTCCTTTGGGTGGGAACACCCTCCAAGGATACTCCTCAAGGTTGAGCAGAGATCTTCCCACGAGCCTTGGTCTGGGTGAGCTACAGCAAATCTCTACTTAATAATCCTTTCTTTTTGCCAGCTTTAATGTATTTATTTCTATAATTGCTTCAGTGTAGTGCTCTGTCCTGTCTTATACTATGCTAGTAGTGGTTTTAGCTGTTGTATTGTATGTAAGTGATTCTGATTAAAGTCATTTGTGTAATCATTTGTAATAATAAATAATTCATTTTATATGATTATGTTCATTTTGCCAATCATTAAAACCTGTGGGATAAAACTGGATCAGTCCCACCTCTGTAATTCTTTAAATTCAAACCACTGACATAATCCAAGCCTAAGACTGGATTCAGCTGCTCCTGGAAGGAGTTTAGAAAGCCAGGGAGTCCTTTCTGCATCTCATGACTCAAAGGCAGGGCTTTTTTCTTAAACTTTGTCTAAACCTTCCACTCTCACCCTTGACAACCTATCATTCTGCTGCTGGTGACTGAAGGAGAGTCACATCCAAAAAAAAAAAAAAAAAGTTGAGTGTCTGCAACCTGTCAAGTCCATGACAGGTGTTTTTTAACCTTTGAGCATCTGGTGCTGAAAGCTTTTCTGGAAAAAACTGCACAAGAAAAATTGGAATCCCACTGTACTTCACAGCATTTGCAGCAGAATCTTACCATGAGTGAAATTAAAAATAATCTGTTTGGTTAAAAAAATTAATGACATGCTTGGTAAAATTTCAAAGCACTGGACAATAAAGACACAGCATGGTCTTACTTCAGATATTTATTCATTCTGACTATTGGATCATGAAAAATTGTGATAAGGGAGGTATGTTTTTACTTTTTTCCTAGCCAGAGAGGTTAATTTTTGGTTCAGCAAACCTAAATCCCTACAAAATTCTCTATGTTATATTATATGTGATATTTAAAGCTGCCATAAAGCAGTTGTCAGTCTACACCCTTAACTCTTAGCAAGTGTTTTTCTGTAATGGCCTTAGAAGAAGAGTGAAAAAACTGTACCAGTAGAAAATGTCTAAATAAAGGTTTTGCCAGAGTTTTTGACCACCACATTAGTCACATCCCATCCTAACCCCTATCTCATCCAACCCCATGACTGTTATAAGAAGGGTTTCTGTGGCTTTTTGTCACTGCCACCTGCGTTTCAGGGCTTGTTTAAGGCACTGCATGGATATTTGCTCTGCTGAGATGGAAGTTCTGCCTTACTCAGCATCGTGTCTGACAAAGTTTAAAAGAAACAGGGCAAATATAACCTTGTCCTTGCCTTGACATGTTCTTTCAGCCATTTAGGGAAGTTGATGTGTCTTTTTAGACAAGAAAAGCAAATAAGTATTGTTTGAATTCTGCAATTCAGAGGCTAAGTGACCTTCCCATGTCTCTACTCTGAAAGGCATTTTCAGAGAAGAAAACATAAGCTCCCTTTGGCTATGTCTTGAAACTATCAGGAACCCAAAGAATCAAAGAATATTTTAATGTCAAGTGTTTGCTGTCTACTTTTCCCCTGCAGAAGAGGTTACAACTAAGCCTGTCTATAGCTGGTTATCATAGAAACGCAGTTATTTTCATTGTACATCTATCAGCACTATCACTGTGATTCCACAGGCAGGATTTCTAATTAAACTGGAGTGTGGATAAATTTTAGCAACCTTTCTATGTTGGTTTTTTTTTTGTTGTTTTTTTGCAATACTGGTACTAGAAGCAATACTCAAAATTATTGCACCAAAAGACATAAACAGGACATGGGCTCATCTCCTGAAGATTCATTTCACCAGTTCTCAGTCATAATACTGGGGTAGAACTCAGAAATAAATATAAAAGTTAAACAATTGGGGATGATTGAATCATCTTATAGTTAAATAATCACCAACAGAGACTAATTAAGGTCATGCTAACCTGAGTATCCAAGACGGGCACCAACAGGCTTTTAGATACTCTACATATCTCCTTTTATTGATTAAAAGAGAGTCAGGACTGATCAACTCCAAATTAGATATGTGCTTTTTATGAGTCCATGTTATAACAGCTATTCTCACTTTTGGTATCATAGCAACACATAATTAAAAGGGCACTTTGACCCTCAAGGTGGTTAATCAGAGAATCACCTGAGTGTATGAGTGGGGATAATAAAAGGGAAAGTTTCACTGTGTAGAGAGAATTAATCAGAAAAGAGCCTTAAAAGAAGAATTGTTTTAAGGCAAGAAGAAAGGAGCAGGTGCTCCCAGGGGATGATGCCATGGAGAGCAGCTTCCAAGACTTTCACTTGGAGCTGGTTCGTTCCAGAGTAAGCAGAGACAGCCTCATGCCAGCCACCAGCACCCCATCTCCTGATCCCACAGGCACAAATCCATCTGCTGACCATCGATTTGGGGACACAGAGTCTTCCTCTTGGCATATGATAGACTGATCCTGTTCCAGTCTTCAGAAGAACTAATCCCTGATGTGGTTGAAAAGCACATATTGGAACATTTTTGAGTTTCCCAAACTGGGATGAGTGGGAGATACCTGAAACCTACTGGCATGGCCAGGGCACCACACGGGACCCCAATGGAAACAGCTAATCTGTACAACAGAGACTGCCTTGTCAAAAATACTCTTTGCTGTGTTTCTAGGGCAACATATCTGCTGCTGAGGCAAGACATGAAGCACACACCTCCTCCTGTTCCACAGATAGTCTGTTTTGGGCCCTAAGGGCAAGCTCGGAGTTACCCAAAATTAGTTAGGTGTGAAAAAAAAAGTTTCTTTGTAATTGTTTCTTTTTTTTTTTTTTTGTCCATAAAACTTAGCAAACTCTCTAGATTCAACCTACCTTCAGTGTCAGAGCTGCAGCTCCCAAAAAGCTGAAGATCAGACCCAACACATCCTGGTGCTCATTGGTTTGAATATGAGACAATGCCCAGCAAAGCAAACCCAGGGCTGTGCCAGCTGTGCTGTCCCAGTTCTCTGGGCAAACCTGCCCGGTCTGTTGTCTGCAATGATCACTCTTGCAGCATCACTTCAGCCATTCTCCCTCAGCTCTGTCTTGTGTGATATCATCCTGTACTCATTATGAATAATCAAATTAATTTTACATAACCTTTCATAGAATCACAGAATGGTTTGGGTTGGGAGGGACACCTTCCACCAGCCCAGGTTGGTCCAAGTCCCATCCAGCTTGGCCTTGGACACTTCCAGGGATGGGGCAGCCACAGCTTCTCTGGGCAACATACATTATTAACTCAATTTATGGGTCTCAGGTATTTTCAAGTATAAAGTATTCTATTTTAATTGAGTGCTGTCTATGAGGCTCATTAACATAATGGCTCAAGAGAATCTTTTGATCATTGAAGGTGAGAAGGGACAGCAAATTCTTTTGATTTTGAAGGCAAGAAAGCACAACCAGCCCTCCACAGAATCAGACCCTTCAAATTATGCAGTGGTTCAAGACTGATATGCTGAAGCTCATTTGCTTCAGAGGGATTATTGTGACTTTTATTATTCAGAAAGTATTGAGACAGATTCCTGAGATGAGAGACCTGTAGACCAGTAACATTTTTGTTTTCTATTTCTATTTTCTTCTGTTTGGCCAAATGGACATTAGAACTAATTTGTAATAACAAGGAGATACAGGGACTGCAATTAACATCTTGCTAGTTGTTATCCCTAGTAATTGCTTTTAGCAGAGTATTCCAAGCAATCTTGTTTCTAAACACAGTAAAGGCAGTGGGTCAGGTAAATGATTCAGTAAATACTGAGGGTTTCATGGTACCTATGGCAGCCTAAGGAGCATGTGAGGAGAAGGCACAAACAGATGTTTTATCCTGTACATAAATAAAGGCATATTTTTCATTTTCAGCTCAACTCCCCTTATGTTCCCTATCAATAGTATGTAAGGAAAGGCAGCACTTTAATCCCAAGGTTTGCTCAGAAACAGTTGTTTGGGAACAGAGCTCAGCTTGAGAAGGCAGACCAAGCAGGGACTGGTTGGGATAATTAATGGATTGACATAATTATAAATATCTGGACAGGTATCACAGTAGGATCTGTTTGACAAGACCAAACTAATATTCATGTTCCAAGCAGTGAAGGAAGAATATTCTTTGCTGTCTTATCAAGGTGTATTGATGTCTTTGCTTCACAGTTAATCACAACTTGGGCAAAGCAAGATCCCAAGACAAAAAATAAGCAGAAAAACTATAACTGAGGCTGATACAAGGAGGGATCTTTTTTGACAAATTCCAAGTTTTTTGACTCCTGCAGATCACCCTTGGGCTGGGAGTTTGCTGATTGACAAGTTTCTCAGCTTTGATGCTGAATGTATGCAAAGAACATTTTGTGGCAGATTCCTTAGCTGGAAAATGGGTTTAATGATACTTTTTTTCTCTCTCTTCTTTCAGTTCTGGCAATTAAATGTTTATATCAGGGTTCATATCCTGAAAATATATACATAAAAATACATTTTTACCTATATGGACATAAATTTATGTGCTTTGAATGGAATTTTTGAATCCTGAAACAAATGATGGTTGGAAAAAAACCTCCAAGATCACTGTCTCCAACCATCAACCCACACAGCCAGGTCCACCCCTGACCCATCTCTCTGAGTGCCACCCCTACAAACATGGCCATATATATTTATAAACACATTACTGCACTTCATATTTTGCTTTCACTGACTCTTTGAAGTAGTTACATGTCAAATGAATCTCTTGCAGTCGTGAAAGTGGAAAAAAACTATCAGCTTAGATGGGATTTGTGTTGCACAACTTTTGATAAGCAACATGGCCTTCACCCTTCATGCTAGGCCCTCCTTCTAACCAACACTTTAAGGGAATAATTCATATTTCCTATTAGAGACATTTTATGTCCCCAAACTGTCTTTTGCTTCCCTTCAATTCAGAGGGCCCCAGGAGTCACCAAACCAAATATATGCACCTGCACTGCACATCTCTGTGTTCAGCCAGAGGAGTCCCATCTCCTGAAATCCTAAAATGTGGAGAAGTCTTTGGAGAGACCTTTTTACAGCCTTCCAGTACCTTAAGGGGCCTTTTAGAGAGGAGGGAGAGGTTTTATATGGGCAGATCATGATAGGACAAGGGGTGATGGTTTTAGGCTGAAAGAGAGCAGGTTTAGATTGGATATTGGGAAGAAATTCTTGGCTGTGAGGGTGGGCAGGCCCTGGCACAGGTTGCCCAGAGAAGCTGTGGCTGCCCCAACCCTGGGAGTGTCCAAGGGCAGGTTGGACAGGGCTTGGAGCAACCTGGGATAGTGAGTGGCATCCCTGCCCATGACAAGGAGAGTTGGAACTATGAGACCGTCGAGGTCCCTTTCAACATAAACCTTCCTGTAACTCTGTGATCCCAGAGGTCTTTTCCAACCTTAATGATTCTATGATTATATGACACATGGGACAGTGAGATCTGATGTCTTGCTGTACATGACATGGGAAGTTAAAGACAAAACCAGGGGGAAAATCAACATTTTCCCAAATCACCCTACAGGGTTTCAATTACAAACCACTCTTACTATGAATGTAATTAAAGTAGCGTTTAATACCAAAGGAGAAACCTTAAATCACTTGACCTAAGCAAATCATTGAGTCATTATTCTGGTTTGATATTTGTTTTGTTTAGTTTGGAGGAGGAATTACTTAGATACCATCTGTTTCCTGTGAGCTGCATTCTAAGAAAAAAAAATTACTAAAATATTATTCTGAGAAAAATCCATTACAAATGAGTGTTCAGGAAATGTAAAGCACAAGGACTACAATGAAAAATGGAGATGCAACCTGTGACTTACAAGGTACTGGCAACAGAAAGTTGAGATTTCCCACAGCTTTATAAGTATTCTTTTATCTTTGCCCCTAGGAAAGATCAAAGGAAGTTCATGTTATTTCTGTTCTTGCTCAGTGCTCTGTAAGTTGTACAAATATTTTGCCTAATGCAGTGTTAGAGCCCTTTGGGAACTGGGCTGAGTCCACTCAACACATTGCTCATGATAATTTTGTCTGTGCTTTTTAATCTCTTTATAAAACTGTTCTTGGTCTTCAGGACAAGTATTTAAACTTATTATTGTACAGAGCCAGAAGGCAAAAAAGCAGTAATTAAGCAGGAAATGAGTGCACTTATTTAGAATGTTTTTACATAAGATTTTTAAGAAATAAGAGCCTAAAAATTAAGTCCAAATATTCATGTCTTGAGTATTGCAAAAGCTCTTGCTATCATGACATTCAAGACTCAGACTACGACACTCCTGGAAATTTATAAGACAGTCAGGTCCTGATTCCTGTCTTTAATTAATTAAAGATCCTCAAATGAACTGCTTCTACTAGAAATGTCCTTGAGATCCATGCTGATTTAATGACAGTGGGTACCTTCAATCTTCACAAGGTGTTGCCCAGCAAGGAGCAAAATAAAACCTCAAATGTTTCATCCTTGAAGTCAGAGGGAATAAATAACAGTTGTGCAAGAAGCTGAAGAATCACATCTTTAACATGGTAAACACTGTTGGCTGTGTCTGCCCCCTCTTCTGTGACATGGAGAACCAGTTCAAATGAGAGAGTGAGCAAATTGCTGCTGCACTTCTTTATTGTACATCCCCCTTAGCACAGCTATTCATTTGTGCTTGGAAAGGATTCTTTTTGTCCGTTGGCCTCCTGTATCTCCATGGGAGAAACATCAAATCTTTAAAGCTCATCCACCCTTGATATAGAAAGGGTTGCTTAATGAAAGCCTGTAAGGCACTAATTATGTAGTGAGATTTCTAAGTGTTGTCCTTGAAGTTCAGCTGCAAAAAGAGGTTGAAAAACTGCACAGAACTGAATATGTGCCTCTAGTTCTGAAAAAATAATAATAATCCAAGGAGTTAATGCTTGAAGTGCAATCCTGCACACAGGTTGTGGTGCTGTGCTGAATCACAGGTGGAAAGCAATGCCTTCCTCATTTCATTCCTTGATCCAGCCAATGGAAATGTTTCTTACATTCTTGTCACTGGGAATAGCAGTTAAAAAATGCACCATCACCATCTTCCTTTTTAAATGAAGAAATCCTTTGTTTAACAGATAGTTTTCTATTATGTTAAACAATGCAGCATATTAAATTTATGATAACATTGACTTAGATGACCATACTATTACCTCTCAAACTAAAATATAAATTCCAGGAAGAAATGGAGTTCATGTAATTTCCAACAATGGCTTTTTAAATCTTTTTCGTTCCAAATGTCTTTGCAACCAACTTTGACAGCATTTTGAACGAGCTTTAAATATTCCATAACAATTACAGAGGATTTAGTCCCATGCTGCAAATAAAAGGAAGATTAGGTAGTGATAGAAACAGGGAAAGCCCTTCAGGGAATTCTGATTTCTGTGCCTATGTTGGAGGAATTTAACCCCAGCTGAAGATCAAGTCCTAAATGTGAACATTGTAAGCTTTAAGTAACTGCTTCGGTTTAATGAACTGCAGAATAGAATATACTAAGAAATGAAAAGTATCTTGATGTAGTTTTAACAACTAGAGGGAACAGAGTCATTGAACAGACAATCATATTTATACAAAATGAAGAACAACAATAAGGTTAACCATATAAATATTCACCAGCGTGTGCTGGTTGCCCAAGGGATTTAGAAAGAAAATAATAAAGATCTTCATTAGCAGAAGGCCTTCCAAAATCTTTTCCATTTCTCTTCCATTCTGCAGATTCTCTGGTGTCAAATATTATGATTAAAATCCTGGATATTCAATTCTTATAATTGCAACACCAGCTGTAGCCCATCTCCTCTTTCTTCCTGACTATCCTTAATACCCTTGAAAGATAGACCTCTTGTCTAATGATAATTGGAACTGGATAATGTATTTAATGGAGAGTGGGGACTGGCAGACATGCAGTGGGGTTGCATAAGCTTCCCTTCCTTAGGAAATCAATTAAAAAATTATGAAGTCTTCTTCTGTGTCTTGCAAATTTGTAAGTTAGTGGTGTGGGGCAGGTCAAACTTGAACTGAAAGCACAGTTTGATGTGGCATTTAAGAGAGAAGAGGAGGATAGGATTGTATTTCCATCCCTGGAAGTGCTCAAGGCCAGGTTGGACAGGGCTTGGAGCACCCTGGTGGAGTGGAAGGTGTCCCTGCCCATGGCAAGGGGTTTGGAACTGGATGGTGTTTAAGGTCCCTTCCAACCCAAACCATTCTGTGATTTCATGACATGGCTCTACTTACAAGCAAATACACACCTGGAAGTCCAGGGGCTTTCTGGAGTATCTACAATAATTCACTTGAGTTAGAACTGCCCAGTGAGGGCACAGCTGAAAAACCAGACAGATTTTGTTGAGTCTCTGCCACCTCCCTTGAGCTTTGTTTTCAGAACCTGCCACAGCCTTGGTGCTGGTCAGCCTTAGAGCAGCTGCTCTGTGCAGCCTCCCTGGGGCACAAACACCTGCAGAAGATTCTGTTTAATTGGCATCCCACATAAAAGGAGTGGAGAACCAAAACCTGGCAGTCTCACCTGCTGCTCCTTTCTCCTTCTGCTGCTCATTTTTCCTCCTCAGCTGTTTGACACTTCTCAAAGTTTCCTCTCAGTGCAGCAACTGTGTCAAACTGCCATGATCTAGCAATCAAAGTGGGGTTGGATTAAGGGTTGAACTTGATGATCTCAGAGGTCTCCTCCAACCCAACTAAGATTCTATAACAGGGGGAGTGATTTGGAAGTGTTATCTGATATCCAGACGGTTCCCATCATTCAGCATGCAAACACATATCCTGGGATGTTTGTGGGGCAATCTTTCCATTAAAATTTCTGTCTTGCTGTTTGAAACTCCTTAGAGAGTTTGTGTTCCCCTGGCTAGTCCAAGTGGGGATGATGCTTCCATGCTACTAACTCAAAAAATCCCCCCAAAGCAGAGTTTGGCTCATGCTATAGCCAGAGATAAAGATCTCCTGCTGTTTGAGATTCCTTTTGCTCCCTGCATGTAAACAACTGTAATGATCTTGAAGGGTTGATAGCTTAATCTTCTGGGAATAGTAAAGGTGAAAGGAAAATGTCATACTCTGACAGTAATTGCATAAGTATGATTAAGCTAAACTACTGCCTACAAACTTTGATTGTGGTACAGCAAAGGAAAGAGAAAATTATTTCCTGCTGCAGAGGAGCACAGAGGAGAAAATACATTGTAATTTTTAATATATCAAATGACAGAGCAATGATACCTCAGCAGCTTATTTATACAAATACATTGGGGGATTTAGAATCATAGCTCAAGGAGAGTATTTTCATCGTGCATTACCCAGAGCCATCAGAGCTGTAATTTAATTTGTGATAATGGAAAGAAGAGAAAAATGTGGATTAAAATGGTGCTGTGTGTGTGTAAATAAGGCAGTTCCTAGTGCTCAAATACAGCAGTATATATAAAATGATTATTTTCAAAGCTGTGGAAAGACAGCAAAAACATGACCTGTTTTTTATTTTTCTTCTTTACTCTGGAGGGAGATGGGAATTATTAATTCTGCTTAGCAGTGTTTTCATCTGCCTTTGATTCAGCAGTGCTGTCACATCCTTGGCCTCCTGGGGCCACATCCACAAGGAGCACAACCTGCCCCAGGACTGCTGACTTTACTGGAATCCCACCAATTTGCTGTTCTTGAGAATTGGGCCTGCCCTGATTTCTTCTTCTTCCTGTTGCACTTTGTGGTTGCTTGGTTGTTGCCTTGGCCTTTTTTTAATTAAATATGTTCTTTCACAGCTTAATAAACCCCGTTGTTTGCAGACAGTCAGGGCAACAAAGGTTAATGTGTCAGGTTTTGTTTCCTAATCTAAGTGTTCAGGCTTGACTGAGGCCACCAGGGAATGACTTTACAGAGCTACAAATTGCTCATTGGTTCCGTGAAAAAAAACCTCTGGTAACTTCAGAAGAATTCAACTGATACATATCAAACAAATTCCCAGGGGTTGATAAAATCCAGAACACCCTCCCTGCAACTGGAAGATCATATTTGTCCCCAGTTATGCCCATTCTGATCAGCTTGGTGTGTGCTGTAAAGCTCAGAATCAAATATTTAAGACAAAAGGGCAGGAAAAGCTGAAGCTGACAGATGTAGAACAGTTCCAACTCTCCAAAGAGGTCTTGATCTTTTTTTCCTGGAACACCCTTATCTGAAACATTGTCCTTATCTTACTCAGCTCCTTCTAAACCTGGAAAGAGCAACTGGGCTGAAAAAGAGCTGAGAACAGGCAGAAGCATTTACTAATTTGTTTATAATCTACCCACATGGTTCTTTTTGATTGTGTTTTTACAAAAGAAAAAAAAGAAATTTTACAGAAGGGAAGATAGAAAATTGTGAAAATATATGCAAGAAGGATCAATCACAAAGCCTGACTCAAGAAGGAAAGATGAAAAGATCTTTTGTTGAGGAAGAGAAGAAGAAAAGGAGACAGTTCTGTCCTGGGAAGGAATAGTCCTCCTTTCCCTTTGTCTTTCTGGAGCTGGAGTTTAGCACCCAAAAGCCCTGGAACAAAAAACTATTTCCTTGGGCCAGTTTCTGTGTGTAGGAGTGATGTTCAAAATTAGACAATTTTTTGACAGTGGTCATTTTTTTCAGCAACCTTTCACAGGGCTTTGAGCAACCAGGTCTGGTGGAAGGTGTCCTTGCCCACGATGGGGGTGGAATTAGATTATCTTTAAGGTCCCTTCCAAACCAGCCATTCTATAACTCTCAAATCCTCAGTTGTATTGGAACAATTTTATTCCTTCATTCAAGCTGCATCTCAAGACAAATTCCTGATATGACCTATAGCCCAAGATGTGAATTCCAGCACTCCTTTGTTGGCCAGGGTCTGTGTTTCTGTTATGCAGACACAAGGATACATTACTTTTTCATCAGTTTGTCCCAAGACAGACACAAGACAGACACATCAGCCTCTTTGTTCCCAGTTTAGAGAAGAAAATTGTTCTCCTCCCTTGCTGGAAGGGTTGGGTTTTGCAGGTCAAGATACATCATTGTCTGTGGCTTTGGGTTGGGCACTGCATAGCTCAGTTCCCAGATGGTTGGTC
>JAWWLZ010000082.1:2438646-2451694 GCA_035041345.1 Poliocrania exsul | reverse complement strand
TTTGCAGAGAGAGTGCTCAGGCCTTGGAATGGGCTGCCCAGAGAGGGGGTGGATTCCCCATCTCTGGAGGTTTTTAAACTGAGATTGGCCGTGGCCCTGAGTGCCATGATCTGGTAAAGGGACTGGAGTTGGCCCAAGGGCTGGACTTGATGATCTCGGGTCTTTTCCAACCCAATCCATTCTATGATTCTATAATTTTGTGGGAATTCTGAGGTGCCCAGGTAGCTCAAATCTGAACTGCTTGTTTGCACAAGGATTTTAGGAAAGACTCAGCTCTCACCAGTGAGGAAAAAAAAAGTAAAATATTCCTGCAGGCAAGAGGCAGATAACCTTGTTTATACTGATGTTATAGTTTGCTGGATAATGGGATGAAACAAGCACACACCTCTAACAAGGTTAATGGGTTTGACAAAATGGCAACAACAGCCTTGTCAGACTTGAGGTTGTTTTCCTAATTAATAATTTGTTGCAGGTTATGGCAGATTTAATAACACTAGAGAGTGACAGAAGGGAGAAGCCAGGCTATACCTGCTAGATCTTAAACTGAGCCGTGAGATGTGCATAAGCAGGATGGATATGACCCAAATGGATGCTTTAATTAGTCAAAAATATTTTGTGAATCTCTACAGTCTCTGAGGATAAATAGGCAAGGCTGAGTTAAGGGCATTATTTAAGTTCCTTTCCTGAAGCTCAAGGAAGATGTAGAGGAGGAGCTTCTTCTCCAGACCCAACAATCCCTGAAGTTTGACCAGAGTTTGTGGCAATCTCTGTATCTGCCAAACACAGGATATATGAGGTTCATATTGTCTATCACCCTCTCAAAATCTTACTGAGTCATGTAGAGAATAAGAACCTGCTGAAGCGAAGAGACTGAGTTCACTCAATCACCATAAAGTCTTTTAATTGGGTTTAGCTCCCTCTGAGCATTGTTACATCCCACAGTTTAGTATAGAGATATTAAAAAAAACCAAAACAACAAATCCTCACAAAAAAACCCCAACAAAGCCAAAAGTAAAACAATTGAAAAACTGTTCAGGAAAACTTTTTGTAAATCAGGGGAAAATGTTTTTGATGATTAAACAAAATTATTTGACCCACTTCTGTTGCACATTATGGAAATAAAGAGAGAAAGAGAGAAATAGAATAAGAGAGACAGGAAAAAAAAGAAAGATTCAATTATCTGTATTTGATAAAGCTAGAGATAAATTAAAGAGTAAATGTAACACTTCGATTTTTAACCTTGGCTACAGGAGAATGATGGAGAAAAGGAGGCTCAGTGGGGATTTATTGTTCTCTACAACTCCCTGTAGCCAGGCGAGGGTCGGTCTCTTGCCCCAAGTAAAAAGAGATACAACAACAGCAAATGGCTATAATTGCACCATGGGAGGTTTAATTTGGATGTTAGGAAAAATTCCTTCATGGAAAGAGTTGATTTTTTTCTAATATGAAGTAACCTGACTTCAACTTCCAGCCCCTCCTCTTGTGTCTTGTACAATTAGGATAAAGAGCTTATTAAAGGCCTTATTTCCTTCCAATATATTACATATTATATGCTCATTATCAGTCTCCTCTAAGTCAATTTGTGATAACCAGACTTTTTTTTTGTCTTTAATTTATACAACTACCTACAATTTCAATATAAATCTCTCTACTGGTGTTATTTCCTCTTGACTCTTGGCAGTCACTGCAGAGCCAATGAAAACAGGCAGTGAAAACCAGGACACGATTTATCTCACCCTAAAATAAATATCTGAAGTGTGCCATGTGACTTGCACCTGAAAAGTGCCTATTTCTTCCCACTGACTATAAAATGAGCTGGGTCTGACCTGCTCAGCAGCAAATGTTGGTTTTGCAGATAAATAATGTCAAGCATTTGCTGTAAGCTTTAATAAGTTTTCTATTTTTCCAGCAGTAGTTCACAAGGATGTGCAGCTTTCCTGGAGGAATTCCACAGAAACAGTATGGACAGCAAAAATAACACATTATTCTCCTCTTCATACAGCCAAAAACTGCTCCAACTCTTTTTTTGCATAGACAGACAGAGAGGTTCACATTAAATTGTATTTTATCTCCCTTTGCAACCTTTTTTAAATAACACACAGACACCCCCCCTGTTCTTACATTCCTAATTCTCAGGAGTGGAACCCTCCAAATCACAAGAATCATTGCACTGGTCCTCTTGGATTTAAGTGCCTCATTTGCTGTTATTGGATTATTTGCTGGAAAAGAAACCACATCCAGAAGTAACTGTTTTTTCCCCCTCTCTCCATGAAAGCACAGATTTAATAATGGTCAGCATCCCTGTTAATGCTGGTCATTCCAGTTATCTTGTTCTATCTATCTCTGGGCCTGCATTTCATCTTCCAGCAGGTTTTATCAGGATGCTGCAGCTGTCAATTAACCTCATTATCTGCAAGGAAAAGTAGACCCAGAACTGCTGGCTCATGTGGTATCTGCAGGGGTGACTAAAAGAAGATTTGGCCATCTGAAAACCACTCTGTTTACAAGTGGAGAGTCTGCATTTTGTATTACAGTCCTGAGTTCCCTCCCTAATCAATCCCTTTGTGTGAGACTGAAGAGGTCTCCTCTGCACTGTTTGAAATCATGTTTACATTTATCATCTCTGACAGGATAGGAACCTTGGAGTCAGCTTCCAACTCTCCCTTTTAAAGCTCTTACATTCATTGGCTTATGAACTGAAATGCTTTCCAGCTCCTTAATCTCCTTTAATAGATTTTTAAGGCTGTCTGTTGCCAGTCAGACAGTTGCAGTATTTTAATATTACTCTTTATTATATATAGAAAAGCCTCCCCCTTTTGCTTTAATGGGAATGACGTCTTTGATTCCTTCCAGACGTCACCTTTACATCACTGGGCCTCTGAACACAACAACTCAATGTTCCTCCTGCTCATGAGTGATGAGGAAAAGGAATAACACCACCAAACCCACAAGCCAAACCTGTGTGGGGCTTGGGGACCCCAGGCAGCACTTCTGAGCCATTATTGCTTTGCCCTTGCTCGTGTTGCTCTGCACAAGCTCCGCCTGTGCAGCTCAGGGATGTGGCAAGGCAGAGATAACAGCTCCAAAGCTGCCAGAAAGCAGAAGGCAAAACACTCTATAACAAATTCCAGGTGCTCAGGGGTGGCCCAGCTTCGATTGGCTGGGTGTCACAATTGTTTGCTGTTTCACAGACATCACAGGCATCATTTCCTGATTCTGAGCAAGGCATTTTTTACCGTGGAGGTGGTGAGGCATTGGAGCATGGCCAGAGAAACTGTGGCTGCCTCAACCCTGGAGGTGTCCAAGACCATGTTGGATGGGGCTTGGAGCAACCTGGGCTGGTGGAAGGTGTCCCTGCCCATGGCAGGTATGGTTGGACAAGATGACCTTTAGAGGTCCCTTCCAGCCCAAGCCATTCCATGATTCCGTCATTCTTTCTTCATCCATCAGTTGCCTGAGATAAAAGAGACTCTTGTGATTCTGGACATGTTCACATGATGTTGGACACGTTTACAAGGCCCTTGGAGGACCACTGGATGGTTTTCATATTCTCTTAATGGAGATGCAGGTGCACATTTTTGTCCTTGACTTACAGTCACTGCCCACCTCAGGATGAATTTAATTGTGGATCTATAATTATTGCCCAGGAAGGTACAGCTGGATGTGATGAGTGATTCTGTAAGATCAAATCTTACTGGGAAGAGGTGAAGAATTCTCAGGCACTAACTGGGAGACCTTGGCTGAGAAGCATCCACTCCTTGAAATGACACTTGCCAGAGTGAGAGGAAGTTTAGAATCATAGAAACATTAAGGTTGGAAAAGACCTCTGAAATCATCAAGTGGAACAGTTAACCCAACACCACTGTGTTCATCCCTAAAATAAGTCTCCAGGTACCACACCCACAAGCCTTTTGAACACTTCCAGGGATTCATCACTTTTCTGAGCAGCCAGGAAAGGTTCCAATGCCTGACTACCCTTTCAGTGAAGACGTTTTTCTTAATATCCAATGTGAACCTCCCCTGATGTAACCTGAGGCCATTTCCTCTCATCCTGTCACTTGTAACCTGGGAGAAGAGACCAAACCTCCCTTAGCTACGCCCCCCTGTCAGTTTATTTACATACTAGGAAATTAATCCTATTTGACTGACATTTCTTTGAGATCAGAGGTGTTCTGAACACCCACAGAGTGTTAACCAGACCTCAGAAAGCAGAGGCTGTATGAAAATATGGTTGGAAGTATCTGGTTTGAGGATGAAGAAGTAAAGTTGGGTCCTTAAGTTACACCACTGAGAAAACTTTTCATGATGAGACGTTTGTTTCCCAGAGAAAATTTGCTACGCTCAAATTGTATATCAGATCCCCACAATGGCTTGGGCTCTGGAGTTTTCTCCCTCCCCACCATCTTTAATTAACTAATGTTCAGGTTATGTTCCTCCTTCCTCACAGTCTGAGTGTGATTCATTTGGGAATGTGGCTTAATTGTCCCTTGGACACCCTGCCCATAAACATTATGATGTACAGGGGCTGTTTGAGCCCAGGGGATTTGTCAGCACAGATCCAGCACAAAGACAGTGATGTTGCCTTCAGGTCACCTCTGGTCCAGGAAGAGATTATTGGAACCCCTTTGGAGGACCAAAGCTGGCTACATGCTGAACGTGGCAAACCTGTACAGGACCTTTCTCAGCAAGTCTGCAGCAGGGAGATGGCTGAGATTGCTGACTCCACTTTGGAATTCCAAACCATGTCTGACCCCTGAAAACCAGCTGAGGTGACCCTACCCCATGTTTTTTTGTGACTGCAATCCTCCTGTTATTTGGGAGAAAAACACCCCAAAACTAGACAGTTCTTTCCTGTCCTTTCCTTTCAATATTTTCCTTGAAAAAAAATTGTACTCAGCTGTGCAAGCCTAAGGGAGAGCAGCACCATGCTGAGAAAATAGGAGCAAAGCAACACTGGGCAAGGCACAGCACAAACCTCTAAAGGTGGAAGGGCCAAGAGCATCATCAGAACCAAAGATGCCTTTTTTCAGACCATCAAATGTCTCTGTGTCAAGCAGGTCTATCCACAGTTCTCCAGCTGAAGGTGTGTTTGCCGTGCACATGAACCTGAGAGACCTTCAAAGGGGCTGGCTCAGGGGCTGACACCATCATCTTCAGGTCTAGTCTTCATCTCTTCCAGATTTTCCACTTATTAAATTCCTGATTCTTCCACTCTCTGAACTGCCTTGTGCAGCCATGAACGTGCATTCACCAAGTTCCACACAGATGTGACTTTGCTTTTGAACAGCTTTAAATCCTCCTCTGCTTTGTTGGCACCCCAATGCCCTGCCAAGAAGGTGGGGTTGGGGTCATTGCACTCTTCCTTTCCTGCCTGTTCAGTTTTTCAGTGGCCTGGAAAGTTCTGATTTTAGATTACTCTGGAATGACATTTCCCCTATTTTCCTGGTTATGGTAATCACAGATGTTTGTAGGCTTAAATTTGCTTTACAGCACCAGAGAGGGACAAAACCCCAGAGGTTCACAGATGATAAGATATTGAAAATTGCTGCTTTAGATCTACACTGAAGGGAACAAGAAAATTGCCAAAGTGCTTAGTTGGGTTTTCTGGCTCCTTCATGATGAACAGTGACCATGGGCAACACTACTCCAGGTTTCCAAGGCCAGGCTAATTAGGAAGCTCCCTGTAGGAAATGGAGGCACTTAAATGCCTTTTCCAAGAGGAAATGGCCTGAAAGGTTGTCAGAGTAAGTTGAGATTGGACATCAGGAAGAATTTCTTCCCTGAAAAGGTGGTCAGGTATTGGAATAGAGGCCCAGGGAGGTCGTGGAGTCACCATCCCTGGAACTGTTCAAGAAACAACTGGATGTGGCACTCAGTGCTATGGTCTGTTTGACAAGGCTGTGTTCAGTCAAGGTTGGTCTCAATGATCTTGGAGGTCTTTTCCTACCTTAAGGATTCTGTGATTTTATTCTGTGATTCTTTAAAATCCTTGTGTGATCATCATAAAATACTCCCCTTTCCTTCTATTTTTGTTCTCTAACATATCAACATTTTACTCACTTGTGCAGGAAAAATATTTTATGTTTGGAATGAGTCTAAATACAAAAGACAAAGGGCATGAGGCTGTCTGGGCATCTCTGTGACCATCTATCCCTTCTCTAACAGTGAATCATCCATGGAATGATGTGCTCTTTGCAGGAACTGCACTCCTCTCCTGAGCCACAGCTTTTTGGGGATGCAGAACACCAACCCTGTTCTCACTGCCTGACAGCACTGCAGAGCTCTGTGACAAACCACGGAGGATAATTATTATTTCATCAACACTTTGTTTGTTTTTCAGGAACCCCCAGGCTCTTTGCTCCCCCCACGGAGTTAATTCCGATTCATACTGCGAATTTCTGCCTGTGATTCCTTTGGAGATGCCCTGAAGTGCTTCAAATGGGAATGATCACTGGCAATTTTGCTTGGAGACAATTCTGTGCAATCTAAATGATTGTGTTAAGCCAGCCTGCTCACCTGTCATGATTTGGAAAGCTCTTTAAAAAAAAACAGCTTCAAAGAGATGTCCACAAAAATCACAGCTCTAAAGCTTATAAAGTCTTTATTGTTAGTGATGACATTTTGGTTGTGGGTTGGTTTTTTTTCCTAGATTTCCAATCCCTGTTCATTCAGAGCATTTCATTATGGTCCTAAGTGTAAAAGAGCAGAATTCATAGAATGATGTGCTTTATTGCTCATGAAAAAGAGAACTAGGAATGAATAAAAGGAACATTTGGAGTTGGAGGCACTGCAGCTGGATTGTGTTTTCATGCTCAGTGCAGAAAACTGCAGCATGCTCTGATGTGACTGCTCCATGGCTCACTGAAACACTGATCAGCAGAGGAGATGCTTCAAAATTAGCTGTGATAGTCACAACTATATGGAAAACCAACTTTCATTTTGGCCTCTTCAGGTGATGGCAAAGTTTTCATGGAATGTGGGTTACCCTGGGCTGAAGTGCCCCAAGAAAACAGCTGTATCCAGGGGTTCTGCAGGTACAACTCGTGTGTGTGTGTCATCATGTGCTTCCATGAGATGGGAGAAAAATACTCTGTGGTTCACAGTTGTTTTGGTGGTACCATAATTGCCATTTTTAAATGGGTAGACTAAGGTAGAGAAGGAGAAATAGGCCAATAGTCACTGTCACAACTTCAGCTCAGATCTTCTGTACATCAGACCCAGCCATCACTTCAGAAAAGTAATAACCTCAGCTTAATCCTTAATGCATTTGCAGGATGCATATTTATTGCTTAAAAAAATACGTGGAGAGGTTGTTTTGAAAGGCTGAATGGTGCTATAGCAATTTGCAATATGTGAATTTATACTGCCTGGAGATCTAATGGTATTAAGTCTGCACATACTTGGGGCAAAGCCAAGGATCTCATGGGAGACATCTGAGGGCTGTGCTTTCTCTTTGGCTGTGAAAGCACTGGGAATCAGCAGGAGCAGTGTGTATTAGAACAGAAATTATTGACCTCATTTGCACTGGGTGTATGTACATATGGAAGAGGAGGCTGTGGTGATAGTCCCTCCACATTTAAATGTGTAAACATTTATACTGCAGACATCTTCACTTGGTGGAATAAACTCATCTTTTGCTTTCAGTGGAGGGAACCTATTTTAAGAATTTCTTTACTGAGAGGAAATGGGTTGAATGACTTGTATCTATGCCAGTGTTTCAAAAACCTTTCATTCACCACTTCTTGTAAGGATGGTGGTAGGTTTGCTCCTGAGGGTTGTGAGACACTCAGATATCACAGATCATGGAAACCTGGAAACATGGAATGGTTTGGGTTGGAAGGGACCTTAAAGAACATCTAGTTCCAAACTCAAGTGGTACTGCAGGGACTGAAGGAGCTTCTGGAATAAGGTGAGTCAGAGGAACACCTGACTGAGCCTCTTCTTTGGAAAGGTCTAGAGAACAAGCATGAGGTGACAGAAAGAAGAGAAATACAACACACTGTCAGTTCGTAGAATGACTTTGATTGGAAGGGATCTCACAGATCACCTCATTCCACACCTCTGCCGTGGGCAGGTACACTTTCCACTGTCCCAGGTTTCTCAGAGCCCTGTCCAACCTGGACTTGGACTTTCCCAGGGATGGGGCAGCCACAGCTTCTCTGGGCAACCTGTGCCAGGGTCTGCCCACCCTCAGAGGGAATTTCTTCCTAAGCTCTAATGTAAATCCCTCCTCTTTCAGTTTAAAATCATTCCCTCTTGACCTGTCACTATCTGCCTGTGTCCAATCTCACTCTAATGAAATGACCAAACCAGCATCTGTAAAGCAGCAGCACAGGTGGACAGAAGGCAGAGAAATGACAAACAGAAGAGAAATGCAAACAGCTACAATTGGATCAAGTGCAAAGATCAGAACTGATGGAAGAAAAGATGCTGTAACCTTTATACAAGGGTTTAGACTAAATTGAGTAAAGAAGGAATTAGGTTTTAAGGCAGACATTTAGTGAATTCATGGTATGTTGATTAAGAAAAAAAAGGACAAAAAAAGACAAAAAAGATTTGCCCTGGGCATAGGTAGCATCTGATTCTTGCTAATCTTGCTATTGCAGGGGAAAAAAAAAGCCTTCATAAGCCACCAATTTTTTTAGGATGAGGATGTGTTATATCTACCTTCTGTTGTGTCAGATTGCTACAGCCAGACAATGCTTTGATTGAACAGAGAGTAGAAACAAAGCTGGTATTTAAAATAAGCAGCATGTGAAGAACTCTCTATTTCAAATTTAAAATATATGCAGAGTTACTCTAAATTCTGAGATAGTGTTGCTGTGACAAAAATACAAAAGAAGTTACATCAAACCTATTGACTTCATGCACTGTTTATTGTAAGACTATGTAAAGCAAGTATAAATGATTAATAAAAATGGAAGTGAGACAGCTCAGAGATAAAAGAGAGTGCTAAAGAACCACTTTTGGAGCTTCCCCATGAAGTGCCACTCCACTGTGTCTTTCTGCCATGTGATGTATGAGGCCTTTTGTTCTGCATGACTTTGAGTTTTGTAATTAACTCCCTCTCTGCTTTGCTTTCTGCCACATGCATTTCCCTGTGTAACTCTAATGTTAAATAATCCTTGTTTCTGTTGAAGGGGAACTGACAAAATCAGGAAATCCAGCACCTACTTAAAGGAAACATAAGAAATTCAACCAGTAAAGTGGTAAATCCCAGCATAGATTGGAACTCCAGATCTAAGTAAGAATAGAGGGTGGTGGCTTTGTTATTTACCTGTATGTTTGGATATTATTAATTACCTAAGAAAATCAAATGAATGGAGTTTTTTTCCAGGATATTTTGAGATTCCATCAGATCCCTTGTCGGTCTCATCCATTCACTTTGCCCAGACAAGGTATATTAGGTGAAAATAGAAGAATCTGATGTTTAGGGTAATATATTTTGTTCTTTGCCTTGACCTTTAGTAATCAAAGATTGATTAAAGCTTTCAAGCTGTAACAGATCCTACCAAATTTATTTCATTATTAGAAGTGTTTCTTCTGGATAATACTGATGGGGTTTTTGTTTGGTTTTGGTTTTGTTTTTATTTTCCAGTTTCTTCTGCTCCAAACTGTACTCTTGCTCTCTATCAGATTTTATGGAAATATGTTCCATGGCTGACAATTTATCTTACAAAGTATTTCCTTTTATCAGGGCTAAGTTTCACACCTTTCCATTCATCTGTCATCATAAGACACTAAAATTTATTCAGTTATTGAAGTCAGTGATTTATACTTGGATAAAGCACCTCCTTTGACTAACAGACTTGTCTTGATGACACTCAGAGTGGGATTCATCTCACCCACCTTTAGATGTTGACAACACAGGTTCCTTTAAGAAATAGCACTTTTAGGATATGATTTTTCTCATTTATTTGACATGCCTCCCTTAGGTTGATGTGATTCATGCACTGGTTTCTGGTGACTGTGAACTGGATTTCTCTGACTAGAAAGGGAAACAAGGATTGGTTCAGCTACAGGCACCTACAGTGCAGAAATATCTAACCTTTGATTAGATGAATCCCTTAGATATTAAAAACCTTCCTCTTTCTCTGGCACATTATTGCAGTGGTTACTTTCCTTCTTCTTTAAGAGAGCATTTTTTATTATGTCTGAAGTGCAATTTGTCTGCCTTCTGTTTCCAATCACTACCTTTTCTTTTTCTTCTCTCTGCTAGTTTTGACTGACCCCAAGGAGAAATGATATTCTTGTTGTGAATATTTAATCTAATTTAAGGTTTTCATATGTTCATATTACAGGAGATGAAGACAGAAATGTGGGATGAACCTGTCTTTGATTGTTTCCATAGTATTTTGGGGATGCCCCATCCCTGGAAGTGTCCAAGGCCAGGTTGGACGGGGCTTGGAGCAACCTGGGCTGGTGGAAGGTGTCCCAGCCCATGGCAGGGGTGGCACTGGATAATCCTTAATGTCCCTTCCAACCCCAAACATTCTGGGATTCCATGATTCCATGATTTTCATGCTCAGAGAAGGGAATTGGATTGTCAGGGAAGGTTCAGTTTCCTGTAGGAGATGAGATTTCATGTCAGTGGACACTTGACTGCAAGGAGTTCCACACAGCAAGGGAGCAGCAGGAGAGAACTCCATCAGAAGGCAAAGGGAAAAGATTCTTAGCTTTGTTTTATTTGATTTAAGAAAACTGGCCTTCAGCCAAATGCAGGGGAAGAAAATTTACACAGAAAATAAAAAATACAGGGGAAAAAGCAGGGGGAAAAAAAGAACATATCTGAATGTGATCAGTAGCCATGCCCCAGTGACAAAGCATATCCATTATTTCTCAGTCTGGCTCGCTAAATGATGATGAAATACTGCCAGCAATAGTCACAGCTATTCCCTTTGTGCAAGCACAAGGAGAAGATACTTTGTAATGGTTAAAGTAGCATTTTTGATCCCTGACTCACCTTGGAAGGTACAATTTGACATATAAATGCTGTGCAGGACTTCGGACCCAAGAGAGTGTATGAAGAAAAAACTGAATATATGTAATAAAAAGAATGAGAAATTGAGATAGTGAGGAAGTTCTGAGAGAAATATGAACAAACACATTTTATCCTCTAGATAAAAGAAGATTTCCTCATCCCACATACAGAATGGCATCAAGTAAAACAGCCAGGAGCATCAGTTCCTCAAGAGAGACCTCCAGGAGTGGCATTTGCAGATGTTGCCATAAAACTTTTCCACAGGGGTGTAGCCCACACAGGTTTGATGCTCAGGCCAACCACAGACCTTCTGCAGTCCTCACCAGAGTGTTATTTGCTTCCATTTTCTCTTCTTCTGAAGGAAAAGAGATTTGTTGGTCTTCTATAGCTGAAAATTTTTCCAGTTGTCCTCCTTCAATGGTGGAGAAGAATCTCCCTCCAAAGGTGTTTCATGCAAGAAGAGAAGACAACGTTGGACTGAAGTTATTTTGGGTGCCAGAATCAAAAATGTTGAGCACCATTGGATGATCCTCACCTCACAGAGAGGAGACCAGCAGGGAATTTAACTCAAGGCATCCTGTCAGATAAATTAGAAGAAAAACCCTTGACTGCAGAGTTAGGGGAGCAAATCTGTCTGTGCCTCAAGATAAAGGAAGGCAGAATCATTCCAAGTGACAAAATCAGCTTATAAATCAAGGTAGTTTAGATGGGAAGGGTGACCTTTGAATTCAGCCACAAGTTGGTCATTAATAATTCCAGAAAAAACTGTCTAAGGAGGATGTAACATGTCTTTTGGCTGCAGAGAAAGACGACTGTCTGGAAGATGAAAGAAGGTGTGTGTGTGCCAGTTGGGGATGGCAGCTGGATAGATCAGTGACTTCTTCCTCAAATCTGCTTCAGCAGAGTCATTATCGCACTTTAATTTAATGAGAAATTGTTTAGGCCAGGGCTTAAGCAGCAAATCCTCAAAGCATCAATCTGCAGCACAAAAATTCTCATGTGGACTCACTTTCAACCATCATCATGATTTGAAGGTCAAAGGGAAAATTATCCCAGGTGGCCTTTAAGGAAAGATTTAATAAATTCTCATAGATATCCACACTCTTTGAACAGAACAAGAATGACTGAGAGAAGAATTCTGTTTATCAGTCACATTCAGAGAGATGTCCATGAAGGTCTGTGTGCTTGTGAAGGGTTCTTTGATAGAGCTACAGCCAACCTTCAGCCTTCAGATGACACTTATTTCCTCAAACATTTTTAGTTCAGGCTCCTTATCTCACCACAGACAATATCCACCACCCTGAGATTGACACTGATAAGGAATACTCCTTAGGCCTGGGTTTATTTATGGTTGCACAATTTCTTTAGAAACAGGTACAAATTGTTATTAACTACAAAAGCTTTGTGTATATTGAGCTCTTTTATACTTGTAGGTGGAAATGTAGGGAGAGTTATCAATTAAACTTTCTGCAGATGACTAGATATTGATTTCTGGATTATGAGAGAAGGCACAGATTTATATGCCTGGCTGTATTAATTCTGCTTTTTCCAATTTTTTTTTTTTAAGAGTGTCAAAAACTTTGGTCAGGAAATAAATCTGTGCAGTAACTCTTTGAGTGAAAAATATTTTGAATTTCTGTTTTGAGAAATAACAAATATGTCTTTAAGTCAAGGGGGTTTTCTCATATCTGTTTTGGCAATTGCAAAAAATCCCTGACCTAATCATTGACTTCTGATTCTACTGAAAGACAAGCCTCTCTTGATACTATCTCACCACTCCTCCAGCAACCATCATCCAATAAAAACCCCAAGACAACAGGAAAATAAGAATATTTCAATGAAAATAGCATTTTTTCTTCTAAATCTCCTCCTGACCTTCATGGATTGTGCATCTCTCTGAGCAAACTCACTGAAACAGAGGGAAGATTCATGGTAACAAAGTGAAGGTCATGAATAAGTGTCCTCATGACTTGGACCCTCACAAGAGCCTTGACAGATGTGGTGATCCCTTCCCTGTCTCCACACAGAACTTCTCCTGCCTTAATGGCCCCATGGGGTGCTTCAGCA
>JAWWLZ010000082.1:2423418-2438546 GCA_035041345.1 Poliocrania exsul | reverse complement strand
ATCAGTGGGCTGGCTCTCATCCCAGTTGAGCAATGGGAATATCAGCTCTTGTCTTCCATGTGAGACTTGAGTATCCCTCCAGATACAACAACATGACTTTCATAGGCTCATCATGACAAAATCCACAGTGCAGCTGGAACAGCAGATTCCTCCTGCACACCCTTGTACTGGAAGTTCTCATGAGCAGCTTTGTTTTCTGTGAGAAGCAGTTCATGTCCCTGTGAGGAATTCCATATCAATTCCTCCTGCCCTCTGAAAAAGAGGTGCCCTCAAGAGATAAAATATATTTCCTTTAGTGAGTGCCAAGCATGAAGACACAGTGTAAACATTGCTGGTCTTCCTTCCCATTCCAGTTTTATGCAGGTTTGGGAAGGAGAGAAACTCCCAGATATTTCAGGAGTACCCTGAGAGGGCTCTATCTCAAGAAACAGAGGACACAGATCAAGGAAAGTCCTAGCAAATTAATCCATCTACATGTTCAAAATGTGGTAGGATGAATCTTGGCCACGCAGCAATAGAGGAGTTATAAGTAGAACTGCAAGAATGCTGCAGCTTTCAGTGCAGATTGAAATAGAAATTTACATAATAAATTATATAACATTTATTTAAAGACATATTTGTAAAATTTATTTCTGTAAATTACAGGTTTATATGGCTGTCAGGTGAAGTCCCCAGTGATGGGACCATGGGAAACATTGAGATAATTTTTAAAGAGGGTAGAAAGGAGGACCCTGTGAACTACAGACCTGTCAGCCTCACCTCTGTACCTGGGAAGATCATGGAGCAGATCCTTCTGGGAACTTTGCTAAGGCACAGGGAGATCAGGAAGGTGATTTGGGGCAGACATCACATCCTCACCAAGGGCAAATCCTGCCTGACCAAGCCAGTGGCCTTCTGTGCTGGGGTGGCTCCATAAGTGGAAGTGGGAAGGGCTACAGATGGAATTCTGAAAGGCCCTTGACACAGTTTCCCACAACATCCTTCTCTCTAAATTAGAGAGAGGGGGATTTGATGAGTGGACTGCTCAGTGGATAAGGAATTGGCTGGATGGTTCTATCCAGAAGGTCAGTGGCCAATGGCTCGGTGTTCTAATGGACATCAGTGACAAGAGGTGTCCCTTGGGAGTCTGTAGTGGGATCATCAGTGATGAATATCTTCATTAATGACACAGACAGTGGGATTGTGGACAGCCTCAGTTAATTTGCAGATGACACCAAGCTGAGGGTGCAGTTGACACACCTCAAGGATGGGATGCCAACCAGAGGGACCTGGACAAGCTCAAGAATTGTTGAACTTCATGAGGTTCAACAAGGCGAAGTATAAGGTCCTTCACGTTGTCCAGGGCAACCCCTGGTAACAGTAGAGGCTGGGAGGAGACAGATTGAGAACAGCACTGCTGAGAAGGACTCAGGGATGCTGGTGTGGAGCAAGGTGGGACAACAGACAATGTGAGTGTCTGCACTCAGACCAGGAGCCACACGTAAATCTTGTAAGCTCCTAGAAAGACTATTAGCAAGAGGCAAGCATTAATGTGGAAGTGCCCTAAATTACCCCTCAGCAGCTACTGAAAACTTTTTCAGAGACTTTCTGAGCCAGAAGTAGTCTCATGGTATTTGATTGCCTTTATGGACTCTTCCTCCTTGGAGGTGCTTTGTATCCTTGGCAGCTTCTATCATCTGTCAGGATATACAACATTTTAGGTTAAGGCTTTTTTTGTTGTTTTGGAGTAGGCCTCGCTAATTTGTTGGTTTGTGATTTTTTTGGCATCTTTCCATCTTTGCATTAGGAAGGAAAAGTGCATGTTTTTTTTTTCCTTATTTACCTTCTCAATATCATTTTTTACAGATCACCATCACCTTCTATCTCAGTAATCTCTACTGAAAGCTGAAGGCTCCTACCCTAGAGCAGTTCTTATAGGTAATTAATTCCATAGATATAATCCCCTTGATCACTTCCTGTTGTGTCTTGTTCATTACTACTTTGCCCAATTTCTCTCTGTCAGGGGAACTCACACACATTCCCTTCTGCTGCCTCCCTTTAGTGGGAAGGTAACTTCCACTGCAAGAATGATTCACACAAAATAATTTCTTTAAACAGCTGATTATGAATCACACAAGGTTGTCAGAGGGCATCTTTAGTTTATTTACCTGAGAAGAGGAAGGAACAAATTCTGTCCTCATGCCAAGTGGAGCCGGCGCTCCAGATGGAGGAGGTAGGTCAGATAGGGAAAGAACTCTGAAGTTATTGGTAACTGCACTCTTGACTGCAAGAGCAGGATCCTGGAGCCTTGCACTGGTCACCTGAGCACCTCAGCTTTTCACTGGTGGCTACTGTGACACATCCCAGCTCCATCTCTGTGGGCCAATCTATTCATTAATGCATTTACTGAAAGGTATGAGTAGTCACACAACAGGATATCTATGGATTTTTAGGTTCATGGTTGGAGTTACTGCCCCTTAACAGTGATGTAGACCCTTGCCTGCACAGCAGGGATGTCCCAGCTGATCACAGCAGCTCAGGGATTTAAGGTACTGCATCTCCCTGGCTGTGAAAACAGCTCGATGAGTAGAAATGTCTTAAAACAGTGCAGCTCATTTACATAACTAGAAAGGGAACAAATGACAGTCTGCATAAATAGCTCTTTCCTCCCACTCTCTACCTCCACCAGATCTTGTCCTCAGGAACCAGGAGATGTTTCTTTCTGACTGTTAGAAATCTTCTAGTTGGTGGGAAGTGACTGAGGGATCTGCAGACCAGAGGGTTCAATCTGTCACGGGGCATTTCTCAACCTCACACTGTAGCTGTAGCACAGGAGAACTTCTCTTTCCTCTGGGACTCCTTTTGATGCCCAGCATAGCTGATCATCCCATCAGAGCATCTGCAGCCCAATAGGGTCTGGCAGGTGAGATCTCAGTGTGGGAGGGAGGCTGTAGTACCAACTGGGGGTAGTTCTTGTCCTGGCAGAACAGAACAAGCCAAGTGGGTGAGTCTCAATATTTCAGTCTTGTCAAACCTGATAGTGAAAGAGGGATTCATCTCATTAAACATTAGAGGTCTACTTTGTGGGTGTTGACAAGCTGGGCCAGTGTTCCCAGTGTGTCTGACATCAGTGGACAGGAACAGGCATATCTGGGACGTGGTTCCTCTGAGCTGCTTTCAGTATCTGCTTGGGCTGAGCTGGATCGTGCCTTGTATTCCAGGGACTGTATGGATAAGACTTGACCTTAATGTGAAGGGAGATGAGGTTGATCAGCTCAGACCCAGTTGTCCAGTTAACTAAATCACATCCAAGGTGTCAAAATAAAAGGACAAGGGCCTTCTAATCAAATATCTTTAACCCAGTCTCAGCAAACACTCCTGCAAGCATCCTGAGTAGGATGATGGATGGCTGTTGAGGTCATTACTAATAACTCACCCTTTGCTCTCAGAAACCTTCTCCTACCCCTGCCAGTCTCTCATGCTGGCCAAGAGAATGGGTTTTATGCTTTGCACATGTTTAAATAATAAAGACCTATTTAATAGACTGCTCAGGAGGATAAACATTAAAGCATCATTTGCCTAAAAATGGCTTAGTTGTTTTCTCCTCAAGAAAATGGTCTTTAGAGAATGAAGTTCTTAGATAGACTCTCCTCACTCCTTCAATAAGAAACCTGATACAAATATCAGCTGAGACCATCTAAGGCAGTCCAAATGCTGCTGGATATGGGCCACTAGATGATTCTCTTGGCCTGCTGCCCTTCTCCTGGGAAAGATAGGGAGCAGATGTTGGAGCAGCACATAATAACTGAACAGCTGGGAGCCTCCTTCCATGCTTAGCAACCCAAGGCAACATTGCACTGTGGGGCTTCTGATTTGAGGTAGGACTGCCATAAATTCTGTAAGTTTTAAGTGAGCATAGCTTGGGTTTTGATTGCTTTGTTGTGAGTTTTTTGGAGTGGGGAAAGAGGTTCTTCAAGTCTGCAGAGTGAATATAGAGGCTTTTTTGTGGGAAGAATAAACATTTTGCCATGGAGGGTTTTTTGTCCTGCATTAATCTAATGTCCTTCATTATCCAGTGCACCCTCAGCAAGGTTGCTGACAACACCCAGCTGTGGTGTGGTTGACACGCTGGAGGGAAGGAATGGCATCCAGGTGTTGCCAAGCTCATGAAGTTCAACAAGCACAAGGTCCTGCACATGAGTCAGGGCAATCCCAAGCACAGACACAGCCTGGGCAGAGAATGGATTGAGAACAGCCCTGGGGAGAAGGACTTGGGGGTGTTGGTGGATGAGAGGCTGGTCAAGACCTAGCAATGTGTGCTTACAGACCACAAAGCCAACCATATCCCCAGCTGCATCACAAGAATTGAGGCCAGCAGGTCGAGGGAGGTGCCACAAAAACAATCAGAGGGCAGAGGCATCTCTGCTCTGGAGACAAACTGAGAGAGCTGGGGCTGTTAAGCCCAGAGAAGAGAGGGCTCCTGGGAGACTTTAGAACCTCTTCCACTACCTGAAGGGGCTCCAAGAGAGATGGAGAGGGTCTTTTTAAAAGAAAATGGAGTGATGGGACAAGGGGGGCTGGCTTTAATCTGAAAAAGGGCAGTATTAGATTAGATATTAGGAAGAAATTCTTCCCTGTGAGAGTGAAGAGGCCCTGGCACAGGTTGCCCAGAGAAGCTGTGGCTGCCCCATCCCTGGAAGTGTTCAAGGTCAGGTTGGATGAAGCTTTGAATAACCTGTCCAGTGGAAAGTGCCATATGCAGGGGTTCAGAACAAAATGATCTTTAGGGTCCCTTCCAACTCAAACCATTCTATGATATTTGTTTTCTTTTTTCCCTGCATGTCTAATGAAGTCACCAAAAGCTGTGAGATGTGACTGGAGAAGATGGCATACCTAGAAAAGCAATCTTTGAAAAGTCTAGTTGATTCCTTGGTCTGTTCCATGGGGCTGGAACCAACCCAGAGCTGAATGCCCCAGTGAGTCTGTACATGCCTTCCTGTGTGCAGCCACAGGGCTGTTCCTGTGCCAAGGCACTGGGAGCAGAGCTGGCTGCTCTGGTGTTCCTGCTGTGGAGATGTGTCCCCCCAGGCTCCTGCACCTGGGCTGAGACCCACAGGGATTATAATGCACAAGTGAGTTACTATGTCAGGGATTTTCACACTGGACAGGTAATGGATTTAGTTGTTTTTATGACCAAATTGCCTTTTTTTTTTTTTTTTTAATCCTCCTTTGTTTAATCTGAGGGCAGGGTAAAGGCAAGGAAGATTTGAAATTAATTTATATGCTAAGGGAAATAGAAGATGGGAGATGCAGAAAATGAAGGAAGAAGAAGCCTGGAGAAAAGGAGGCTGAGGAGAAACCTTACCACTCTTTACAAGTACTTAAAAAGACATTGTAGCCAGGTGGGGGGTGGCCTCTTCTCCTCAGCAAGGAGCAACTGGACAAGAGGACATGGCCTCAAGTTGCATCAGAAAAGGTTCAGGTTGGACATCAGGAAGAATTTCTTCATGGAAAGGGTGGTCAAGCATTGGAAGGGGCTGCTCAGGGAAGTGGTGGCATCACCATCCCTGGAGGTATTCAAGAAATGACTGATGAGGCACTCAGTGCTCTGGTTTAGTTGACCTGATGGCGTTTGGTCACAGATTGGACTTGACAATCTTGGAGGTCTGTTCCAACCTTAATGATTCTAAGAAAAGGAAAGCAGAGGAAAGGGCTTCCACAATAGGAAGAGTAATAGTAGGTGTACAGGTATCATGAAATCTCAGGCTAATTAGAAAACCTCATTAGGCAGCTGTTCTTACAGCACAGGTGTCACAGAATGTGGGTAGGATTTGGGCATTCAGCATCTCACATTCTTAACATGGATCTGAGGGGCCCAAGAGCAGCACGGTTGGCAGCAGCAAAAACATTGTGGTCCCAAGTGTCTCCATGGGATGTACTGCCAGAGGGCTCCCCCAAGCCTGCCATAGATGCTCAGGCTCCTTTAGTGAACATTTTCCAGGTCTGCAGAGCTTTCCCTTGAAGGCTGCACTCTGCAGAAGGGAATCAGTGACTGGATACCCCTCTGCACAGCTCCACTCCTCTGGTTTTCCTGCAACAGGTACCACTTTTGCACTGCTGTTGCTGTGTGGCTCTGAGGCAATGCAGGACAGTGCACATCCTGCTGTTCCTGAGCAGTCCCTTCTCTTCCTGACTGTATGTTTGTTGTGTAGGAAGAGAATATCCCTTTCACAACCTCAGAGGGCTCATCCTGGACACAGGCCACCTGCCCATCTGCAAATACCATCTGCAAAATGGAGCTTCCAGGTGAAATTCCTTCCCTGCCTCCTCTCAGCTCCCCTCAACTCCAGCTACTTTATCACTTTTCTTTGCAATCAACTCTCTGCAGCTCAGATAGAAATTGGCTCTCTTCATCCTCCCTCCCACAGCCCCCTCTCCCTCCCAGCAGCGATGCCATCCTTCCTCCCATCACTGCCTGCTGCTGACCCTGTCACACGAATTAAATGAGAAAGAAAAATCTCTGGGACAGCAGAAACAGGGCTAAGGTGGTAATGAGAAGGAAGATTGGGGAAGGTAAGAGAAGGAAAACAAAAAATAGGGAAAGGGTGTTTCATTTAGGAAACTTGATTTGAATAAATCCCTCCTCCCGCTCCTTCTCATTGGTTTCTTTTCCTCTTCCATATTAATGAAGCAGCCAAGGAGAAGCTATTGGTTCCATATTCCTTTCTCTTTGCTCAGGCACTCGGGGGAGGAGGTGTTTGCATTTCTCCGCAGGACCAGCTCGCTTTGCAGAGCATTGTCTGGGTATGAGAATCACACACAGGCACAGAGACGGGGGCGAGCGCACCAGAGCATCTCACCCCGGCACAGCATCTCAGCCAGCCTGAGCACCCTTTTAGTCCCGAGCCTCCCCTAAAACAAAAACAAAAACAAAAAAAAAAAAAAAAGGGAAAACCCCAAAGTTTGCAAATTCTCCCGCCTCCCTTGTTGTTTTGTGTTTTGGTTTTTTTTTTTTCCTTTGGGTTTTGTTTATTTTAGCGATGGCAAATTCCTTCACGGCCAGGAGCTGGCCCATCCCCTGAGCAAAGGCAGCTCGGACATGACCGGCAGGCGAGGGAGGAGGAATTTGGATTCCCATCGGAGGCGCCGACCCCTCCTCCGGCCGGGGACAGCCGGGCGCTCGGAGCCAGCGCGGGCAGCGGGGCTGGACCGGCCGCTGTGCCCCCGCGGCCCCCGCCCCGCCCCGCACCCCGGGGATGCGGCATCTCCAGCGCCGGGACGGATCGCTGCTGCAATGGTAAGTGCGTTCCTTCCCCACCTCCCCATCCCCACCCCGCGGGGATGCCGGAGCGGCTCGTCCGAGAGTGACATTGATTTACCGGCTCTTCCCTCCGCTTCCCGCAGGTCCTGGGAATACTTCTCTAGCGGGGAATCGCAGGCAGGCATCCTGCCTTCAGCAGAACTGTAGGCTCGGGGGATGCGTCCTCCACATAGGTTTGGTCCTTTCCAAACAAATCAATCTCCCTTCGCAAGTGGTGACAGGTTAAGGCGCTCGGTATGGGAATCACGTCTGGTTTTAACACAATATGGCTGGTAAATAAAACGCGCTTGCTGACAGCCCCGCTGCTGCTGGCGGCATTGCCGAGCCCCTGGCTCCCTTTGCAGTTCTGCATCCTCACCTGCCGCAGAAACTCCGATTCACCCCTTCGAGCAGCGCACCAGGACTTCCCTGCTTTAGCCGTGGGGTGGTAGGAAGAATTGCGGTTAGTGTGCCTTTGACCTCTGCCTGCCTCCGGGCTCCTCTCCTTATCAGTATCCGAACAGCTGGTTCTAATAATACCATCTTCATGCCAAGCACATCGGAAGTCGGGGGGGTGGCACACAGGACAGGTTCTTTTCCGCTGTGCGGGGAATTTGGGATGTGAACGCTGCAGGTATGTCGTGGAATCTGAGGAGTTTGCAGCCAGGGGGATTAAGATAAGGTGATAATGCAGCATGCTTTTTGGAACCGGGAAAGGCATGGGAAAAAAGGGAGATTTGGATAGTGACATGCTAGTGTTTATCAAAAGCCAGACGATCATCCCACTCACGTAGGAGCAGGTCTGGAAGAACTCCCTGGAAGTCAGTGGATTTCCTCTGCATCTGATCTGCAGGTAAACAGATTCTGGCCTTCAGCTTGAAGGATATATTGGAGTAGCACTGGAGGTAGCTATAATAAGAAGGAAATATTAACTAAAGTAAAAAAGGCAGCAAAGTGACCTGATTCTTTCCCAGGGTATTATCAATTCTCATCCGTCTGGTGCATGTTAATTACAGTGCAAGTGCTGGACTGATACAGTGATATGGAACTGGAGTGGTTTTGGGGATTTTTTGATTTAGTGTGTTGGAGTCAACAAACAACAAATGGGTTTGCACTTGCTCTTATTTGGGTGCCTGGCCACCTCGCTCCGCTATTCAGCCTGTGCAGCACTGCTCAGGTACAGCAGGGAAACGTTCCCGTGGCTAATCAAAGGGAATGTTTCATTACTTAAGGCTAATGACAGCATGGAGACAAACTCCTTGAAGTGCTGCTGGTGTAGCTGCAGAGGAAGAATGTGTTACACAAGCATCTGTCTTTGGCTAATGCAAAACACAGTGGGGCTGGCTTGAAAGAAGTTGTCCTATGGTGTGGGTAAGGCAGCGCTGCTCCCATTTGGTGGAAAATGAAGGAATGCTAGTCAGTGTAATAATGGGAGTTGGATTAAGTTGATAGATCTGCTTGTGTCTTAGTTACAGTTTTGGGTTGTGGTCATCTGCCTTCATTCCCACCTGTCTCTGGGCTGCGGGCAGTGGTTGCTGCTTTGCTGTCATTCAGGACAGCTACAATTGATGTGTTACTGTCCAGGCCATTCATCTCATCCAGGAGTGGAAGATTTCCCTTGGTTTTGTTTTCTCCCATCGAAGGCACATGTGCTTGACTGGAAGGATAACCAGTGGCACTGCACAGGCTCCAAGGTCAGGGGGGCTTTCTGTAGGACAAATAGACTTATTTTCTCTTCAGACAGGGAACTAGCTTTGTGATCACTCCTTGGCTTTAGCCTTCCACCATTCCTTGGGGTCCCTGTGAGAAATTGTAGGGCTCCTTCCTCCTTGAAAGTTTAAGATGTCTGCTGCTTGCACGGCGGAGCCACAGCCACACGTAACTGTCCAGCCCTGCTGCTGTCGGTGTTTGTGAAGCTCACAAACACCGAGGCAGGAGCTTTGTTGGAGGGTGCTACCAGGGAGAGAGAAGCAGAGATTTCTGAGATTGTGGGCTGGGCCGTTGATCACACTCAGACCTTTGTGCATCACATCTCTCTTCATTTGGCTGACTGAGCTGGCATCCTGGAGATATTTTTTCTGGGGTTGAGTTCCATATGGAACTATGCCTTTGATAACTTGAGACCTGTGTCCCCAAGCTGATTCATTCCAATGTAGCAGATTTTGTTTTCCTTTCCTTTCTTCTGAGCACACTTAGTACAAACAGTCTAATTCCTAAATTAGCTTGGATTATCTTTTAATGGAAGCAGAGTATTGGAGTGAAGAAGCAGTGAGAAAAAGCGAACTCAGTACAGGATCCTGTTGTAACTCATACCTGGCAGAGAGACCTGCAGAAATATCAGGTTTATCAGTTAGTCCTGATTTACTAGAGGAGTTGTTTATTTGACACCATTCTCAGGAGAGGTAAACTGATACCAGGATATAAAAGTCAGTGGAGATCCTGAGTTTTACTTCACCCCATTCCTTGGCCCAGGGAGTGTGGGCACAACCTTTAAGTCAGCAAAGTGAATTTTTTTGTTCGTTTCCATTCCCTCTTCTCTCACTTCCAGCCATCCCATGACACCCGTGATTTGGTACACACTGCAGTCAACAGGATTTTGGAGTCAGTTTTCCACATTAGGACCGATGTGGAACGACTACTAAAAGGGATGTAAATGCAGCAGTGAGGAACTCCCTCTTTTTTTCCTATCCACAACTTAAAATTCATCTTTATGGATACTGTACCATCAGGGTTAGTTGTAGCACCACTGAAACACTCTGTTCCAGAGTATTCCTGCTTCCCACAGCACAGCTTCCCTGATGAGACACTTTCCCAGTTCCCTTGGTGCTGAACTTGTTCCGTTCTTAGGAAATGCCTTGCATACAGAGAGGTATTGGGTAGTTTTCCACAACCCTAACAAGTGCTGGGATTCACGTGGCTGCTGTGGCTGCTGAAACGTTGTTTGGATTGTAATTGAGTGGGCACAAATACATGGGAAGAAAGGCAGATTTTTTTTTTCAGAAGCTCCATGGCAGAAGGTCCACTTCTCACCTCATTACTTCGCTGGTGCTTTATTCTCTGACCGCCTTTTGCTCTCTCATTTTATTGATGTGTCTCCTTGGGCTTGAACTTTTATCTTCACAAGACAGACTGGGAATGTGTCTAAAACTCACTGGATTGCTCCAGGCTTGTTTATGTAACTCACTGCAGCTCATTGACTGTGTTCCCATGCAGGCTCATCTCTAGAGTAGCTGGATTAGTAAATTCGGGGTTGAACTTCTTCTGACATGCTAAACCAGCCCACCTTCTAAAGAAAAGGTAGAAGCATTGTCACATGGAGCATTTAAAGCTGACATGGCTGAGGAATATTCCCTTGGAAAGGGTCCTGCAGAAACACACGGATGCAGTCGCAGGGACTCTGTTGCTGCTCTGGTTCCAGCCTGCAGTTGAGTACAAATTCTTCTGAGATAATCATCCCATGAAACGAGCTGATTTGCATCTGACAATAGAGTTTATGTGCCCTGGAGGCATCCTGACAGTCTCATCCCTGCTCATTCAGATGTCATATTTTACTCTTGGATGGCTTAAGGTAGGACTATGCTCTGAAACTGCTCTGATCTATTGACATATTGTTTGAAAAAAAAAAAGTTTTAAAAGGTGTGACAACCTCTGCTTAATGTAATTTTTTAAAAAAACCAAACACCAACCCCCTGAAAATTAACAATTCTAGTTTTTGTTAGTGCAATTCATAATTCACTCTAAAACTGAGAGAAAGGGGGATAAATACACACATGGTCGAATTCTTCATAATAATAGTTTTATAACAAAACTATTATTACAGTAATGTATTTTATAACACACTGGAAATATGGATGTCTAAGAGCTCCTTACTTAACATACAGCATGAAACATCTGCCACATCTGCTTGCAGGTTTGTCCATCCAGTGTTGAGGCATTTCCCAAGAAGCCTCAATCACAGTGGCTTTTATACTCCATTAGAGATGGTTGGGTCATGATTGCTCAGGAGCTGCAAATGGAAGGATAATTATAGTTTGTTATCTATGATTTGTTGGTTTGCTAAATGGAGCTGAGGGTTAGGGCAGGAAAAGATGTTTTAATCTGTGCGGTGGGTTAATAGCTCAGATGTTTTATTTTTATTCGTTATTCATCAGATTGAGGCAAATTTTGCTATTTTCTTTGCCTGCAAGTGACAGTACATTATACTGTCTGAGTCTGTGAGGATTCTTAAGGAATAATGTTTTATTGAAGGGAAATGTCACTGAATCAAGTTCTTTGTTTCTGGAGAACAGATGTATCATCAACTCCATCTTTGAGGAGTGGAGGATGTAAGAATTTCCTCATTCTCAAGGTGAAGACTTGGCCCCAAATGATCCCCTGGCAAAACTATTGTTCTTTTCTTGTGGAGGCTTTCTCACTTAAACATCTGAAAACTAAATGGTCACTGTCCAAGCCAATCACCCTGATATTAGAAGAGAGGAAGGTGGTTCATCCCAGCCCAAAGTGGGTCAGATGAGTCACCCTATGGAGGTTCTTGCAGCAGCTGACTCAGAGCCACACATCCCCAACCAGTGAGGTGGATCCTTCCATGGCATCTCAGAGCCATCTCCACGAACTGTGATTCCTGTGTTGCTCCCAGCTTTGCTCAGAGGGGAGGAGTGGAAATATTTTGCCACCACACAGAAACAGCAATTTGTGATTGATGGTGAATTTTATGAAAAACCCAAGACTGCTGTGGTGGACCCCACACTTTCCTCACCCAGATCTTCCCTTTATTGAAGGAAGGGCAGACTCAGCTGTTGGAGAATTCATGCCACATGTCCCAAGCAACATCCTATCTAGTTGTCTTTTTTTTTTTTAATTATTCATTGATTTTTAAACCTCAGAGGCTTCCTTAGTGTATCGACACTTCCTTCTTCTGTCCCATTACTAAGAGGGGTTTGTCAAGAGAAGCTCATGTGTAATTCTGTGAACAGGTGGGGGTGCAGCAGCACAGGGACACATCCAGGACAGGGACAGGATCTCCTGCAGGCACATGCAAACTCACTGTGCCTGTTCTCTGAGCCAGCCAGGACCTGAGCAATGCTCCAGATCTCATCTCACATCCCCTGCTTGTGAATGGCTGCACTGCAAGTTGCACCAAGATGGAGATGAATGCTGACCAGACCTCATTAGCTTGGGGTTGGCACCTCGTGAAATACATTTTGACCAGCTTGCAGCACTTGTAATGCTTAGAACTAGGTGACCTAAAAGCCAGGTTGTGCCATAAAATCCAGAGCTAAATGCTTTTTTTATTTTAATGCATTCACTCTCTGTCCTGAGCTAACAAATTCTTGGGCTTTAAAATTGTTTACTGAAATCTAAATAATTCAAAAAAAACCCAAAACCGTGGACTTCTCAGAACACAGTGGTATGTAGACTGGAGTTCAAGTTGTAGCAGTAAGAGATACATTTCCCCACAGCAGAAAGAAATTATATATATTTGGAAAGAGAGTTTAAAATAGCTAAGAGATCCTTAACTATTAATTCCTTTTCCTGGAATGGAAAGACTTTATTAAGTCGCAGCATTTCTGTTTCTGCTCTTGCTGTCACATTTTTGCAGTAGGTTTATATAAGATTTTTTACTTCTAGCAAAAGTATAAAAAAGCACTCTCATGGGCATTAATAAAAAGCATTTCCTTTTAAAAAGAAGCATTTGTGATAATGACATTTTGTATGTATCTAAATTCTTAAAATAGTACCAAAAGCCAAATAGGAGCTTGGGCTTAGTGTGTATCTAAGATTTTGGACACACAACAGAACTTTCTCTCTTGGCCTAGAAACAAACTCTACAAAGAAGCCAGCACAAGTGCATTATATAAAGGCCCAAGTTAAAGTTAGTAAAGTTACTCATTTCCTGTGGTTTAGAGAGCTGGATCTTTGGATTCCTTCCAGGAGTTTGGTGCTCCAACTTAAGATGCAGAGGAGATGAGGGAGCATCTGAAATACCGCAGATGCTGAAGCTCTTCATGACTAAGGCTGTGAATGTGTCACAGCTGTCACTGGAGCCTTGGATTCCACCAGCCACACTCATTCATTGGGGTTGCATGGAGCTCCACGGCTTGGATGGGGCTTTTGTGCTGCTGAATGGGTTAGTTAGCAGAGATGATTAGGGACAGTGGGCAAACAGCTGGAACAAAGCTCATTACTGAATAGTTCCTGGTGGCTGCAGAGAGAGCAGCGGGAAAAGCCAATATTAGCCATGTGGAAGTTGTTTCTCTGCAGCGTTCAAGCCTCTAGACACTGCTCTGTATTCTCCAGCTTTTTGTTCTCTGACTTGTTCTTTCTACCACAGCTGGATGTAGTAACAATAGTCAGGGAAAAGAGCCCTCAGAGGCTTCCAAAGTCTGAGCTTTATTCAGAAGAGGAGAAGAAAAGCATGTATGTCACGGCCTTTGTGGTTCCCCCAGCAAGTGTGCCCCTGACAGAATTCACCTCTGGTATTCAACTCATTCCCTTTCCTCTGTATGGAAGACTTGCAGGTCTCTTTTGCTAAGATAGTTTCTATCATGCTGAGCAGAAATGGGATTCAGCTCACAGTGCAAGACACCTAAAGATAGGTGTGGATTTTGATGTGTTTACCTGTACCCGAGTGAAGAAACTCCTGTTAAAGGGAGATTTAAGACATGATTCAGTCACTTAAAGGTAGGTGTTAAGTGTCGTTTGAGGTCCCCTGGGGTATCTAACATCCATTAGGGATCTGTAGGTAGGGATGTTTATCTACACCACATCATTTAGCCTCTGTTTGATAAATACTCTGGGGTATTGGTGCACCAAACACCAACACTTAGGCTGCTGCTTCTGGCCCCTGGCCAATGCCCAGTCAGTGCAGATAAATAGATACCTGCTGTGGACTGAGCTCTGTAACTCTTTAGACTGAGAAGTCTTCAGTATATACCACTGAGATGGTTTAATCTGCAGTCTGAATCCTGTTCTGGGTTTCTGATCCCTCCTGATGGTTTAGAATGAGAGTGATCAAATCCTGGACACGGTGCTCTTACCACACACACACAGAGTTAGTTGATTTTTACATACTGTGGAAATACCCTGTGGTCCACTGGGATCACAGTGAAGATACTGGGCCACAAAAGAATTAATACATTGCAGGTGTATCTGTTTGGCTCCAAATAATTCTTGGAGATTTTTTTTTCCCTGAAACTACTTTGGGATTGAATTTACCTTTCTCTAGATTAAACTACCACAGGCAGCTCCTGTGACTGAATAATCCAGAAGGTGTTTTTCTCCCTGTGTAATTCACACTGAATTTTTCTCAGCCTGCTCTTACTGTTGCCTTGCACAGCTCACTGGTCCATGCTGGCTCTGTCCTGTTACCTTGCCATTCTCTCTCCATCTGTGCATCATCACTGTCCTGATCTCCAGCAGAGGAAAAGGTCAATCCACAGCAGATGTGCTGGGGTCATACTCCTGCTCTGCCTTTAGTTTCCTCTGACAGCTTGACTGAACATTCTGACTTCATCCGGACATTCTGGGTGTCCAAGACACAGTTCTTTTGGTGCCCAGATTGCTCTGTCCTTCTAGGGAGAGAAAGAGCTTCTGGATTCTTGGAATGTTTGTGATTTGCCAGCTCCAGTCTGGAGTTTTTCCTTATGATTCCTTTTCCCAGCTTCCTTGAGATGTAGGTTTCCTGGAATTTTGCATTTTTAATGCAAAAAGACCACTTATGCAGGTCCCAAAGTATTGTTGCCTTTATTATCTGATTGTTTCAGTTTGTCCAGATTCTCCTGTTTGGAGTGAAGAATGCCAGCTACACACTTTATTTGGTGAAGGTTTGTGTTGCTTTTGTCTGCTTTCA
>JAWWLZ010000082.1:2397099-2409780 GCA_035041345.1 Poliocrania exsul | reverse complement strand
AAGAAAGAAAGAAAGAAAGAAAGAAAGAAAGAAAGGAAGGAAGGAAGGAAGGAAGGAAGGAAGGAAGGAAGGAAGGAGTGAGTCACACAGTATTTTCTCTGGAGTCACACAGTATTTTCTCTAGACTCCTTTCTTTCTGTATCAGACCAAAAGAAGCAGTCTGGGATGGCCTTTTGTGTGAGTAGGTGCTTTTAGACTCATAGAATTATTTGGGTTGGAAAAACCTTCCAAGACCATCAAGTCCAACCATTCACTCAGCACCACCATGTTCACCACTAACCGTGTCCCCAAGGGCCACATCCATATATCTTTTGTCCACCTCCAGGGATGGTGATTCCACCCCTCCCTGGGCAGCCTATTGCAATGCCTCAGCACCCTTTCAGTGAAGACATTTTTCCCAAAATCCAATCTGAACCTCCCCTGGCACAACTTGAGGCCATTTCCTCTTGTCCTGTCCCTTATTTACCTGGGACAGAACAGCTTTTCTCCCAAGCCTGAAACTCCTCATGTCTGTCCATGTTTCTCAGCTGCCATCACTGTCATCCTCCAGCACCAAGAAAAGCTCTGGGACCTTCAGTGCCTCTGGACTACTGGGAGCAGGAAAGGCCAAGAACACGTTGCACTCTTCCTCCATGCACTTTTCCTCCTTGCAGAGACTGGAATTTATCCTGTGCTTTGAGGTGACTGGAGGGGATCCAGCTCTGAGTCAGAGCCCATGTGGTGGGAACCTCTATCTATCAGCACTGCAATAATCCACGTGTCAGAAGAATCAGTTTACAAAATATTCACATTGGATAGAGACCTCTCAAAATTCTAAGCTGGTTTTTTTCCCTGTCCCCTTCTCTCTGGAAGGCATTTTCAGGGCTCTGTTCTGCTGAGGTCCAAAGGTTTCTTCTAATTCCCAGCTTAACATTTTGTCCCAACACTGACTTTGATTTCAACTCCTTTTCTTCCTCTTTTTTTTAATACTTCTGCTGTTCTCAGAGCTGTTCCTACTCAACGCTATTGAGCTCATCAGAGTGTTTTTCTGCTTTATTACCTCTCTGTTTGCCAAGATGAGTAGCAGGTTGTCCCAGAGCAAGGCAAAGCCATGTGCTGCTGAGGGGACTTGCTCATTATTTCTTCACTGAGAGAAAATAACTTGGATAAAGATGTTTCACTTTTAGACAGCCACATTTATGTGACTTGAATTCCATCCCTGGTGTTGCCAGAACACGTGCTGTGGAAGGTCCCTAATAGTGTCCAAATGGAGTGAGTTCATTAACCACAAGATGGGATACAGCTGAGTGACCTCAGGCTGTCTGGGATGCTGTAGGACAGCAGGAAAATAGGAAAGGGGGGTGGAACAAAAGAAAATGGAATTATGCAATTCCCTAGTGCTCATGCAGTGACTTAACCTTATCTTTCAGTGTAGGAGTGAAAAGTGAAGCTGTTTGAAAGAAAAAGATACTTATCTCCCTAAGGATGGAAGAGACAGGGTTGTGTTCCTTGGGAACTGGCCAATGTGCACTTGAGGAATCACACAAGTAGGGGTATCTTTACCCAGAAATGAATTGGGAAACATACCTGTTCTTTATTTTATCAAGATGGGCTGAAGTTTGGCCCTTGAAAGCTTTCTGTTTTGTTGACTGGAAGTGTAGAGGAGGATGGTGGATATTCATCTGGGAGAGGCTGCCAAGTCAGAGTGCTCAGGGAAGTACAGGCTGTTGTATTCAGAATGCCTCTGACTATGCATTAGAAAATGGCAAGGAATTGTAGGTCTGAGGCAGAGAAAGATTATTTGATCATCCTCTCTGAATACCTTGGCAATTTTTCCACATTTCCAAGCACTCTTTGCTCAATACCAAGGTTATCTCAGACTGTGTTCTTCACACCATCACATATTTATCCCTTTGGCATCAGGGAGTTGCTGGGTGTATTTAGCACCTTCCAAAGCAGCAGGTAACTCTCTTGCATTTCTTGTTTTATTGCTTTTGCTCTGCTCTCAGACAGGAAGAGGAGACTTTTTACCCAAGGGTCATAAGAGGTTGTTGTGCTGTTGGTGGAGCTCAGAGGCTGTGTCTTGCCCCTGGGTCCATCACCAGCTCCAGGGACACTCCTCTGGAGTCTTCCTGTACTAAAGAGTGGAATGTCTTGTTAAAGATCCCCTGGGTATTTCTGTATTGCTGAGAGCACCTTGCACAGAGACTGCCTTGGGTCTGGGGAGCAACGAGAGCTTCACAGTCACAGCTTAATCTCAAGATAATCAGTTCAGCACATCAAGAGAGTTAATTAAGGGTGTTAAGAGTGGCACCACACTCAGTAAACATATTATTTTGAGTTAAGGAGTTGGTTTAATAGTACTGTATAAGTTCTGCAGTTGGGATGATCTTCAGAGGCAATGGGAATAAAAGACTTTGGTCCAGAGCTGCATTTTTGGTCCAGAGTTGCATTTTTCTGCTCTTACTCTTTCCTCTGCCTTTGATAGATGTCTGCTCAACATGTGCTGAGCAGGTTCCAAGCAGAGAGTGATGGCCATGTTGATGGACAGCTCAGAGTGCTCCCAAGCTACTGTGCAGTCATGGAAAACAGTATTTACACCTATAGCCAGGGCAGGAAACCCAGACTACCAGTCAAGAGGAGCACATTCATCAAGTAGCTTTTGTAAAACATTGATATGCCAGATACAGATCACATTTTACTGGTTGTGGAGTAATAATTTTGAAAGACCTTGCCAAGCAGCACTTAAAGCCCTGCTGGAATGGAGCAGCACATCGTTACCTTTATGAGCCCATATTAGTTTCATATTAGCTATGAAGTATCACATATAATGCAGAGGCTTCAAAAGGATAATTGATCTGTGAAGGTGGAAACTTCTCCTATAATCTTTTACTTTACCTAATGCTTCCTAAATGTGTAGTGATTTGCAGTCATTTCCCTGCAACTGAGTGTGCACAGTTTTTAGTCACAAAGTCAGGTCACTTCACCAGGTCTCTGAGAACATCAACAACATAAGGGCACATTAAATCTGATAGATAAGTGAGCAGGGAAATAATGTCAATCAAGGCAAGAATTTTGTTGGTGATGTTATGTGGGAAACCTGCCAAGAGTAGCAATGCTGTGCCCAGGGATTTATGAGTTGGATTCCATAGTTTCTGCTCTCCTGAGTCTGGAGCTGCTGTAGTTGCAGAGGTCAGCTGGGAAATCTTGACCTCTGGATGAGTGATCCATTCATGCCCATCTGAGTTTTCAGAGAGTCTGAAGCAGCAGTTCCAACAGACTTCCAAAATCATCACAATGTCCAATTACTCAGATATGCAGAACTTTTGATGTCATTAATGACATCATACCTGTGTGGGTGAAGCAGTGTAATATAAAGGAGAAATATTGTCCTATCATGATGATTTTCATTACTTATAAGTCAGGCATTTTAGCTGGAGTTTGTTTAGAAAAAAAATCAAGTGTTGTTTAGTTTTATACACTATGTCCCCCAGGAACACAAACTTTCAGAGCTCAGGAAAGGCTGGGCTTGAGGATCACATGTCTGAAGGGATTGAGTACAGTGGATTTGGACTTTCCAAAGAGTTTTTGATAATGTCCTTAATCAAGAAAGGTTCTGCCTTGAAGAAAAGCAGGCATCAGCTGAGGTCCCAAGAGCTGAGGGGGCCCAACATGACAGATTTACCTTAATTTAAAAAGCTTCCACACCTGGTTTATGGCAGCTTCTTGTGTGTGCTCTCTGCCTATGGTGAGTGCAGTGAAAGAGCCTGCAGCAAAACTGAACAAAGATTAAACTATACAGCCCTGAACTTGGTGTGAACAAAAAGGTACATCTATATTTACTCAGTATCAGCTGGGACAGAAGGAGATTGTAAGATGGAAAAATGTGGTTTTGTGTGTCTGACCCTTAAACAAAGAGAAAATGAAAGTCTGAAGAATATGATTCTTTCTCAAAAATAATAGTGAGTGCCAGAAGGAGATACACCAGCCCAGTCTTAGGTCAGGTCTGAAAATGAACAGTGTGATAGCACAATTTGCAGATAATCAAGAAATTAATCAGGTCTTCAGAAAGTGTAAATTTGGATACCTTTTTGGCATTGGTTGAGCAACACTTAACTAAAATCTGTTTCAGAATAGTTTTAGATGTTTCTTTTTAATGTTAGGGAAATTCTCTCAAGCTGAAGGCCCAGGAAATGCAGGAGCTGGCAGGTTAAACAGAAGTGATAAGGAGTGTGCTCTGTTGTAAGGACAAGTTCTGATACTCTTTCATCTTCAGGGAATTTCAGTTTAATTGAAACCACTCAAACAAAAATTACAAAAAACACTCCACCAAAATTGTAATTGGGGACAGCTGAAGTAAAGCATACATGGAATTACTAGGCTGTGTTAATTAAAGGAATAGAGATAGTACTGCAAGTAAGAAGAGGCTGTGACAGAGAGGGGAGTCAGTGCTCTGTTTTACTTACCATTAGTGATTTGGTGGCTTAAACTTTGGGAATGGAATTTTCTTTGTTTGTAAACAGAGGGGGGAAAATAACTCTTCCAAAGGACTAATTCACTTTGTCCAAAATTAGGGAGAGTGTCATAGATTCAGAGAATATTTTGAGTGGGAAGGGACCTTTCAAAGATCATCCAGTCCAACTCCTGCCATGGGCAAGGACACCTTTCACTGTCCCAGGTTGCTCCAAGCCCCATCCAACCAAGCTTTAGGGTATAGAAATTGCTCCCTGAGGGTGCTTCTCCTCCAGTGACTGTAAAGAGAGCCTGGGCAGGCCAGGCAGAACTACAAAGCTCTGACATTTGGATGTGACAATGTTGTTTAATGTCCCCACTCATGGCCAGGATGGTGGGACAGGGTGCACCTTCAGGAAGGCTGAAGATTACATGAATTAAAGAGGAGTGGTTGGTAGGTTGGGTTTGCTGTCAGCCAGAAGGAACTGGAGAGGCTTGAAAAAAAGGCAGAGAGGACCCTAAACAAGTTTAAGAAAAAGACATGCAAAGTCCTACACTGGGAGAGGAATAACCCTCTGCACAAGGGCAGGCTGGGGATCAGCTGGCTGGAAAGCAGCTTTACAGAGGAGGATCTAAGGCTCTGGGTGGGCATGAAGTAGATCCTGAGCCAGCAAAGCGCCCTTGCAGTGATGAAGTCCCAAAGCGTCGTCAAGTGCACAAAGAAAAGTGTTGGCAGTATGTCAAGGGAGGTGACACTTCCTCTCTCAGCACTGGTGAGGCACATCTGGAGTGCCAGGTCCTGTGCTGGGCTGCTGAGGACACAAACACACTGCAGGGAGTCCTGGGAAGAGCCACAAAAATTAGGGAATTACAGGGAGAGACTGAGAGACCTGTGGCTGTTCAACCTACAGGAGATTTGGGATCTCCAAGTGTAGCAATATTTGATGCCAGGATGTAAAGGAGATGGGCCCAGTGCTGACAAGAGGCAACAAGCACAAATAGATACACAGGAAATTCAACTGGAAAATGACACTTTATTATTGTTAGAATGGTCAAGGACTAGAACAGGTTGTGCAGAGTTTCAGCATTTGGAGAAACTCAGAAACTGATTGAAAATGAATTTTGTATAACCTGTTATCCTTTCTAGCTGAGGTCAGGACAGTTGGGCTGGACAATCTCCAGAGGTCCTTCCAGCCCCCAGTTCTGTGGATCCCCTTTATCAGTTACTCTTCTTGCTAAACCACATTGCTTTGATTTCTTTCCCACACAAGTCCCCATGGAAGTAAATGAAATTACTAATCCTACTTCATGTAAAAATATTGTAACACTTGGGCTCTCCTTTGCATGTGGGAGTCACAGCACCAGCAATTTACCATTTCCCACTTTTTTAATTACACTTTTATCTTCATTTTTAGGAAGGGAGTTCTAGTAAAGTTCACAAGTGTTTTCAGCAAGGAAAAAAAAATTCAAAAAGCTACTCCTCCAGACAGAAATAGGATTATTACTGAGTGTTACTGCCAGACTTGGTTATTTGTTAACACTGAAATGCCCAAGCCAGGCAGGGCAGCAGCTGAATGTATTTCATTCAACTATTTCCATGCAAAATTGCCACTGGCATTGGATCTGCTCCCTTTTAAGTTTCCTAAAGTCAAAAGCAACAATTTTCCTGAAAGCACTGGACATTAGAAGAGTCTGCCTGGATGTATCATTCATTATTGGGTATTTTTCAGCATATGATGCCCACATCAACTCAGGTGTCAGAACGATGGTTGGGTGTCCTACAGTCTGCATTGATCCTTGTGGATTATCCTGAGGAAAAAATCCAGGTTTTTGGTGGACAGCTCTCTCAGGCAAAGGTGTGGCATTTCTGCCTGAGACCCTCATGACATTCTCATGCAGCTGAAAAGGGTTTTGTCACTTGTAACAAGGGACAAAATCCACTTCTCAGACCTCCTCGTGTATTTGCCCTTGAATCCTGTTTTGGCACTGACAACAGGCATGGGGAGTGGAAACAAGGACTTGAGGGACTTTATCAGTTAGGTTTGTAAAGGAACAATACTTGTCTTCTTGGTTTTTAAAAGAAAGTAGAGTCAGAGGCTCCGATGCTGTGATCCATGAAGAAGCTTTAATTTCAGTGAATTTACCCAGGAAATGAAAACATCCCAAAATATTTAACTCTGAGAAATAATAAGTGCTATATTAAAGATAGGGGAAAGATCATGATGTTCTTTTTCTCTGCCTTAATAGGATTGCTCTTTATGGACTACTTTCCATGGGAAACTTCAGAGCTCTTGTTGTCTGGTATTCAGTTAAATCTTCTTTTAGCTTTTCTGTAGCCTTAAATAAATCAGCATTAATTTATTGACACCCTAAACAATCAAATTCCTTCTCAAGCTTTTGTGGGGTGTCAAATTGATCCATATACTTCAGAAAAGACTGGAGGGGTTGGATCATTGTGTCCAAATTTAGGTATCCACAATATAGATGCCAACAGACGATCTCCCTGTCAAGAATTCTTTTACACTCTGGGAGGGAAGTCGAAAGTTGAAAGCAGACAGTTAAAATAGGTCAGACAAAATGCTTTCTTCATAGGTCTGCTTCTCTCTGTTGACTGTATAAAGAGACTTGACAATGAGCTCATGTGTCTCCTGGGTTTCTAAAATTAGGTGACATGTCCTAGGTCACTGAAGGGTTGATTTCCCAACTCTGCTTGTTGCTGGCAGGTGTCTCAGTTGACTTGAGGAAGGTGCACTGTGCCCTTTAAGTTAAATTATGTGTCTGATTTGCTACATTTGGGGGGTTTAGGAGGGACATAATAAAATGCACTGGGTTTCACATCTTGTATTCATAGATAAGCAATCAGTTGTATAATGAAGGGTGTTCCAGCCCTGTGATCAATTTAGGAGAGCCACTAAGTTGATCAGAGGGCTGGAACACCTCTCCTGTGAATTCAGGCTGAAAGAGCTGGGACTGTTCATCCTGGAGAAGAGAAAGCTCTGGGGAGACCTTGGAGCATTTTCAGTGCCTGGAGGGGGCTTACAAAAGAGCTGGAAAGAGACTTTTCACACAGGCATAGAGTGAAAATGGCCTTAAGCAGAAGGAGGACAGGTTCAGATTGGATTTTAGGAAGAAATTCTTTACTGAGATTGGTGAGACACTGGAACAGGTTGCCCAAAGAAGTTGTAGGCTCCTAATCCCTGGAAGTGTTCAAGGCCAGGTTGGACAGGGCTTGGAGCAACCTGGGGTAGTGGAAGATGTCCCTGCACGTGGCAGGGGGGTGGAACTGGATGATTTTGAAGATCCCTTCCAGCCCAAACCATTCAGATATTTTATGATAATTAACCTGTTCATATATAAGCTAAAATGGCCAATTGTCAAATTCTGTGCCATAAACAGCTCTGGAATCCATTTCCTGGGGAGAAAATGGAACTGATGAGAGAGTGATCTGTGAGCCAAACCCAGTGGTGACATCTGGTTTAGTCTCCTTGGCACCTTCTCACTTTTGCACCCAATAATTCTCCACTCACCTTTATTTTTCATAGGGAAATATTCTTCCCATCTCAAGGAAGTACTGGAATCACTGGGCATGGAGGGATTGACTTTTCTGAAATGTATTTAGTCTGCAAAAGCTCAATTGATGCTTCCCATAGTCAGAATCCTTCTGATTTCCACACTTGAGTAGTGGCTTGGTCATGGTGCAGGAAGAGGATGTGGTGGGAGGCCCTGACAAGACACTGAAGTGAGATGAATTGAGTGATGAAATCCCATCTGATCTTCACTGCCCTAAGCCATTGTGGGTCAGCTTAGAAATTTATTGGTTTCCTTTCAAACCACTGGCACATGTCCCAGAGGACCACACCAGATCAGGTGGTTTATTTTGAGTGAGATCTCAATAACAGTTCAGAACTGCTTTACAAAGTCACTAAAAATCCTCTTTCATTCACCCAGCATGATGCTGTGTAAAAATTTTACCCATTATTTGCTAATGTGACTTTTGATTGTTTTAAGCAGTGGTTTATGACTTTTTTTATGTCTCCCTGGGAGTAGACACATCCCACTGGGAAAGGACTCTCTATCTGATTCTGTTGATTGACATCATATTGTGCACTTGACACTTGGGGTCTTCTCCTGGAGAATTCTCCTCACCAGCCCCCAGAGACCCTTTTTAGGCAGGGGAAAGAAATGGGCACTTGCAGCAGAACAAGTTTTGCCAGAGCTTTTCCAACCTGCCCTTGAAGCATCTAAGTTACTTCCATAAAGATTCTGCTTTGGTGTTTACCTTGGACAAATGAATTCACCTTCATAGGTGATGAATTATTTGAAGTCATTAAATGATTTCTTTCCTTCCTGTATTCCAGCCATGCTTGAAATAACCCCCGAAGCCCATTCTATTTTAGTAACAATCAACTGATTTTCACATTCTCAGACACTTGAACAACCTTTCTGTTTCACCAGAGATAATTGAAGATTATTTTGGGGAGCTATGTATCCATAACTGAAAGGTGTAAACCCCCTGTTATTGGCTACTCTGACTTCACTAATTTTAATTGCAGTGGCAAATGCAGCTAAAACAGCAACATGAAGCATCAGTATCTCTAATTTGCTAATGAAATTACAGAATTGGGCTCCCAATGACATCAGAAGAAAATGGAATAATTCAAGCTTCCCTTCCAAATCTTATAGTAATACATTTATATCTTTTCCTCAGTGCTGAATGGCAATGCTTTATCAGCATTGCCTGTATTTTATTTTAGTTTATTTTTTAGTAAAACATAGCTGGTAACACCTGTCTGGGAGAGAACTAGGCTTTAATTGGTTAAAGAGATAACTAACCTTTAATTGGTGATAGAGATAAATACCTTTTAATAGATAATAGGTGGACTGTGCATGTATGTATCCCATACATGCAGGGAACTGCTGAACAATATCCTCAGGTCCTGCTGCTGGTCAAGGCAGAAGTTCACAGAACTGGTAGTTGTTATTACCTAATAAACACTTGAGTCTCTGTGGGTGACATGAAGGCCTCAGCCCAGCATTTGATGCACGTTTCCATGACTACCTTGAAAGGAAAAAATGAAGCAGATTCTTTTATTTTCCCTGCAGTATGTGAAAGAAAAGCAGTGAAATGGTTTGCAGATGTTCTTGTTGTCTCTTTAGAAGTTCCTTTGAAACTAAGATGAAGCAGAAGACAGAAAACATTTTCCCTTTTTAAACCCAGTGAATGCCAGGCTAAAGTAAAACTCATCTTCAAACCCGAGGGGATTCTACAAGTCCCCCCTTTCCCTCAGGGTATCTCTGCATCATTTATCAGGCATCTCCCACCCTTTCATTGCCTTTAAATTACTGAAATAACTGAAATTTCTGATGCATCCCAGTGACAGAATTCAATCTCCACATCTCTCTCTGGCCTTTCTGCACTGACCTGCACACGGGAGTTCAAATGAGCAGGAAATAATCTCCAGTGCAGTGTCTGCTGAGGTGTTTGGCTGATTTTCTCCTGCCTGTGTTAATGGGGTGACTTTCTTTTGACTCCTCCTGGCTGAATGTCACCAGGGATGTTTGCTGCCCTCCTCAGCTGAGATCTTATCAGTTCCTCATTATTTGATAAACCATCAGAAATGCTGTTAAGTAATTAAATTCAGTGCCAGAGCAGAGCAGGAGTCACGGATCAAGTAAGGAGGGAAGAAAACAGTTCAGTTTAGAGTGAATTTTATGAATCATTGTTCTCCAAAATTTTTAGAGAGAGATTAATTTTCCTTTTTTATTTTTTAATTGAAAGACTTCTTTCTAAATGCTGATGTCCTGGCAGTGTGGTGCAGCCAGGATAAAAATTGGGAGTCCTTTGATTGTAAAAGTTCTTTTACAAATCACTTCTTTATGAATCAAAGTAGGATAATGAAATACAAGTCAATCCTGTCTTATGATATGGATGAATCTTTAGCCTGACAGTAAAATGCATTCCTTTACACCTCTGGTTTTGGGTTCCCAAAAAGCTGTTGGGTTATATAAGAACTCTGGTCACGGATTTTGTTACCCGGACAAATGATCTCCAGGAGGAAATCATCATGTCATCCGCACTCCTAAAAGGCCCCCAGACAGTTGTGCTTTTAAGAGACTACTGAAAATCATGAAGGGTGAATCACAGCTTCAGAAATGAAGCAGACAGGTCTTTTTTCTGTTTCAAAATAATCCATCCTACCTTCTCCTTTGGGTGCAATTTAGGCCCTTGCAGCTACGGAACCTGTTCCAGTAATTTTCTTGAGACAAGTTCCTGATCATTCAGACATTTCCTTTGGCTTTCAATTAGATATCCAAGACCAGCTGTACCAGCTGCTATGCAGACAAGTGTGGCTGATCTCTAAGCTGTGCAACTCAGAGTTCAAGTGTTGGCTTCCCTATTTTCTGTCCATTTTTTTTTTTCATTCTTATCATAGTCTTAAAATGCTTTTTCTCTTCCACTGCAGAGATCTGAGCCTTGATGTGAAGACCTCAGCCACCATATCTGCAGAGAGCCTGTGCCTGAGCCCTAATCACAGTGTTAACGAGCAAAACTTGACTGAAGTTCAAAATCAAAGAGAGAAGATGGCCCTCACCTGGAAGATCTGCTTCTTCACTCTCTTTTGGCTTCCCCTGGTAAGAAAAAATGGTTTTCTTTGTCTTGTTCTGATATGAATATTTGTTCTCATGGCCAGAAGTGAAGGATCTGCTGCTGACACTTATTGCAGCTTTTTCTGTGTGGTCTCATAAGTTGTTTTAAGGTTTTTCCAACCTCCTTTGTCAATTCAAAAGGACTGTGATCACTGCTCATCCTGAGAAGGGCAAGTCCATTCCTTAAGGGTATTTGTTCACTGTTTTTAGCCAAGATTAAAAATAAAATAATAATTTAAAAAAAATTAGCAAGGCTTCTGTTTCAAATCCATTGGATTAAGAATACTTTTTTTCCCAGCCAGAGGGGATAAAATTAGAGATTCCTCTCAGCCCTGTGAAACCTGAACCTTGAGATATTTCGGACAGTGCTTTTGGATGCCTCTGATTTCAGATGACTTTAAGAAACAATACAGATGAGCCTCTAAAGATACAAAAGGCACTTAAAGTCATTTATCATGTTTCTGAAGGTTTTCAACTCTTTCTGAAGATGGCAGGGATTCATTTTCCCCCTCTTTTATTACTGGGTTGCTATTGCATTAATAACTCAGTCTGAACACATGTGGAGTTGTAGCTGTTCCTCTCCACTGTCCCCCCACACGTTGTGGCTGGATCTGACCTCACCAAACAGCCAGAAAACCACTGAATAAACATGTTTCTTCCCTTTGTGGCAGTGAGGATCAGTACACAACCCCTAGAATAAACTCCTCTTGCCTTTCAACTCAGTTCTTTGCTAGACCATTGGTCAAAAATCTGCTTTTCATCACTTCTCAAGGAGAACTGCTCAGAGGGATTCTGGGACAAACAGCGCCACTATTTGAATATTCCATCTCATTTTTATTAAAAGCCTTCTGCAACTTTCATGCAAATGCTTTACAATTGCTTAATATGAAGATATTACTGCACTTCAGTAGTCAGGTTTGAATAGCTTTAAAAGCATTCTTGACATTTATTTTATTTTATTTTTAAATAACAACAAGTTAGTGTAGTAGTGATATGACCAGAGCATTTTAGGAGTTTTTGCAGAGTTTCTTGCTCATGTGTATCCTGTGTGAGTTGTCTTACAGTTCATGTTTGACACCTATACAGGGCTTGTCTTTAGCACACAAAATACACTTTTTTTTTTTCCCTTTTGAGTCTTATTTAGAGTCGATTCTATTTAACTGAACATCTGAAATGTGGCATAATTTTGCTGAATTCTGTCGGACAGGGTTGGAACTGGGAGTATACTTGTGTTCATCCAAATAACATAGTCCCTTATGTGGGCTTGGAATTTTTACCTACTGCATGTGACTATTGCTTAGATTTCCTGGTCAGGTAGAAACTATTACTTACTGAAATTTATTTTTTATGCTGTATCTCTGAAATAATTTCAGTGTGCCCAGGTGGCCAGGAAAGCCAATGGGATCCTGGCCTGGATCAGAAATAGCATGGCCAGCAGGCCCAGGGCAGTGACTCTTCCCCTGGACTCTGCCTTGGGGAGGCCACACCTTGAGTGTTGGGTTCAGTTCTGGCCCCTGAGTTGAGAAAAGATCTTGAGGGGCTGGAGCGGGACCAGAGAAGAGCAACGAGGCTGGAGAAGGGAGTGGAGCACAAGTGCTGTGG
>JAWWLZ010000082.1:2369975-2383524 GCA_035041345.1 Poliocrania exsul | reverse complement strand
AGCAAGAAACAAACACTGACACTGCAAGTCTCTCTCCATACTGGGTTTTTTCACCCTGATAGTAATTTAAATATTGATCAACATCAAGTGTTTAAAACATTAATTGGCTGTGAGAGGAGTGTCTGCTGGTGCTTTTCAGCAGCATGACATTGATCCAAGCCTAAACACAAAGATAAAGTGCCCATCAACAGGCAATAATAAAAATAGGAACTGCTGTTTTATTAGATCACCTAATAAAAGTAGCCTTAGTGTCACTCTCTGTGGTATAAACCCAGACTGAAGGATCATAGTGGCTAATAACTTTATACTGGAAAAAATGGAATTTTCTATTATTTGCAAAACTCAATCCTTTCATTATCTTTTGTCATCCTGCAGGAATATATTCACATATCTAGACTTATTTTTTATTTTTATTTTTTTCCTATTTCATGAAGCAGATCACATCACCTTTAAAAACTTGGATCCCAAAATAATGAAATATTTTACACTGATGTCTTTAAGCCCAGTAAAAGTTTTTCTTCACCCTAGGCTGGATTATTTGAGTGACACCTAAAGGGACCTACCAGAAATGAGGGACTTTTGACAAGGACAAGTGACAGGGTGAGAGGAAGTGGCTTCAGACTGCCAGAGGGCAGGGCTAGATGGGATATTAGGAGGAAATTCTTCCCTGTGAGGGTGAGGAGGCTCTAGAAAAGGTTGTCCAGAGAAGCTGTGGCTGCCCCATCCCTGGATTTTTTCAAGGCCAGGTTGGCTGGGGCTTGGAGCAACCTCGGATAGTGGAAGGTGTCCCTGCCCATGGCACAGGGGGCTGGAAGAGGATGATTTTAAGGTCCTCTCCAATTCAAATAATTCCAGGATTCTATGACTGTATGATTCTTCAACTGATCATTGCAACATTTGATAGCATATTTTGTGTTTGTGTCATAGTTAAATGGTTGGGAATGTGGCCAACACATGTAAAACCACAGCCATACCATGGTCTTCACAGACCTAAGTTGGGATGTCTGAGGACCAAAGCAGCTCATGTGCTGTGGCTCTGCCAGCAACCACCTTCCAGCCCTGCTGTGCTTTCCTCCTTCTCCCAGGCAGTGTCCATAGCCCAAGAACAACCAGAGCTGGTCACAAATGCCTCTTCAGATGCCTCTTCTCTTTCTCTGGTAGTTTCTTGGTGGTGGGTTTTTTCTGTACATGGCATCATTTTTCATCATTAGAAAGTTTTCCTGCATTGCTTCCCTTCCTTTACAGTCCTGTCTGCTGAGTTCCACCCTGGCTCCTCTCACTGTCTCAGTGCTCTGACACACCATTCATTCTGCTCCTCTTTCCTTTGGGAATATGCACTTTATTCCCCTCTTTGAGTCCTTATAGCAAAATAGTGACAAAACTATTCCTCCTTCAGTATGTACTTTATTCCTCTCCTTGAGTTTTTACAGCAAAATGGTCACAAAACCCTCCAGAAATGAGAAGGAGAAATAAAGGTTTGTTGAGAAAGCAACTCAAGGCACAGCCTTTTGTGCAAACATTTGATTCCTTTGGGAGTTGAGTGGTTTTTTTTTCAGTTGTGAGCTGTTGTGTTTTCCCTTCCACTTTGGCACAATATCTAAACCAGTGTCGCTGAGCACTGAAAGGACAAGGAGGGGAACTGAGAATAAGTTCAACACTCCCAATTACCACTGTTGTAATGAGTTTTTTGCCTCTATTCTTCAGTGTTCTCCCCAGTCCCAGAGGCCCTTTGGGGGATATTAGAGTAAGAGCTGGAGCACGATGCACTTACTGGAGCCGCCTGCGGGGAGGAGAGAGAGGGAAAAACGTGTGTGATAGTTGAGGGCAAATAGCTTTAATTTAATTAGTAGATTAATTAAAGCCTTCCCCCTTGGGGAGGGTATATGTGTGTGTGTAGAAAGTGTTCCTGCAGGCTCCTGTAGCTGTTCATCACACGTTTCTGTTCCGAGTGTGACTCAGATGGAGTTTCTATTGAACTTGCTGGGAGCCTGCACAAAACAAATTTCCTGTCGGAGACCTTTTCTCTTCAGGGTTTTGTTTAAATGTAATGAAGTATAAATGGGCAAATAATAACAAGTAATAACAAGAGCCTGCTTTGCAAATGAATGTGGCATCCAGCAGCACGACAACTGCAGAACTCCAAAAAGCTTCTCTGTTTCCCAACGCCCCCACAGTGCGAGAGTTCTTACATTAGCACAGAGTCCCTCAGCCTTCACTCACTGAAACTCATCAAGAGAAGTTTTTATTGTAAAAAATCCTTCAAGAACTCTTAGCAGCCTCGACTCTGAAAACTTGACATAGGTCCTGAGGAAAGCAGATAAGGCCAGCAGTGTCCTGGGCTGTATTAACAAGAATATAGTCATTAGATACAGGGAAATGTTTACTCCTCTCTTCTCACCACTTGGTGGATCTCTTTTAGAATCATAGAATCCTGGAATTATTTGAGTTGGAAGGGACTTAAAGATCATCCAGTTCCACCCCCTACCATGAGGAGGGACACCTTCCACCAGCCCAGGTTGCTCCAAGTCACATCCAACCTGACCTTGGACACTTCCAGGGATGGAGCAGCCACAGCTTCTCTGGGCAACCTGTGCCAGGGCCTGCCCACCCTCACAGGGAAGAACTTCCAGATAGCGAATCTAAATCCACCAGTTTAGACTATCACATCCAGTTTTAGGCTCCTCGGTATATGAAATATGATAATCACCTGTAGCACATTCAGAGGAGGGACACTGAGATGGCCCTTGAGGAGAGAATGAGGAAATTGGGCTTTTTTACCTGGAGAAACTTTAGGAGCAATGTAGCAGCAGCCTCACAGTATCTATGAGGAGATCATGAGGAGAAAAGAGCCAGGCTTTTCATCATAGTGTGTGTCAGCAGAACCACAGACACTGGGCATGACCTGAAACAAGGGAGGTTCACACTGAAGAGAACCTTTTTGCCCTGAGGACAGGTGAACATTGGAGCAAGTTGCACAGAGCTTGTACAGTCTTCATTCTGACCTTGCATCCAGTGTGAGGTTGGGCTGAAGTCTTCTAAAGTCCCTTCCAATCTGAATTATCCTGTGATTCCATGATTCCCTTTGAAAGACACACGTTAACATTATTCAGAGACAGCCACCAGGAACAGGATGTCTGGATGAAGGCAAAGGTGTGGGAGGGGCTGAAGCTTTAAGCATGAAATCTGTAGCCCAGGAAAAGGAGGTTAAGGCAGCTTTAGGCTGTCCTTTATATCCCCTCTGACACCTGGTGTAGATTTCCAGGGCTACTTTAAACAGGGGGCATTCCAGTGTTATCAACACTGCCTAAAGAGTGAAAAGGGTGTGCCTTTCCCAAAAATCCTCTGGAGACAGGAGGAGAGGAGAAGGTGCCTTTCTGCCTGTCACTGTTTCTTACAGAAAAGGCAGATGTAAAGATGATGGTCCAGGACCTTGTTAAGGATCATCTGGAAGCAATGTAGCCCCCTGTTCAGAGTTTGGGTGGGATCTTTTAGGCTGATTTAATAGAGAAATTTTGAACAAGCCAGATCATTGTCACCCACAAGTTTACCTCTTTGGAATAGCAGTTCATGAGATTATATGAACAGCGCGTCCCAGATTGCTCAGAAATTAAAGTGTCCCTATTTCAGGTGTTCAGCTGAATCTGAACATCATATCCCACATTTCTGTCAATATAAATCCTCATTTCTCAGCCAGACATAATGTATTAAAAAAGGTGGATCTCACCCTCCAACTTGTACTCCAATCATTTCCACTTATTGTTCAATCTGAAACTGCTGTGCTGAATCTGCATGGAGTAGTTACCTGAGGCTGGAGCATCTGACCACAGGGGGAAAAAATACTCATTATTTATCCTCCTTTGTCCATCAGCAGTCAGGAAGGGCTATTGAACCTTTAGTTTCATCTCAAGCACTTTATGTCCAGCAAGATTTTTAAGCAGTTTTCCAATGAGTGGTTGCATCCTACGAGTACAGGGCTTTGAGAAGCATCACTTGGCTATTAGAGCAAGGATAAAGGTATGATTTGGTTTCATCCCAGATGTCACTTCTTGTGGAGGTCCTCAGCAATCCTGGGAATGCCTCACCATGCTCAAAAAGAGGTTTTACAACTGATCTCCAAGAGAAGGGAGCCTATAAGAAAGGTGGAAAGAGACTGTTTACAGGAGCATTTAGTGATGGGACAAGGGGGAATGGATTCCAATGGACAGGGAGTAGCTTTACATCAGATATGAGGAAGAAATTCTTCCCTGTGAGGGTGAAGGCCCTGGCACAGGTTGCCCAGAGAAGCTGTGGCTGCCTCATCCCTGGCAGTGTCCAAGGTCAGATTGGACAGGACTTAGAGCAACCTGGGCTAGTGGAAGGTGTCCCTGCCCATGGCAGGGGATGGAACGAGATGTTCTTTAAGGTCCCTTCCAACCCAAACCATTCAATGATTCTATGACTCTACAAAAAGCCATTTAAGGCAAACTCAAAACCAGGTTCAGCCCATGTGTAACACATCTCTTGTCCAGCATTCCCTTCAGGAGGAATCCACTGCAGGAAGGGAACTGTTGATGCTGCTGCTGCCCATTTCTGCTCTGCAGTGAGCTGTGCATCTCTGCAGGAGCAGCAGTTTCAAGAGGTAACCTTATCTTAAATTCATGGCAGCCCCCTGGAAAGGGATCAATTCTTTTTCTTGGCACTGTGTTCTGCTGGTGGGGGTTTTTTTCCTGCACAATTTGCTTAAAGCTTCATATCCAAAGGATTGTACAACTGTGCTTGGGTTTGAATAAAGTCGTAATCATTTTACCCTTTCACTTAGTCTGAAGTGTTTTGAAATTACAGCAGTTTGGGTGCCATTTACACAGGAAGACAAAAACGCAATCAAGTGACAACATAAGACCTTTCTGGGGACAACAGTTGGTTTGAGTGCCAAGCCAGTGCTGTGGGTCCCAGCAGTGATGCAAATCAGTGCTGAAAAAATCCAGATAATCAGAGCTCCTTCCCAAACACCTCTATTTTTAACACAGCATTTTGCAAGGCTTGGCCCTGGTTTGACCAGTTGAATCATTGCTTGGTAAGAAAGGAGATGAAATCTGGTAATGCTGTTTCCATGACAAAGTAGCTTCTTTTGGCAGTGCTTGCAGAGTAATGTTTTGTTTTTTAAGCTAACTTTTCAAAACTGAAAGTCATAATAGAATTAGTAAAATGTGTAATTCAGCTGCAGTGAGTGATCTGATATACCCAGTGGATTAAACTCCTCTCTTGCATTACTTTAGAGATAACACTTAGATAACAAGGGACTCTGTTTAATCTCAATGTTGATGTAGACCAGAGTCCATGAAGGATTTAAAGAAATTTTGTTGTTCTTTTTTCTTATCTTTCTTTCTTCATCCCTCTCATTGTCACGGTGCCTGACATGACATATCCTGAATGGAGTGGAAATGCTCCCATTCACTTTGAAAAGAAAAAATCAGCACTTTAACACAGAAATGCAGAAGAGGAAAGAACAGCCAACAGAACTGAATTGCTCTATTTGTTCTGATCTTTGCAGAAATGAAAATGCCAAGTGGATGCCCTGTTACTGTCACATCTTTATGATGAATTCAAAGCCTATTTTCTGATGCTGGAGTTTCTCAAGAATACTGGTGACTTTTCTCACTTCTGTACATCCACTGAATTAACTTGTGTAGAGAAATAATGTTTTATAGTAGCCACGAATGTTCTTACTGAGGATAAAGAGAGCAAATCAGTATTTTTTTAATAACTGAGTGTAGTCAAAGATGGTTCAGGTGTCTTGGCTGACCAATTCTGCACTGTTGGCTCACAGGATTATTAGTTTTGATAACACTGAGGCCTCTTTAAATGCTCAGCTCTGATGTATTAAAAATTTCCCACATCTTCCCAACCACACAACCACCTCTCTTTTCACAAGTCTTTATCAGTGACTATGGCACAAGAATAATGTCCCATTCATAGAGAACATCCTGGTTTTCCCCTGAGAAGGCCTGTACCAATTGATATCACCAACCAAGTCTGAAATACTGGAAGCAAAATAAGAAGGAAGAAAGCTTATTTAAACATGGTAACATGTATTTATTTCCACAAGCTGGGAAGTGTAAGGGACTCTTCTGCACGTGGTTCCTTTCCTGGAGCATTGATAAAATTGGCCAATGCCTTACTGAAACTCCTGACTCTAAAATTTGGTAATCTGGTTTTCTCATATAGCTGGGGCAGGACTGGAAGCAGCACAGAGGTGTTTCAGTTGCTTCTCTGCTCAGGTGTATGTGCTAATAATGGCTTTCTCAATGCTACAGATCACAATAAAGCAGAACCTTGAGAGTATATTGAAATTATTGTAATATATAGATTGCAGTGTAAGATGATTGTTATTAACATTACCATAATGTCAAGGGAACAGTGGAGAGATAAGTACCACAAATTACACACAGAATATGCCAGTTTATTTTTTTTAGTGGCCTCCTTAATAAAAACAAAGGAAGAAAAACAAAAGCTCTGATTTTGTTTTACATCTCACATCCCAGGCAGCTGCTTTTGTCTTTTTGTGTTCTCTCAGAACTGAACAGACATTGATTGTTTTTCCTGTTGTTGTATCTAAACAAATATGTGCCATTTCTAAACTGATGTGAGTCAAAATCTTTCACTCCATCAAGAGCAATAATTTTTTCAAAAATGTAAATTTCGTGTGCTATCGAGTTGGTTTCTTGATGTTTCTAGGGCGTGTCAAAATACTCTTTAACTGCTCATATCACTGCTATCTTCTGGGAAACTGAAACCAGACTGTCTCTACTGAACACAGGAAATTGCAAATGTCCTTAAGGCAAAAGAAATGAAATCAGGAGGCTGTGGAGTTCAAGCTCACACTTCCATCTGAATTGGGCTCTGCTGTTCGAGTGGTGAGGGCTGAGTTGACAGATTAAAGGCTCTACCACTACATGGTCAATGGAGAGACACCAAACCTGGGGATGCTTTCAGGAAAACCTGGTAACATTAAAGCATCTCTCCATTCAACAGGGAAAGCTTTTGTTATTAACAATCCAAACCTTTTCTTGTGTTCTCAGATATGGAATTGCTTATTAGCAGAGTTGATAGGCAGCTCCTATTCCCTCCTGACCCCGAGGTTAATGTTTCCTCCCTTTCTTTGCTTTCTATCTCAGTTTCCGTGTTCCCCCATGTTATTATATTCATTATTGTATTCATCTGTTGATGAAGTGCTACAAAATGACATGCAGATCATTATGGAAAGTCACATCAAAATATTCTGCCAACAATGAAAGCTTAAGGAAGGCTCCAGAGGTGGGTGAATCTCATGGCCCTGGTGCTCTCTCTGTGCCCACCAGTCTGAGCCTCCTGAGCCAGACACTCAGACACAAGGGACTAAATTTAGTCAGTTCAGTCAGAGACATCTGACTGGATGTGCCTGTCTGCAAGAACAGCAACAGCTGAGCTTTTAACCTTAGGCTTTCTACAGAATCAATCAAGTCCTGGCTTTGATATACCTCTAGTAAAGAGGATGCCAAAAAGAGAAAGATAAATCACACTCTTTTGTCTTTTCACTATGGAGTTGACTTTAAACCTTCTTTTCAAATATCTCTGATTACCCCACAGGACATGGGCATGGTGGGTTTCTTAATATTCTTTCACAGAATCAGAGAATCCCAGAGTGGTTTGAGCTGGAAGGCACATTAAAGACCATCAAGTTCCAACCCCCTGCCATGGGCAGGGACACCTTCCACTATCCCAGATTGCTTCAAGCCCCATCCAGCCTGGCCTTGGACACTTAGAGGGACGGGGAATCCACAGCTTCTCTGGGCAGCCTTTTCTAGTGTCTAACTCACCTCTGTCATATGATGGACTTTGCATGAATATATTCATATATATATATTTAACTTGTGGCATTTAACATACACAATTTCAAGCTGAAAAGAGTTCTGCAAATTAACAATAAGTGTGTGAAGAAATGTTGCCTTTTGTTTAGTCACATCCTTCTTGCATAGACATTGTATGATTATTACTATTAATAATAATAAAAATATTATTACTAAATTACAACTTTTCTAAGCTGTACATGGTGACTTGTATAGAAATTGCCATGTTTGTTTATTGAAACAACCCCTGGACACCCCTTTTGGTCCTGGGCAACTGTGGAGAGTGAACCTGCACGAGCAGCAGAACCTTGTTTTTCTTGCTACTTCTTTTTTGTCTTTTTAAAAGATATTCTAAGAACTTGAATGGCAGCCAATGCAATTTTCTCTCTCTTTGCTGAGGCTTAGTGGATGATGTAGCAAAAGCCCTTAAGTTCTTGGGAGATCCTAGAGATGTGTGACAATGTATCTTTGCCAGGCACTTGGGAGCCCTTAGAACAGAACTGTGTTTGTTTTGAAGACAAACAAATCTAATATGATTGTGCCTGGTGTATCCCAGGGGGGAAAAGAGCTGAAATTTATCACAGGGATCTTGGAGATGAAACTGTGTAGCATTCTCAGTTCCCACAAATGGAGGGAAAAGATTACCAGGAGAGGTACATCAGGAAACCCTCTCTGTCCTTGAAATAGGGGTGGTGGCTTAGAACATTTGCAGGGTCAGAAGTGTGCAAGTGGGTCCTTGCAGCATCACACACACAAAATCACCACACAAGCACCATCAAACTGGGGTTATCAGGAAATCATTGAATGGTTTGGGTTGGAAGGGACTTTAAATATCATCCAGTTCCAACCCCCTACCATGGGGCAGGGACACCTTCCACCAGACCAAGCTGCTCCCCATCCAACCTGGCCTTGGAAACTCCCAGGGATGGGGCAGCCACAGCTTCTCTGATCTGTGCCAGGGCCTCCCCTCCCTCACAGGGAAGAATTTCTTCCTAACACCTGATCTAAATCTCCTCTCCTTTTCTTGGACTATCTGCCAGTGTAAAAGTTTCCCTCTTTTTTTACAAGCCCCTTTAACTACAGAAAGGATTTCACTTGGCTTGGGATTTACTCTGGTTATGGAGTGTGTGGTGGCACTTGGGTGCCACAGTCACCCAAACTGCTCACTCTGTTCCCTCTGCTGGGATGTGAGAGAGAAAAGCTGAACTGTGCACGTGAGAGTCCAAACAAACCAAAGCAGGTTGAATTCAGCTCTTACTTTTTCTGTCTGCTTGTTCCTACTTAGCAGGTAAGGGGCAAACAGGTCACCTGCCAGGAACCCTCCACTTCTCTGTAGTTCTCCCTCATCCAGAGGGAAGGAAATGGGATGGGAAATAAGAACCAGTGAAGTTGCTCCAGTGAACCAGGACAACCTTTCCCACCTTCAGTCAGTGCTCAGATTTTCATGGTGTTTTACACTGAGTGTGATGTGACCCTCAGCAGTGCCCCTGCAAAGTGATCTGATGGAACCTGGGCTAGATTGCCCTTGGATTGATATTCCCTGGCCACTGTCTGCTGTGGGAATGAAATCCTGGATTGATTTCTGGAAATGGGTTATATCCCTATGTTGCTGCAGCTTTGGGATTGTACTCTGTTGACTGTAACATTCCTCTTATAAAATAACTTTTTTTTCACTTTCTTTTTTTCCCCTCTTACTCTTTTTTTTCCCCTCTTACTCTTTTCCCCCCCTCTTACTCTTTTTTTCCCCTTGTAGTGGGCTGCCTTAGAGCCTTAAAGATAGAAAACAGAAAAAAAAAAAAAGAGAAAAAGAGAAAAAATATTTGGATCAAGTCATTCTGGTTTAATTGGCATTGCATTCTCTTCAGGCAAAAGAATTTGCCTTGTGTGCACTGGGAATAAATGAAGAAGTTAAGGCATGAACAGGGTGAAAGTCTAAGAGAAACAGCTTTTAATTTAGTTTAGAGTCCAGCATGAGGTTAATGGATTGTGCAAGGACTCATAAGGAACTGATGGAAGATCAAACTGAGCCTAAATTGATTTCTGATTGCTCTTTAAATTATTTCTCTATTTAGAAATACCTTTGTTTCAGCTTTATATGAAGAAGGAATTCCATAAAATGAAGCAAACACGTTAGACATTATGTTGACAGGGAGAACAATATAAAACCCCCAAATAATTAATGAGAATTTTAATTCCTTAATTTGACCTTAAACCTGCCAGAAGAAAAAGGAAGAGTAAAGGAAAAGAAGAAAAAGAGGGGAAAAAAAGGAAAGAAAATATAGTTTGTTGCCATTTTCTCTCAGCTTCTAATGGTATTTTTATTTCTTGCAATGGGACTTTAAAACTTCCTGATGCTTTCTGACAAACTATTTTAATTGTGTAACTGTTCTTTCTTCATGTTTTTCCCCATATTTCAGGTTGCAGCAACCCATTCCAACTGCATCATTAAGAAGGAGCAGGAGACCTGTCTGGAGAAGATCCGGAGGGCAACTGCCCTAAACCCTTTCAATGACTCTGCTCCGGGTGAGTCTCACACTGAGGACACTGAACTGATGGGTGAAGGGGTGACATCTGTCTCCAAAACTAATTCCCTCCCCACTCCCCACCCCCAAAAAAAGGAAAATGAAAAAGAAACAGTGTGCCTGGATGCCTTTTGCTGGTGCAGGTAACAGCAGCTCCTGGGGACTGCACAGAACTCCAAAAGCATCAGCTGTTTTCTCTGGAGCAGCTCGTTTGCCCTCATCAGCTCAGTAATAATTTGTACATCTCTCACGTGATCTGAAGACCTTTACAGGGATTAATGTTGTGATCTTGATGAAGGATACTTGTGCTGCTGCTGCTGAGATAAGAAACTGAGGCAGCAGCGAGCAAAGAAGAAATTTATAGTTTAATATCCTGCCTTATTTCCTACTGACTGCAGCAGGAGCTGCCTGTGCCCAGCACCAAGGAGAGAAGGGCAAAGAATGACAAAGAAACTAATTGGAAATCAGGGTCCATTTTCTGAGTCCTGTCCAAACTGCCTCTGCTGTGACTGGAATTGATAAAACTGCAGAGGAGAGCAGATAAAAACACATTGTGCCTGATAAAATAGAGGAGGTTTCTCTTCCCATTTGCTGTTCACATATTTTACCCCAGAAGTAAAGGAGGGCAGGAGGCAGATATCTGTGTTACCAGTGTCCTCTAAAGAAACCCTTCCAAGGAATATTTCTATCAGGGTCCTGTTATTCATCTTGTATATAAACTGATTTCTGTTCTGCTTCCCAGCTTTGGGCAAATGAACGGTGTGGTTGGTGGAGCTGAGGAAAGCAAGTACATCAGGCAGTTCTTTTCACCCCCAGGGATGTGGTTTTAAGACCCTCCTTGTGATTTACAGCAGAGCTTCCCAGTTCTTTCCTGGTCCAGAAGTGGCAAAAGCAAGGACAAAGGGGAAAAAACCATGTTTCTCATCCCCTACTCCCAGAATGATGTCAGACCATGAGCCCTAGTTCTGCTTATGCAATGGCTGTTATTTGGATTCAGGAATTCAGAGATTTCCCCAGGTGAAAAGAGACCATTTCACCAGCCAGTTTGGTCTTTATCACTCAAATCTAGAATAACCCTGACAGCTGGGGGACTATTCAGACCCAGCTCCTCCCCTGCCTGTTCCAAATTCAAAGAGCACAGCTCAGAGATAGAGGAAGTCCAGAGCCACTGGAAAGGCTTTTGCATCTCAATGTGACTAAATTGTATCACCCACTCAGGCAGGAAGGGACTGGATCCTTTCAAGCTCTCCCTGAGAGCAGAACCCAGCTGCTCTTTATTCTGTTCCCCCAGTATTTGCAGACTGAATCACTGCATAGATTTTCCCAGGCTCACTGAGCATCTTTTAGTTGTTCACCACATCCTGTGGCAGAGAGTTCCACAGTTTGTGTGGCTTTGGATAAGGAAACCAAATCCCCTTGAAGACATTAATCTTCCAGTGAAGAATTCTGGTTGGAAAGTAATTTCATTCCATGGATCCTGCTTGTTGCCCTTTTTCTCTGCTTTATATATATATATGTGTGTGTGTGTGTGTGTGTGTGTATGTGGAGATATATATACATATATATATTTATATATATATATATGTATGTGTATCTACAATAATATATATGTCTACAATTATATCTGTAGAAATAAATAAATATATAATTATTTATAGATTCCTATATTTATATTTTTTCATATATCTATATCTATATAGATATATTATTGTAGACATGTCTTAAATGTATTTCATTTCACCTCTGGAACTACAGCATTCCCCTCTACTTCCTTTAAGTCCTGATCTCTAGACTCACCTTTCATTACATAATACTTATTTCAAGCCAGATCCTGCCACTCTCATTCCCAGCAAAGCCTTATCTCCATAGTTAAAGGATGGGACATCAACAAAACTCTACCACCTTCTCACTGTTTGTGTTGTTAGGAGACTATTTCACTACAAAGCTCCCTAAAGATGTAGTAACTCTCCTTAAACTGAGCAGTCATATGTGCAGTGTGTGGATTTTTCTCGATTTTCTCCTGCTGCAAACAACCTGTTTTTCTCTTGGGAGAAGTGGAAATTGCATGACAGGTTGTGTTGTTTTTGGTTTTTTTTTGTTACTCAGGTGTAGCACTAAGATTTACTAATGATGGCAGGTAGTGGAGAAATATGTTATTAGCTTGTTTCCTTCAAAAAAGAAACACATAGGAAATAACTCTCTTGATTGTCAGAAACAGCTGAAAAAACCCCAAACCAACAGCAGAGGATCTACTATTCCCATTACTATCTGTTGCAGCACTATTCTCATGCAAGGGGGGAGAAGCAGTTGTGTTCTTCTCACTGCTCTGGAGCAAACAGAAATTTATTGACCAGTCAGGAGGGATTTCTTCCTTTTTTTATGATGGCTTCTTGCTTTTTTAAATGCTTTAAATTCTTGAGGAACCTTTATATGAAAAAGAATAAGGGGCATGTGCTGACCCTATGTGTCCATTCTTGTTCAGTCATCACCTACAGCCTGAATGAAAAAGAGCATTTAAAGGAAATGAAATCTCAGCAGGACCCAGAATAGGACTCCTTCACTCTGGAGAAGGAAGTAAACTGATAAAGGGAAATAATGAAAGCAAAGGCAGACAAGAAAGGAAAGAGAGGAGTGATTACTTCATAGCCAACTTCTAGAGACAGTGGAGCCAGAGTGTTTCTTATATGAGTATCTCCATTCTCCTTTGCTTGAGCTTTTATCCCTGCTTTGGTTTATCCCTGTAGAGCTGCCCCAGTTGATGCTGGACCCTCTTCCAGCTGCCACCAGCCCTCAGGATACTCTCTGCCAGATCACAATTAATGAATCTCACTGCTGATCCAGATGCACCCTTTTCATTTCTGTTTTTCCCATTCAGACTCTTCTGACCTGTTCCCAAACCTGGGGCTAGGAAAGAATGACACAGGAGTTACTCAGACATTAAAGACATTTTCCTGAGTTATGTCCATTTAGCCTGGGATTTATCTAATTAAATGTTGGTGCCTGCAATTGCATCTACACCACAAATGAGCAGGTCACCTTCCTCATTTTGTAGCTCTGGATATCCAATATGTAGACCATGAGACATAATGAATTTCACCCTCAGCATAGAATTGATGATGCCTTTTTTTGCTCCCTGGGCACACATGGAAGTGAAGGTGACCA
>JAWWLZ010000082.1:2319930-2332178 GCA_035041345.1 Poliocrania exsul | reverse complement strand
GAGACCTTATCACTCTCTACAACTCCCTGAAAGGATGTTGTAGCCAGGTGGGGATTGGTCTCTTCTCCCAGGCAACCGACAGTAGGACAAGAGGGCATTGGGCTTAAGCTCTGCCAGGGGAGGTTTACATTGGATATCAGGAAGAAGTTCCTTACAAAGACAGTGGTCAGGCATTGGAATGACCTGCCCAGAGAGGTGGTGGATTCTCTGACCCTTTTTAAGGTGAGACTGGACATGGCACTGAGTGCCATGATGTGGTAATTAAAGTGAGGTTGGATTAAGGGTTGGACTTCATGATCTCGGAGGTCTCTTCCAACCCAACTGATTCTATGATTCTGTGATTATTAAAGTCCATCTCCTGGCCCTTCCCAGGACACCTCAACAATCCCATCCTGTCCCTGAGAATGTTGCCCAAACATTCCCTGTGCTCTGGCAGTGTTGGTGCTGTGCCCACTGCCCTGGGGAGCCTGTTCTTCACCCTCTGGGGGAAGAACCTTTTCCTGATATTCAGCCTAAATTCCCGTATGGAAAATCCTCAGAGCAGCTGGAGTTGGGCAGAGAGGGAGGAGACCAGGAGTGTTCTCACCATGGCTTTCAGTGTTAACCCTGCAGTGTCACTAGTGGGTTTGATGTTGAATATTTCCATCCAAAGCCCCAGAACAGCCTCCCTGATGCCTCAGAGGGGTTTTCTACACTCCCTCCATCACCTTCACATTAAACCCTCTTTTTTCCATTTCAGAAGATCAAAAAGCACATCTGATTTATTATAAAGAGAGAAATCAATTAATTTTAAATTATTAGATCATAAGGAATTTGAAAAAGTATAAAATAAAAAATGCATTTTATGCTGTGCTGAATTCTTTTATATCCTTCAATGCTTTCTCTTTTCCCATAGGATCAAAATCAGACTTTGGATTTTCCTTTTAGTAAAAACCTTCTCGTAAAATTTGGTTTTCCCCAATTCCTAATTAGGATTTGACCATCAGGGTTAAAAGATGAACAAGCTGCAGCCTTGTGGTCGCTCCAGAGGATGCAGAGCTGAGCTGACCTCAACATTTAACCTGCTGTAGTGGGCACTGAAATGCTGCAAATATTCTCCCCTGCTCTGGGGGCCCCTGGCAGAGGCTTTGGCAGCAGCTTTGCTGATTCTGTGCACGGTGCAGCAGCACCACTCCATGGCTCAAGTTCTGCCTTCTGCATCCCCAACACCCACCTGAGCCAGGAGCCACTGAGATTAAATATTTAGCATGTTGAGTGGGATTTTGGTTGGAGGTAATCCCAGCAATTTTTTTTTTTTGAAGGATGGAAGAAAAGGAATTTTTTTAATGTAAATTGAAATTTTGATCATTTCTTGTTGTAACATTTGTATTTTTAATGTACAAATCACCGTGGATTTTGGCACAATGTTTTGGAGATGTGTGGGGCTTTCTTATTTCAGAACCTCCCTCCCCTCTCCTAAAAAAGAAAGAAAAAAGAAAAAATCCTCAAAAAATTTCTCTCATCTATTTTTATTTTTTGTAGAGTTTGATGAATCTTCATGGTTAACCAGATATTTAACAATACAATGCAATCAACCATCTTCTGAAAACCTCTTTCCATTCATAAATACACAGGACTGATGCTGAAATAAAGATTTAAACTTGCAGTTCTTCTCTGGGCTCTGCCACATCCATTCCTCTTATGAGAAGCAGTTATCAAAATTAAGTTATAAACAATTAGCAAGACCAAATTAATTGTTTTTCTCCTTCTCATTTCAGGTTGGGAAGTGGATAATTTGGGGCAAACCCATGCAGGTAAGAAGCAGTTTTGCTGCTCACCATTTTAGGTACCTCTGCTCTCAAATGGTAATACCAGATCACTGAGAAGTTGTTTGTGTGCCAGCCATTGTGACAATGATACATTTAGGTCATTGTCACACCCAGATAAAAATTGAAATTAAAAAGTAAGTCTCTATAAATCAATGTGATTTGACCTAAATCCACAAAATTAAGCTATTTTACAAAAACTAGTTATGCCTTTTGTCACTGATGGATGGAAATAATTTTTCAGTAATTCTCTGAAAACTGACTGTACTTAAACACCTATGGATTATAAATGTAAATTCCTAAAGAGACAATATTTGACCTCTATAATTTTACAATAAAATTGGTCCTAGCTTGATTCTCTGTGTTTTTAGCTATGTGTTTGCTGCTTGCAGTAGCAATCTCCTCATTTTAGAGGTTCAGCTTTGATTTAAACTCCCCACTAAAACCATGTTTACTCCTTGAGAAGACAGAATCAAGTATTTATTGCCTTTAGGCCTGATCTAAACAAACAAAAATCAATTGCATTCTATCCCCTGATTTCCACAGAGATCAGTTTGGCTCTTAATAGAAAACACAATCAAAACAATTTCATATCACATTTCCAGAGACCACTTTGGGTCCTAATAGAAAACACAATCAAAACAATTTCCTCCCAAATTCCCCCTTTTCTAGGTGATTATGACCTGCTGGAAAGCACAGCCCAGTCTCTTCTAGGTAAGAAACAAAACCATTTTTTAACTCTTTTTATTTATCTCTGTTTAAAAGTAAGTTCTGAGGGCTTTTTTTTCCTATAATTTTGGTATTATTTTCTAATCAGTGCTAATTATGATATGATTTCTGCTGTGTTACTTGTAGCAGTATTATGAAAATTTATTCCTCCACTGTTAAGCCTTGCAAGGGTGTTGCTATAAATGAGATCTACCTGCTTAGCAGTAATTACTAAATGCTGTTAAAGACAGTCAACACCATGATTCAGTGAGTATTTTCCAGAGAAAACTGGGGATGAATGTGCAAGACTAATTTACCAAAATTTGCCAAGTAATGCAATGTTTTAAAATGAATGCTGTGATTAAAGAGATATATTCTGCTGCATGGATGGCAAACAGAGTCTCTAAAAATAAGGTCATGAGCTGCTCGATTAAACTGCTCCAAGAATGCAAAGCAGCACAACCTTAATAACAAAACCCAAATCCAAACCTTGGAAATTTCCATCAGTTTTGGTCAAGGTACAACTCAAACTCCAAAACTGTAATAAATGGAAGGTGTTGCATTGTGCTGGAGAGGAAGAAGTGCAGCTAAAAGTCTATTCCTAATTTTTCAACCAGGACACTGAGCTTTAGCAAAATATTGGTGCTTAAAAAGAGCATCACAAGGGCTGTCCCACCCCAAGCAGCCTCGGGGCAAAGTGTGAAGAGACTCTTTCCTCTTCTACTCCCAACTTTTGCTTCCCAGTAACATTTTAAGTCTAAATGAGTCAGTGAAAGCCATTTAAGATCTAGTCTTTATATGAGAGGAAGAAAAAATCAGGTATTTAAGCAAATATTTGCTTAAAATTGAGGTTATAAATCAGAATTGGAATAATTAGTAGAGGAATATGAGAAGCTCTGAAACAGGTTTGGAATTGGCAGCTGATCCACCCTCTGTAAATGAACATATTGCCGTGAAGGCACAAAGATTTCCACTCCATCTTTCCTTTTTTCTACAGACCTATTTTTCTACAGATCCTTCCCACAAAGTCACTCTCAGATCAGAGCCTATGCTTGAAATAAAGCAGTGGGACCATAGGAGAGCAACCCAACTGATCCCCATGGATATATAATGGCTAGTGTAGATATCCCACAGCATCCTGCCTGGCTTCCAGCAGCAGCTCCCAAAAAATCATGTCAGCCTGGGGTTTCCTCTCCAGTGCCTCAGATAGAGACCATTTAAAACAGCACAAAGTGTCTGTATTTAAGCACTGCACTTACCACCTGAAATAGAGATGTCCACAGCAGACCTGGATTCCCTTGATGTCTTTCAGTCAGTGGAGAGAAAAGGACATTTAGCTGCCCCCTGGTTTAGGCACCCACTTGAGAACGAGATTTTTGGTGGCCTGGAGACACTGAATACACTGATTAAATGTTTTTGCTCTCTGGTGACCAACTGTAGTAGCCATCCATGGGTACCTATTGTAGAACTGGGTCATCAGAGATGCCTTTAAACTTCAACATTCAAATGATCTCTGGACAGCCAGAGAAATAAAGCTTTCAGTAAAACTGGGGGGTTCAGTTTGGTCCTGCAGCAAGGGGAGGGGGGGAGGGCATGTCCTGGGGTTTGCTCCAGCAGTGTCACATTCCCACCTGCCCTTGGCACAGGGGACATCAGCAGGAACTGCACCGAGGATGGCTGGTCTGAACCTTTCCCTCATTATTACGACGCCTGTGGCTTCGATGAGAACGAGACAGAGTCTGATAACCAGGTGGGAATTAATCTTATCATTAAAAACAAATGAAGGGGGGAGCAACAGATTGCTTTTTGGGTGGCCTCTAGTCATGTTCTGATTTGACAGGGATTAGAATAAGCAATCAGATATTCATGGGTATAAAAATACGAGGTTTAAAGCCTTCCTAGCCCTATTTACAGAAGGTGAGTTTTTACTGTTGCTGCAGCTTGGGACTTCTAGAATTGTGGATGAACCCACAATTCTTCCCCTGTTGACTAAAGAATTCCTTGGCCAACCACTTTTTTTTGTACAGATATGTGCAGAGTGATCAAAACAAATACAGACAGCCTTTGCTAGCTCACTGACAGAGAGCCTCATGGTACACAGACACTGATGTACAGTGAGATCTCAGAGGAAACAAGAGGAGAAACCAGGCTGTTCAAGAAACAAACCCTGCCTCTGGTTCCCCCTGAGCACTGACAGGGTAAGGAAGATGTGATTGTGGGTAAGCCCTTTAACCAAGTGCTCTTTTCCTCCCAAGGATTACTACTATCTGTCTGTGAAGGCTCTGTACACGGTGGGCTACAGCACTTCCCTGGTGTCCCTCACCACTGCCATGGTCATCCTGTGTCGATTCAGGTGAGTCAGGACATGGGCAATGAGCTGTTCAGTCACTGGAGGAAAAAAAACTGGAGCTCATCTGTCCAAGCTTTTATCCCACCAGATGTAGAATCCAAGGGAGAAAACCCTCTCATTGAGTTGCTCCCCCAGCTTGGACACACTCCAGTAGTCACATTCCAGTGGACTGTAAATGCTTCAGGAGAAGCTTTGGGTCTGTTTTATGAAACTTCAGAAGCTGTGTTGGACTGGGTGTATTTTATGCTGCCCTATATCCTTTCACAGGAAAATCCCCACATCCTCCCCTTGCTCAGGTTTAGGATCGGTACTAACCACAGTCCTGGCTTATAAATATTGCTATTCTTAGCCCCAAGTTGCTCTGGCTGTGTGTGCACACAGGCCCAGTGGGCTATTTCCATGCAATAAAACAATTTTCTTCTTTATTTCTCTCATTTTCCCTTCCTCTTTGCTCTCCAGGAAGCTTCACTGCACTCGGAATTTCATCCACATGAACCTCTTTGTTTCGTTCATCCTCCGTGCAATCTCTGTGTTCATTAAAGATGGGGTTCTTTATGCTGAACAGGATGGCAACCACTGTTTCATCTCAACAGTAAGTAAAACTCAAACCTTGATTCCTTCCAGCATGAAGGTCTGGTTTTTCTTCAGAACCTCATTTGTTCTGGGTATGAGGCAGAGTCATGTGTAGACAGACAGAAGGTACATCTGATGGCCACACTCTCAGAAAATCTTTCGGATTAGCCACGTGTTTGTCTCTGAGGTGTGGAGTTTCATGAAAAGCAGCCCCTTTCACAGATGCATATATGATGTGTAGATCCCAATTTCTTTCACATTTCAGGCTGGTATTTGATATGATAAATCAGCTCACTGGGTGTAATTATCATGGAATTACAAACTGAGTTCTCCTTTATCCATCCAGTTATGAGCTAAATTCCCTCTGAGTCACTTCCAAAGGAAATGCAGCTGTGAGCTGTGTAGTTTCTTAGTCAGCCTTTTCTTTGTCATTTTAACTAGTTTTTGCCCTTAATTCTTCTCCATGGTAAAGCTGAAGCCGTGTTAGATCTGTACTTTGGTGGCATCTGCCTCTTAATTTTGAAACACTTGAATCATAATAGACATCAAAATCCACCATTCCATCACCAGGTCCTAAGTCCTGGTGGAGCTTCTGTGAACAAACTCAAGCTCTGATAGTTTAAACACATTGGTTGTAGATTTGGCCCAGAGGATGGAGTCCAAGTGGGAACTAATTAAAATGATCAGCCTCCCAGCCCCAGGCTGGAGCTTCCAGTTGATCTGCTGTTTCTGCTCTGATTTGGTGAAAAGTCCTACTTTTGCAGGACTAAAAACATCTCACTGGGTGCAACACTGGACAGACCAGTGTGTGCTGCTCTCACAGAGCCAGGGTAGAGCTCAGTTTCCACCTTAGGCTTTTGTCAGAGAACCACAGAATCATTTAGGTTGGGAAAGCCCTCTGAGATCATCGAGTCCAACCACTCCCCCAGCTCTGCCAAACCCACCACTAACCCATGGCCCCAAGTGCCACATCTGCATGATTTTTAAATCCCTCCAGGCATGACGACTCCACCACTGCCCTGAGCAGCTGTGCCAGGGCTGCACAACCCTTTCAGGAAGAAATTTTCCCTAATATACAGTCTAAACCTCCCCTGGTACAATTTGAGGCCATTTCCTCCTGTCCTATCACTTATTACCTGGGAGAAGAGACAGAGCTGGCCACAACCTCCTTACAGGCAGTTGGAGGGAGCAAAGATCACCCTGAGCTCGTTTTCTCTGGGCTAAACAAACCCAGTTCCTTCTTCTTTCTTTTTTTTTTCTTTAGTTTGCTGCTTTCTTCCTCATCAATGAATGGAAGTTTCCATCATTTTTTTCCAGTTTATCATTCAGCTTTCTTTACTCTCACACTCACATTCATTTTTTCTCCCTGATGATGTCAAGGAAATGCAATTCCCAGCTGGCACACAGGAAGGTGCATCCTTTCTGATCTCACTCTCAAGGCTTCCCAAGTCATCCTGCCATTTCACATCCTTCCTTAGGTTTCTTTTGCTTCCCTGCACTCAGTCCTCAGAAAGGGGCTTAAATCCAGCATTGAGTGTTCCCTGGGGGTGTGGACTCTCCCCAGTGCAAGACTGTCTGTCTGCAGATGCTCCTTGATCAACTCCAACTGGCAAAATTGGCTTCCTCCCCTTTCAAGCATCACTCTCTAAGTGCTACCTCACATTCTTCTCATTCTTTTAAAAACTTTACTATTAAAAGTGTCCAATACCAGTCCCAGCTCTTTCCACTGAGAGATTTGGAGAGGTTAAAAGTGTTTTTTCTGTCAGATGGAAGCACCACAGGAATAACTTTGTTTCTCTCAATTCTCTGCAGGTGGAATGCAAAGCAGTGATGGTGTTTTTTCACTACTGTGTCATGTCCAACTACTTCTGGCTTTTCATTGAGGGGTTGTACCTTTTCACTTTGTTGGTAGAAACCTTTTTCCCAGAGAGGAGATATTTCTACTGGTACACAATCATTGGCTGGGGTATGTGCTATTTCCTGTCTAAAATGTGTCTCATCTAATATTTCCACATACAGTTTCAAAGTATAATTTTAATCTTTGTGTGGAAGCACCACTGCAGTTCAAACTGATGTGCTTTGAAGTGAAATCTGGAGGACATCAAATCTCCTGCAGAGATGAAGTCCACAGCAGAAAATTGCCTTCTACAAGATAGGATCTTAATATCAAGTTCTTCAGCTTAATCAAATCTGCAACCCTCAGTCTAGTCCATTTTCCAAGACTTTATTTGTGCCTTTCTTTCAGATAACAGCTAAATTGAAAATATACCCAGAGGATATTCACATATGCTCATCCTACCTGGATGGGAAACAAAAACTTGCAATGGAGAGGAATAAGATTTCTTTCAGAAAGGCCATTTGCATGATGATAACCAGTATAATTATTTTTCATTCTGGCCCTCTGGAGATAAATTGATTCCTCTGACATGTTAATTCAAGCAGATCTTTGCTGATGTTTTTGTGCAGCAGAATAATACAGAAGAATGCAGAAGAATACATTCATTTAAAATGTACCCTGAGAAGGTTGTTGTACTCAAACATACTTCTGAAGTAATTGGAAACAATCCTGTATATTCATGTGCAAAGTCTACTAAAAACTCCCCATGTCTTAAACATTTCTCCTTTGTAAAAAACATCCTTATGTAACCTGAACCTTCAAATCATCCAGAGTTAGTTTTGTTTTTACCCTCCTGAGGCTGTTTTACCTACACAAAAATTCTCATCTGGCAAAGACTCCCTAAAATAGAGAGAAAAAGGTATAGAGGTAGAGAAGGTAAAGAGAATGTATAGAGAAGAAAAAAGAGAACCAATAATCATTAATATTCCATGACATAAAACAGCTGTTGGACAAGGATGGTTGTTGGAAAAGGCTTTTGGAAAAGCAACTATTGAAAAGGATGTTCAAAAATTCCCTTTGCACCATGCACAGATGTATAACCACTTTATGGCTGAGCATAAGTGTGTTTTTAAAGAGAAATTGGGGCTATGGACATGAAAATGTGATGATTGCAAAAGAAACATATACATAAATCTTTGCAATCTGAACGAGCCAGAGGGTGGGTTCCTTTTATTAAGCTTGCACAGTTTTCATCTCTCTAGGCTTGTCTGACTGTGAGAATGCTGCACCACAACACAGATAGCTGATTTTGATTTTTAAGTCAGTCTTTGTGATAACTGAACTATCCAGATGGATTCATTCTCTAAAGCAGTCTCAAAATTTTTGAGTTTAATACTGCAAATAATATCCAGCTGTTCAGTTTATAGATATCCTAGAACCCTGGAATGGTTTGGGTTGGAAGGGACCCCAAAGCCCATCCAGTCCCACCCCCCTGACATGAGCAGGGACACCTTCCACTGTCCCAGATTGCTCCAAGCCCCATCCAACCTGGCCTAGGACACTCCCAGGGATGGGGCAGCCACAGCTTCTCTGGGCACCCTGTGCCAGGGCCTGCCCACCCTCACAGGGAAGAATTTCTTCCCAATATCCAATCTAATGGTTCCCTGTGTCAGTTTAAAGCCATTCCTTATTGTTCCATCACTCTGTGCCCTTGTCCAAAGTCCTTCTCCAGCTCTCTTGGAGCCCCTTAAGGCACTGGAAGGGGCTCTCAGGTCTCCCTGGAGCCTTCTCTTCCCCAGGCTGAACACTTCCAGCTGTCTCTGTAGCCAGAGGTGCTCCAGCCCTTGGAGCATCTCCGTGGCCCCCATTGCAGCAGCTCCTCTGCTGGAGACCCCAGGGCTGGGCACAGATTCAAATCACTTCATATTCAAAGCAGCATCAATAACACCCAACAACAACACAAAGAGAATCTCCAGATGTGGATGGGTTTGGTTTTGCTTTGGTTTTTCCAACCCAGTTATTTGCTCAGCTCCTGCCCATCTCACCTTCACTGGCAGCTCCCCTGCCCTGGTAGGAGCACTTGGTAAGAACCAAAGCTCCTCCAGACTCTGGATGCAATTCCTGCAGAGCCAAAGCAGCCCCTGAGCTCAGGGCTGATGTGGGGGAGCTGCTCTGAAGCAGCAAGAAGCAAGAGCTCAGCATTTTGCAGCATCTGGATGTTTTTCTGTCTCTTGAAATGTGCTGAGCACGTCAGTGGCCTCCTTTGATTGATGAGAACTACAGATGGCTGTGTTGATCCAGGCAATTTTTATCTCCCTAAATCTGCAATCTGCTGGTAAGTTCTCTGGATAGACTGCTGTCTTCCTGAGCTCTCTCCTCATTCCTGCTCTGTGCTCAGGGCTCAGGTCTGCAGGAATAACTCTTCTCAGCCTTTGGAGCTTGGCTGTTTTCTAACCTTACTCAGAAGCTGAAAAGAAGGTGATGAGGAGATATAAATCTTTTGATATGAAGAAAAGTAATGTGAGTGTATGGATATTCGTGCAGCAGATGGTACAAAGCTCCAAGGTGATCTGAAATGTGGGGTTTGAACTATATTTTTAGGACACATTTAGTTTAATTCTGCCTTCCTGCACATTTTTTGGATTTGGAACACTATTCATAGCAACAAAATTTATATAGTGCAGATCAGTGCAAGCTAGAGAAAATGTGAGACCCATCTCATAGAATCACTGAATGCTTTGAGTTGGAAGGGACCTTAAAGATCATCCAGTTCCAACCTCCTGCCATGAGCAGGGAACCTTCCCCTCTCTCAGGTTGCTCCAAGCCCCATCCAACCTGGCCTTGGACACTTCCAGGGATGAAACATCCACAAGTTCTCTGGGCAGATATTTCAAAATTAATTGGATAAAAATAAAATTTTATATTTAAAAATTAGTTTAACTCCTGTGCATCTGTTAAGTGCACAGAGATCTCCATGTTTTCCAGGTATTCACCTGTGAGAAATGCAGTCTTGGATTGAATTAAATATGCATGAATTCTTCTCCCCAAAGCCTGTCATTTTATTTCTTTGTATCATTTTCCTTTCAAATATTTCTCTGTGTGCTTATTTAAAAGAGGAGGGCTCCATCAATCATCTACATCTAACAAGGAAACCTTTTGTTTCTGGGAGTGGGAATATGAGATTTGACAGACTCGTTTAAGCAGCTTCAATCCAATGACTAATTAATGTGACATCAACACAGCCTTGCAAAATGCATGAAATATAATTGCTCCTGTCAACCTCCAGCAGTCCCATTCACTGCAGTGAGCTGAGGGTACCAAAGTCCTTGTTTTGTTTGCTTTTTAACACTTCATTTTTCCACTGCTGCCTGAAAATCTCAGCAGTTTCCCAGTCAAAGGTTTTATTTACCGTAAAATGTAGATCCAACTTACCCAGAGATGACTTGCAAGACTGCAATGACTTTATAGAAATATTTCCACTGAAAGATCTCACTTTTAGAGTTTTCAGAGAGGAAAATAAATCCATTTCTCAGTGGATTCTTAGTGCTTTGATTAAATTGGCATCTTGCTTGCATTTTTTTTAAAGCAGTGTCTGGAATAGAAATTAAATCCTTGCTCCAGTATTCACTTTTGGGAGTTGATTGTTTTGTTGTGGGGGTTTTTTGTTCTTCTTTTTTTTTTTTTCTTTACTGAAAAAATGTAAATATTCCTGTGAGTAAAGGAAAATTCTCTATTGATTTGTTTTGGTTGAATAAGTAAAGCAAAATTGACTCAATAACGGAGGAAATGCAACATATGCAAATCATTTACAACAAACCCACATAAGAATGCAAGGAATACAATAATGCCATTACAGCTCAACATCTGGCACTCTGCAATTACTGCAGAATTACAGCAGCTCTAGACAGGATGTCACTGCCTCTATTCTGTACACACTTTGTTTCTCTCTTCATGCAACAAGATGTGGTACAACAACTTGGAGCAATAACGGCCTCAAACAGCATCACTTTTTCCTGTTGTCCCTTTTGCTTCTGTATTCCCACCCCCCAGCTGAGATGGATGTTTCTAGAACTCTGAATTAATGCAATAATTACAGTATTTCCTGCACAAGTGCAGTAAGAAATAAAACCTCAGTGGAGAGGTTGTAAAGAGTGCTCACTGATGAGTATTAAATGTGTCTAGAACTGCTAATGGTTTCACCATCTTGTCCTCTGCAGGTACCCCAACAATCTGTGTCACTGTCTGGGCAGTGCTGAGGCTTCACTTCGATGACACTGGGTGGGTATTGCTGTGTGGGAAATCACTTTGGGTGCCTTCAGCACAATGGCAGAGATGCAACAGAAATGTAGGGATCAGAGGAGGTGGAATCACAGGATCATTTAGGTTGGAAAAGACCTCCAAGATCATTGATTCCAACCTTTGACTGACCACCACCTTCTCAGCTAGACCAGAGCACTGAGTGCCACGTCCAGTCGTTCCTTGAACATCTCGAGATGGTGACTCCACCACCTCCCTGAGCAGTCCCTTGCAATGCTTAACAACCTGAACCTGGTCTGGCCCATTTTGAGGATATCTTTATCCCCTTGTCTTATTTTCTTCTGCCATTTCTGACAGTGATTTGTGGACACAAGTCATTTAGGTCCAGTGTTCAAGTCCTTTCCTGATCATTTGCATGCAGAGCCACAGTTTGATGTCTGTGCCTCTCTAGCACTGGTGAATTCCTAAAAGAAGATGTAGGCACCAAACCTGCAAAGCTTCAGCTGACCCAGTAGCCCTTTGTTCCCTGCTCTGTTACATTAGTGGAGTCCAGGATGTGGTTTATCTCATCTTGGAAGAGCTGTGAGGTGAATCACACATGAAATGCCTGTTCCTTCCCAGCTGGTTCTGGAGGAGGACAAAGGTGATGAGCTCAGCTGGAGAAATTATTGGAGATAGCAATGAGTGAAATCTGAGCTTTGATTTACTAAGGCAATTG
>JAWWLZ010000082.1:2282318-2292374 GCA_035041345.1 Poliocrania exsul | reverse complement strand
CATTGAGATTGTCATGAAAATGTTGAAGCCCTGGCACAGGTTTCCCAGAGAAACTGTGGCTGCTCCATCCCTGGAAGTGTTCACATCCAGGGTGGATGAGACCCTGAGCAACCTGGTCTAGTGGAAGGTGTCCCTGCCCATGTCAGGGGTTGGAACTGGATGATCTTTAATGTCTCTTCCAACCCAAACCATTCTGTGGTTTCATGTTGAACAGTGTGGGGTCCACTATTGATTCCTGGAGGACCCCACCAGTGATAGGCTGCCAACCTGAGTAAAGAACCTTGTTCACCCCCTCTGAGAGTGGCTTCCTTCCCACCTTGCAGATCATCCATCCACTCTGCATCTTGCCAGCTTGCCCAGGAGAAGGCTGGAGGAGAAAGTGTCAAACCCTTTGCTGAATTCAAAGTTTTCATGACTCCTTGGCCTTTCTTGCTGGCACCACCCAAGTTTTTCCAGCCTCTCTCCTCAGACCTGCCACCTTCCAACTAGTCCCTACATACACACAGCCCAAGCTCTGCCAGAAACCCCCCTCAGACCCTCCCCAGAGACCCTACAAGCCTCACACTCCTCTCAGCACGTGGCAACTGCTCCTGCTGCTGGCATCACCTTCCCACGTTTGGGTTTTTAAAGGTTCACCTGTTCTGATCTGCAAATTGAGATTCCTCTGCCTTTGTTTATCCAGCTGAATAAATGATGTTTTTATTACCTCCAGCTGAGGTAATTATGTTCTGAAATAATGGAAAAGCGGTTCTCTCCTCAAGGCAGCCTTGAGAGGGTTATCCAGAGTTCATCCATTCTCTCCTCCACTGATACACATCTCTTGTGCAGTCCAACACAAGCATTTTTCTAAAGTCACTAAAATCACCTTCTTTCCTTCTTTCCAAGGGGACTGAGTGCAGCAGGTGTTCTTTGCTTGCTCATGCATGGCCTGCAAGAGCTGATCTCTAGTACAAAAGGTCCCAAACTCCTTAATCCAAGTGATTCCTTCTCAGATAACCATAACAATCTCCAAGCTCATCAAACAAACTTATGTCATCTTTGCTCATGGGCTTAGTCAAAATGACTTTGAAAGGACCCAATAGGGCTATCAAAGCATTATTGACAGCTCAGTCAGTCCCAAGTAGCTCAGAGGTTGAGATCTGGATCCTGCCTTGGTGGAATTGTGGCTGCATTCCTACTTCACCAGCTGCTCTTACTGGATATCTAAATCTCCCACTTAACAATTGTTGTTTTACCCATTACCTTCCTTGAGTGTTAAAAGAATAACCAAAAGACCTTGTCTGAAACCAGCCTGGAGATAAACACCTTCCAGGATAACATGCACAGTGTGTCAGATTTCCTGGAACCCCTTGGAAGAAGTTGGGGGTGTAGTTCTTAGCCAAACCAACACACTCAGATTAATTAAAACCATTTTACCTCTCAGGACATTAAAGAATGGTAATTAGAAACTGTCTTGTGCCTCACTAAATTTGTTAGGGCAGGAAAGAGTTCACCTTTGGTATATTAATTACACTGTCCAAGATGCCAACACTATTTTCTTTTTACAGGGGTAATATAACTCCATACTCAATCTAATCTATAATTATCTATACATCAAGCAAAATAGGAATTTAGAAGTACAGTTAAAGCACTTGTTTATCATTTTTGCTTATGATTATCCATTTTAACACTTCTTTTAGTTTGGGGAAATCTAGTACTGATTGCTAAAGCCAAGAAGAACATCTTTGCCACAGCAGCTCGTTGAAGGCTGGAAAAATATATTGGGAAAATATCTCTACACATTTCCTTGTCCTATTTCCTTCAGAAATGTGCTACAGGTCACTGTCAGGGATGAGTAACAGACCAAGTAAATTCTAGTCTGAGCTTATGTGATCTTCCTTGTATTAAATCTTTCCTTTCTTATCTATACATACACACATGCTCACCTAGCAGATTACCAGGAAATTGGTGATGAATGAACAGTTGCAAAGCTGTGGAATTATTTGCTTATTCTCTAACTGAACTAACCATGGATTGTTTTATTCTTAGTGATTTACTGTGGGTGCCCATAAAATACTCTCAGGACAAGGAGGGTGTCACAGATGCTTATTAATCCCAGAGCTGGTGTCTGCTTTGAGATGATCTGAAAGCAGGAGGCAAAGTCTGCCTTAGGCATCCATCCATTAATGGCAGGTGGGAGACAATCTGCCCATGTGGACAGGCTGTTTCAATGACGACTTTGGTACAGGCCATTGATGAAAACACACTTTCCTTCATGTTGGACTTAGTGTTGAACAGGTCTTTATGCTGATCTCAAATTACCTGAAGTCACAGACACAGATCCTGGGCTGTAGTTCCCACTACATGCCACGGAGAACCAATTTTGCTGAAGTGAGGAGTTTAACAACAGCCTTAAAAACAGTTCTGTGGAATTGTGGGTTTTTTTTCTAATCTTGATAATTTGTCAGCATGTCCTCGAGCGGCTAAGTACATAAAAAATGACCTTTTGAAGTTTCTCCCTAAAGGTGCAATCAGAAATAAAGAGAAAATGGAGGAGCTGGAAAGTCAACCGGTATTTTGCTGTGGATTTCAAGCATCGTCATCCTTCTCTAGCGAGCAGCGGAGTGAACGGGGGGACACAACTGTCCATTCTGAGCAAGAGCAGCTCTCAGATTCGGATGTCCAGCATAAATGCGGAGAACCTGGCGACATGAGCAGCTGAGGAGCACACCCAGCAAGGAGCAAACCAAAAACCGTCCCTTGAAACAGAAAAAAAATGAAATAATCATTTTGGTGGTGGTGTAGGTCTCTCCTTTTTCCTTTCCTTTCATCTCCTTTTTCCTCTCCTCACTTTTTTCCTCATTTTTTTCCTCTCCTTTTTCCTCTCTTTTTTCCTCTCCTTTTTCCTCTCTTTTTTCCTCTCTTTTTTCCTCTCCTTTTTCCTCTCCTTTTTCCTCTCTTTTTCCTCTCTTTTTTCCTCTCTTTTTTCCTCTCCTTTTTCCTCTCCTTTTTCCTCTCCTTTTTCCTCTCTTTTTTCCTCTCCTTTTTCCTCTCCTTTTTCCTCTCTTTTTTCCTCTCCTTTTTCCTCTCCTTTTTCCTCTCCTCTCCTCTCCTCTCCTCTCCTCTCCTCTCCTCTCCTCTCCTCTCCTCTCCTCTCCTCTCCTCTCCTCCCCTCTCCTCCCCTCTCCTCTCCACTCCTGAAAAAGCAAAGGAATTGTGTATATAATATCTCTTTTTACCAGTCACTGTAAATACCCAGCTGTACTCCAGGCCATTAATGGGGAATGTTTCCAAGACCAACCAGAGGCCAAGCCCAGCCACTCAACTCCTCCCATTTCAGAGCATCTGCGAGTGATCCGTGTCTGTCCCACGTACCAAGTGGTTGCTGTGCAGTTGTGATCCTTGGTTGCCCAACTGGTGCCAGTCTGTGAATGGACATGACTGTTGTCATTTTCCAACTTGGTTTCCATTTTGGGTTGGATTTGCCTATTTTTTTCCCCGTCCAAGTCAATCCTGTCTCAGCCTGTCCCTGTCTTTTGGCATGTGAATTTCTGCAGTGTTTCTCTTTTGAGCCTTAGGAAGGAGCTAATGTTGCTTGGGTTAATCAAACCAGCTCATTCAGGAAGAGCTCTGGAAAATTAAGTTCCTGGCTGGATTTAGGCAGATGCTCCCTGTGGACTTAAAGAAACAGCTGTGCCAATGTGAAACTGCCTCTCACTGCACGAACTTCAGGCAAGAGCAATGGGATCCTTTGTCTTTTTCTGTACCCAGGGACACTTCTGACATTGCTTTCTGTTCTGGCTAAGCTGTGAATTTTCTAAAAAGGCCCTGCAGTTGAGATATATTTTTGACATTGATTGATTGATTGATTGATTGATCATTTGGATTCTTTGAATAACGAAAAATAACTGTCCCTTCCCTCCCACTTTAAGAGCAAAAGTCAGTTCCAGGGTGGCCTTTCCCTGCAGATGACCTTGGACCCTCTGCATCTTGTGGCCAAATGTGGCCTTGGTGGCTTGGGGTCGTGCTGTCACACAATGTGGTGCCTCTGGGACCTCCTTGACTGGATCTGGGACCATCACCCTGGCAGGTCAAAGTCACCTGCATTGGGTGAGCAATGAGCAACTCAACTGAACAATGGCATGGAAGGAAAAGTGCAAGACTTTGGAGGACTTCCCACACCTGGCAGTTTTGTCTCTTTTTGGACATTCTGTTTGTTGTTTAAGCACCAATGGTCTTACTGCTTTTCTTTGGGAGGAACTAGAATGTTCTTTCAACCTTTGCCTTGTAGTTAAAGCCACGACTGGTACTGGTACTTATCTACTTCAATCCAATATTGATGATGTCAATTCTTAGGAGCCTTTATACAGAGCATAAAAGGCTTTGAGGACCATCCTAATGCTCACTTCACTTTGGATTTATGAACTGAGAGATATATATATAAAATATATATATATATGTGCGTGTATGTGTATGCATATATTAAAAACAAAAGTGGAAATGACACTTTAAATGTGAAGTGTGGAACTGAAACTAATAGTAACCAGGAAATTCAAACTTCAGGCTTGCTCTTTGGTGTTAGTTGACATGGTCATGAACTTAAAAGAAGAAAACTCCTACAAAAACATGAAAGAAGACTTGGAATTTTAGTGCCAGCTGAGTGTGAGCTTTTAATTTCACTGGTTTTTGTTAGTTTAAGTACAAAAAAAAGTTTTAATGTCATTTTAAGCAAAGGTTTTTAAAAATAATCCTAGTTTAATTTTTTTAAAGGAGAAATAAAGGTCTCAGAAGGTTGTGAAAAGAATATTAATTGTAATAATACTCAACACATGCAGTGCTTTATGGGATATAATCTGCTCTCAAGTGTAGCAGTCTAAATGAATGTAAAAATAAATTGAAATGGAAATATTGATTGAGGTTATATTGACACAGGATCATGCTCTTATGAGATGGTTACACCCCTGTCACGTGAAATCCACCCCTGCACAGAGGACCAGTGAAACAGTTTAAACCAGTTCCAGTATACTCCCATTTTTTAAGTGGCATTTATATGATCCAGAAACCTTTTTTTTTCATGTCTGCAGGACTGATTTGCTGCTCCAGGAGCAGAATTTGTCCCCCTCTCCCCAACTCTCTGCAAAAGTCACTGAAGTATATTTTTAACTGGTGGATTGTTCCTTCCTCTCTCATGAGATGCTCCTAAAAGCTCTTTGAGAGAGTTTCCTGAGGAACCATGCACTTTGCAGTCTGCCAGTTTTTAAATCTGATGTTAAATGAATGAAGAGGTAACATTAGATTTGTATTTTCTGTGGTGGGGGCTTTCACAAGTATTATATTGACAACACTGTAAGTGTATTATTTAAAAAAAAAAAATCAAAAGTTATATTTTGCATGAATGTCTAGTAGCCAATTTTCAAGCATTAATAAATTAGAACTTTTGAGGAAAAGATGTTGATGTCCAGCCTCTAGCTGAGACTTTTTGCCATGTCTCAGTCCAGGCACAAAGGTGTTTGGATCTTTATTTTTAATTTATTTTTGTTGTTGTTTCTATTGTTGAAGATTTTTCTGATTGAATTCAGAATTCTGTAGTTCCCCTGCCCATCCTGCAGTGCTCTGCAATTTGAGTTGGTGGATCTCAGCCCATTGCCCTCCTTGGCAAATGTCCATATCACCAAACCCACCCTCCAATCGTGCACACTGCAGACCAGGTCCTCAGCTAAATTCAAACTAACTGTTGTTAGCGTTAGAATAAGCCAAATTTAATTTTGGATTGGGATTTGACCTCAGCATGTTGTTATTGCTATTAATTTTGGTGGTCTCAGCAAGAGAATGCAAGGACAGAATAGTCATGAAAACTTGGACTTGCCCCTTAATTCCTTGAGCCAATGCTCAGGAGCAAGACAAGCTGGAGAGCAGTAGAGGACACATTTCTGCTGTTGCAGACCCTGTGTGGACAAACTGAAATCTTTGGTACCTTTCACCAGCACTGAATAGAAGAAATTGTATCAAATATATCAAACAATCCCCCTCCTATCTTGGTTTGATTTATCCGAAGTGTCGATCCCTTGCAGATGTGGCTTTCCTTGGTCACCTGAACTTTCTCAGTGCTGCTGGAAAGATCAGACTTGAGGTGTACATAGTTACTGAAAGCAGACTCTGGTGCTGTGGCACAGATCAGCTCTTAAGAACCCTTTCTGTTGAATGGCAGGGGCAGGGGCTGCCCAGGCACGGCCACCACTCCCAGTGGCTTTGCTTCCATTTGCTCCAGGGGGAAGGAACCAGCAGATGGTTTTGTTTTAGGGGTGTGTGTAAATACCAGCTGAGTGTAACAGTGCTTTGTTTGATTTCTCACTGTGAAATATATTTTGGAGCAAGAAAGGCTGTGTTATGAAAGCAAAACACAATTAGAAGGCAAACAATGTGCAGTGCTCCTTGAGCCATTTTTTTCTACCATGTCCATAATGTATTTCTTGTCTAAGTTCCTTATTTTGCTTTTCTAAATGTACAAAAACTTTCTGTGCTGCAGCTTTTGTGACTATTTACTGTAGCTGACCACTTGTCAATGTGGAGTGCTGGTACTACAGGACAATTAACATCCCCAAATGAACAGTGCAAACTATACTGTAAAGGACAGGGCTTCTTTCATTGCTGCATGGTGACCTCACCTCCTTTTACCTTCACCTACATTTATTATATCTGGAATTCAGAACCCAGGTAAAGAAACTTAAATGCTTAGTTTTATTTCACAGAGGAAAAATAGCCAAGTTCCTCTGCATCATTTGAGAATTTGTATTTGAAACCCAGGTGCTTAAATGGGCTGGTGGGAGAAGGGATGGAGATGAAGGCAGGAGAGTCCAGAGGAAAATGCAAAAGAGGTGCAGTGTGGAAGTGAAATTCAGACACTGTATTTGGTGTCTGGCTCCTCCTATTCAGCATCTGTCTCTCATTGCAACTAAAGGCCAACCAACCACCAGAACTGGGCATGAAGTGATTTGAGATCACATTTGCAAAGGTGACACTCCCCAGACTCTCTTCCATCATCAATGGCAAGTGTGAGGTGCCTTCCAGAAAGGAATGCAGGGCAGTTTGGAGAATCAACAACCAAGGCTGGGAGTGACCTTGAATGACCATCTGGTCCAGCCTTTCTTGAGCCTAGATGGGATTATTTAGTGCCCTGTCCAGTCACCTCTTGGAAACCTCCACCAGTGGGGACTGTACCACCTCCCTGGGGAGGTTGTTCCCATGAATGGCTGTTCCCACTCTGAAAAAATTTCTTCCTTACATCAAAATGAAACCTCTCTTGGTGCACTTGCACTTTTTCCCCCTCTAAAAAAAAAAAAAAAATGTCCAGAGTGACTTTAGCAAACAGTGGCAATAAAAGAAGTGGAAACCTCATTACTTTAATTGGCTTTATTTGCCTTGTTATTTGAAATTGTTTTCAGTAGTGTTTCAGAAACAACTGCTGCTGTCAGAGGCTTTTAATCTGTGGCCTCTGAAGACTTCAGAGCCCAGAGACCATTTCTGAAATGTTCATGGAAGGTGATTAAAGATAATAAATTCATTCTTTGTATATGGCTATAGATGCTTGGAAGGCTGCTATTTAATCTTACCTGTCTCATTCAAAGGCTCCCACAGAACAAAAACTTAGAAAGTTCAATAAATTACAACTGTCCTCCTTGGTTTGATTGTGGGATTTCATTTTTCTCATGTGGAAAAGGCTTCCAGAGAAATGTATGTTTATATTATTAATATTAAGCTCATAATCATCTTCTATGTCAGACTATGAATGTGTCCTCAAGAGAACAATTATAGCTTGGAAGGTCTAAAGGGAAGCAAGACAAGGTAGTAAGAAGAGAAAGAGCAGGATTTATGGACACCACGAGGGATCCTGCTTGGTCTCCATCTCCCAGACAAGATTAAAGTCTCCTATAGTTCCTAAGTCACATCTATGAGCTCTGTGTGGATATCTAGGAAAGAGATAAAGTCCCTGAGTGGGATTCAGTTCCAAACTCAGATACTGGACTTTATCTCTGTAAGTGCAGAGTCTCTTGAGGTCCTGTTTCTGTGGCTGTAGAAATGTACAGAATGCAGAAAAAAAAAACCCAACCAAATATCTGCTTTTAAGGAGTTTTCTTCCTTAGGAGTTAAATATCAAGGGCTATATTAGATATGTGTCCCTTTCAACATCTGGCACTTCCAGCATTAGGGATTCTGGCCTGGGAAAGATCTGGTGGCCCTAAGCAGACAGGCAAGGACACAGCCACATCCCTCCACTTTAGACATCAGTAGAGAAGGTGTCTCTCATTCATCTGGTTTCTCCACTTTGCCCTTGTAGTCATAGGAGAGAGAAGAGCACTTTCAGAGTACAAGCATCAAACACATTTTTGGTGTCTGCTCAAGGGTGAGATGATTCACACTTTGCAAGTGTTTCTTTACACCAGGATCTTGAGGTGGCCAGATTGGAGACAGATGTTGACACTGTGGAAGCCTGGAGAGAGATGAGTTTTCCCTGCCAACTTTGCCTGGGCACTATTGTTCTGTTTCATGCATGCTGAGAAATAATGGTCTTGAAAAACTTGGGGGTGGCTCCTGTTGGGTATTACCAGCCAGCCCTGGGGGGGGGTTATGCCTAATGAAGAGTTGAGAGTTCTCAAGAAGTCTTGTTCTCTCTGTCAGGTTGTGTCCATATGACCAGCACTTCTGTGTCCAGAAACAAACCATAGTATAGAGTGCACATGCAATGGAAAAAAACCAACCAAACAAAAAAGTGAGGATTTTACCCTCTGCTTTCAGCAGTCAGGTGCATGCAGCCAGTTCAGAATTGCATTTAAGGGCAAGTCAGGAAGATCTGGAGGATGCAGGTAATGATGCTCTGATGTTAAGCTCCGTGTATATCTGTCCTAAAGAGCTACGTTCAGCTAAATACACATTGTACTTTGTGTATGAAAACACACCAGCAGAGCTTGGACAATGTTTTGAACCTCGTGGTCTTTCACCTTCTTATGATTCAAACTGCAATTTCCCATTGGCTTTCTTTTGGGGAATTCATCCATGTGAAGAATTACTGTGTGATATGACACTGTGTGATATGACACTCTTCAGTGTCTGAAATTACTTAGGCTTCTGCATATGCCTTTCCCAATGGACTTTGTGCTTGCAGAGAAGTCTCAAGAGGCCTTTGTGTATCAGTATAATCTGTAAAAACAACTATTTGGTGTGTTCATTCTCTTTTCCCTTCTCCTTGTCAATTTAGTGGCAATGCAACATGCTTTAGCTCTGAGAAGTACCACATTATTGGATGGAAAGCTGTATTTTGGCTTTTGACTGTGTCAAGGTACAAAGTTATGGCCTGTTGGGTCAAATACTGACCTTTTTTGGTCAAAATTGGTTTAATTGGTAACGGGATCGGGGGTTATTCAGCTTTGTTATGAGGTGGAAACACAGATATCAATTGCTGCTTTCTAACCTTTTTTGTGTTTTGAGAAATTGTTTTTAACATGTATACTGCTGTAGATGACACAATAAATGTATTATCATTTTGTATAAGTCTGTTCTGATATAAAATTGCACCAAAGAGAACTTTTTGTCTGTGAAGTTACAGGGTAGTCTATTTTTTTCCTGAAGTAACAGGATGGAGGGTTTTTTGGGGGGGCTAAAATTTGCTTCCTTCCTCATGAGCAGTCCCTGAATTCTGCTGGGCAAAGGGAGTCCTGGAGCAACCAGGAGTGAAGTCTTTGCCATTAGTGGGCCCTGCACCCTCTTCCTTCCCCATCAGCCAGTGGAGTGGCATGAGGAAAGTGCTCATACCTGCATCAGCATCACACCTGACTGTGCTTTAATATCACCAACACAAGTGCAACACATTCTTCACAGCATCCAAAAGCCCCTGTGCCTCTGAGTCTTGACCCACAGATCTTTGGGGACCTGTAGATTATTTGTAAGGGATCTAAACAGGAGAACAAATTCTGTTGTCCTCAAACAAAGACATTGCCAGTTGGCAAGGGTGGGAAAAAATTGTTCTCTATAACTCCTGATACACTTCAAGGCTTCATTTCCTTTATAGCCAAAGGAAATCTA
>JAWWLZ010000082.1:2259619-2271577 GCA_035041345.1 Poliocrania exsul | reverse complement strand
GCCATGATCTGGTAAAGGGACTGGAGTTGGACCAAGGGTTGGACTTGATGATCTCAGAGGTCTTTTCCAACTCAATCCATTCAATGATTCTATGAAACAACTTCATAAAATAACTTAATTTGTAGGAAAAAAAAGGGATAAAAGGGCAGGAGAATTAACTGAAAACAAAGGATAATAGGGGGTGCTGTGAAATTTTGTTTTAATAATTAAGTGCTCAGAATTACTTGAAGGTTTGAATATGAATTACAAACACTTGTGAAAGCTGCAGGAACTGTTATTTAGCTGGATTTTTTTCACCTTGTGAACTGTGGGCAACATACAACTCTTTGTACAGTAAGTTTATGTTCTAAGAGTCTCTGCAAATCACTCCAGACTCATCAGCTGATAAGAATTCCATGAAAATTTAATTAAATCCAGGAACTGGTGATTTCTAGCCTCACTTTTTTACTGCTTATCCTTCTACATTTATGACTGATTTCTTCTTTTTTTTTTTTTTAAGAAGGCCTATAAACCAGAAATTGCTTTTGCTCTCCTGTGGAATTGAATTTCCAAAGACTAAGTCACTTTCAAAGCTGCCACAAAAGGGACTCCAACCTGAAGCAGGTGACATTTTCACTAATAAATCTATAGAAATATGGGTAACAACTTTCTAAATATAATTTTGAGATCTTTAGAAAAGACCCAGAAGTTGTCCCTCTAAATGCTGGCCTTTTGTTCAAGTCCTTTAAGCCGGGACCATGTTCAGTTCAAGGTGTCTGTTTAATTAATGAAGAGAAATATTTACTTCCATAGTACCTCAGATCTGAGTTACCCCTGGGATGTCTCTCACCTTCCATTGATTCTAGAAGGAAATGAGGGTCTCTACACTATTAATTGAGTTCTTTCTTTGTTATCTCAAGTTAGCCATGATTAATTAAGGTGAGAGTCATTTCAGACAGTTATATTTGAACAGCTAAAAACAATTAATTACATTATATAAAGTCTGGGAATCTGAATATAAAGGATAAAGTAATATTTACTTCAAGATAATTTGGATTTCACTGCTAAGCCCAAAAAAATGCCATTGTAACAGCTCAATTTTTCTGTTTTAGGTGAGGCACAGGAGTGTCTGAGAGTCACAATAAACAATCCTCTGCATGTTTATATATTCCACATTCCTATTCTGGCAATTAGAGGTAGTTTTAATTGCTGTAAAACCTCCAAAAAAATTTTAAGTCCAGGTTCCTGGGGAGAAAAAAAAAAAAAAAAGAAAAAAAGAATTGTTTGATTCCTAAACCTGAATTCACACAATTTAAAATTAATCTATCAAATAACTCATCCCCTTGAGGACTGGATTAATCACCACACCATGACTGGTGTAAATAACTAAGGAGATAAGAAAGGCAATACAATGGTGTGGGTTTGATGCAACAATACAGGAGAAATGGGCAACTTTCCTCAGAGTGGTGGCACCTTTGACAGGCACCTTTGGTCTCAAAACACAAATTTTTTTAGTTCTGACAGTAAATAAAAGTGCCCAATAAGAGAGAGAGGAAAGGAGTACCAACCCCAGCCAGCAACTATGAACCAGCACAGGAACTGCCTGTTGGACACAAAGGTGAGCAGGAGCAGGGTCTGCAGGTAAATCCCCTCCATCAGAAGCCAGAAGAAGTTGGCCAAAATGCTGAACTGGAAGAAAGCCACTGCAGCCTTACAAGCAACCTGGAAGTGCAGAGCGAGAAAAACCCATTAGGGCAACTCTCCTTACATCTGATTTCTCTCCAAAATTCAATGTGACTGCACGAGAATGAAAAAATCCTAATGATATTTCAGTAGGTTTGGGGTTCCATAATTTGGATTGATTTTCCTTCATTTTTTTTAAAGGAGAAATACTCTTTTCTTTTACAGATTAAATTCTTTTATGGTAGAAATTGTAACTCTTCATTACAGTCAACAGACATATCTTAGAGTGCAGCCACAGGATTTGGCTGCACAGGATTTGGGTTTACAGAGTGTTGTTTTAATATTTCTGTTCTAGCAAATTAAAGTGAAATGACATTAAGAAATGCCAAGAATTCAATGTTAATTCAAGGATAAAAGAGAGGGGAAGGGCAGTACCGTTGACATTAGGCAGTGGTCCATAGTTTCATCTGCAAACAAAACAGCATCTTTGGTGAAGACAGCAATGGCTCTCAAGATAAAGGAGACAAACAGGTGCATGTGGATGTAATTCCGGGTACAGTGGAATTTTCTGGCATGGAAAGAGAAAATAAAAATTGTTCTTCAACAGGAATTTCTCACTGTCTCATCAAAACTCAAACCACAAACACCTTCCAAACAAAATAAATGATCTGTCCCTATCTGAGAGGGAGACAGACACGAGGGAGCACAGCAGTTATTATCTGTTCAAGCCAATAAAACTCCCAGTATAATTGTCCTTGAATCACCACTCATTAAAAGGAGATGCCAGAAGCAGAGAGTAACTGTGGGACTCTTGGGCCGTATTGCAATAATGCCTTTTCATTATTCTAAATAACATTTTTTTTTATTGAACAGTCTTGCTCAACAGGCTCAGAAAGCTTTTCAGCCCCTTTCTGGCCAGAGAGAAGAGGAGGTTGAACGGGTGTCAGTCCCATGTTGTAAGATGGTTGACAGAGGAGTTGCCTTGCCCTAAACTGCATTGGTGTGATGAGGAGCAGCTGAGAGAGCTGGGGGGACTCAACCTGGAGAAAAGGAGGCTCAGGGGACACTTTCTCACTCTCTACAACTCCCTGAAAAGAGGGTATAGCCAGGTGGGAGTTGGTCTCTTCTCTCAGATAACAAGAGGCAGAGCAAGAGAAAAAAGCCTCAAGTTGTGCCAGGGAAGGTTTAGACTGGTATTAAGGAATATTTCTTGATGGAAAGGGTTTTCAAGCACTGGCACAGCCTGCCCAAGGAAGTGGTTGAGTCACCACCCCTGTGGGTATTTAAAATACATGTAAATGTGGCCCCTGGGGACATGGTTAATGGTGGCCTTGGCAGTGCTGGGTTAATGCTGGGGCTGGATGAGCTCAAACATCTTTCCCAACCTAATGATTCTGTGATTCTATTTCCTTGGATTGCCCTGTCCACACTTTTACCTTGAGCTAAAGGAACATCCTTCAAGGCTTGGGTATATCAGCCTCATGGTCCTGGGTCGATCTATAAGGGGTATGACCTTTGAGACTGCCAACCCAACCCACCCCAGCCAGGAATCTGCTTTTGTGCCCTGCACTCCTGTCTGCATGGGGACTTTAACTCTTGTCCAAGAGTGCTTGAACAGATCAACCCCAGCATCCATTTCTTAGTGTCCAACAGTATCACAAATGATATTTACATTTATTTAAATCCCTTTCTTTAGCTCTCAGTTAAGGAAGCCCTTCACAGAGGGAATGAGCAGTTTAGAATCACCTCTGGCTCAGGGCCATGAGACATTATTTCTGCAGAGTATGTCCTGCCATGCACTGCAGGAATAGTTATCTTATGCTCATAGTGGTATAAGGTTGGGCACTTCCACTGGATGGTGTCCTTAAAGAGGCTAACCCAGAGTGCTCAGGCAGCTGGATTGTTTGAACAGCTGGAATTGTTTGAACATCTGCAGGGAAATGTTCTAGCACAAGTGGAGACAGACCCATCACATTCAGTGGTGTTATGTCTTAGAATTACTAGAAAATTATCATTAAAGAATCTAAAAAAACAAAACTACAGAGGATCTGAAAGAAATTAGGGTGTCTTAAGACATCCTGAAAAAAGGCCCAATGCTATTTACCTGAAGGCAGCAAAGACAATGAGAGCTGTAAGGAGTGAAGTCACTGATGCTGCATAGCCAGCAGTGTAGACACGCCAGAAGGCAGAATAGTAGGATTTCTGTGGGGAAAAGAGACACAGCCTGTCCTAGTTCAGCAGGTGGAACCAGTTTATCACTGTGTGGGTGTGACCAAAGCTTTGTATTCTACACCCTCTCTTCATTTCCCAGGAACTGTTAACAATGGACCATTTGCAGCAGCTGCCCAGGGCACACCTGACCCCTCAGGCTGGGAGATGGCTGGGAAAGAAGCCTGGCAGAGGAGCTGAGAGAACTCCCCTCCAGGGAGTCGGCAGGTCCACACCCTCCTGAGGGGTCATGTCTGCTCATGGGCCATCAATGATTCCAAAAATCTCCCATGACTCACAGAGTGAGATCACCCATTGTGGAACTCCCCACCCTGGGGGAGGGACTGGGTGCTCCCACCTGGACCTGGGTGGATATAATCTTGGGGGTTTGAAGACCTCTGGGACCACTCATCAGATCCAGAGGAGGACCAGAACCTTGACAGGAGGAGACCACCACTCTCGACCAGTCTGCAACCATCATCTGCACCAACAGGTTTTTCACTTCCTTTTAATTTGGACTCAGGGGAACCACGTGGGGCTCAGCACAGGGGCCAACAAACCCCATTGTATTTGTACCCCAGGGTAATGGTTTTTACTTCTGGGTTTTGTGGGTTAAACCCATTTTCTCTTTGTGTCATTGCATTTATTGTAATAGTTTTATTAAATTGTAACTCCGCCTTATAATCTCTTTTATGTTGGGTTCATTTCTCCTGCTGGTTTACCTTCAAACCAGCCCACAGCCCCATGCAGGTGGCTCTGCAGGGTGATTGCTGGTGGGATTATTTCTCCAGGATACATTTCTCCTTGCTAGTGTCAACCCCACCACCTCTGTGCTCCAGGTCTGCCCTGGGTTTTCCCCTCCATTGCTCACACATGTGGTTTTCCTTTAAATCTGATCTGACCTGAGCCAGGGGACAGATTGCACAGCCCACAGGTTCCTCTGACCCCTTGGAGCACAGTCAGGGAGAAAGTGTTAACTTTGTTAAGTGAGTACATTTTCTCCTCTTGGTACCTAAAGACTGAAAGCTCCTGGTGGGTGATTTGTGGATCTGTCACCTCAGACCTGGGCCAGACTCAATAACAGCTATAGCTAAAAGAGAAATAAAACTTGCAATTTGTAGCTAAGGAAAGTGAAACACTGAGAAGCAGTTGCATCATATTGTGGAGATAAGAAAGTTAAAGCCAAGAAAATCACCTCCCAGTCAAACCTTTGGACAAACAGTTCATTCCATTGCCAAATACTGGAGTTCTTTCCAGTTCATTTGTTTTCAATTTAAACATGTCCTAAGAAAATTGAAGCATATTTACATGGCTTTAGCTATGCAAATTGTATTCTGATTCACTAAAAAAACACCTAATTATTTAAAATCCCAAGAAACTAAATTCTCTGTATCCAGGCAAATTTCCTCTTTCCAGATGCAATGGACACTTTGTTCTCTAATTGATCCAAAATCTGTTTATCCACAAGGCTGCAATTCTAGGCTGAGACAAGAGATTAGCAATTTTAAGTAGATCCATAAATAAATCATGTAACTCTGACAAGACAGGAATCATCCTGGTGTTTCTGAAACAGTCCACATCTTCCATACAGTATTTTCAAGACACAGATGAAAACTGGAAAACAGGTTCTTCAATTGAATAATGATCTATTTCAATTCTTTTTATCTGGTTTTGTAGGATAGACAAAAACACAGCACTATATACAGAGGACATCACTGCACATACAAAACACAAAGCAAGTGGTTCTCTTAGAATATAATTGGGACTGTTTTTACTTCCCTGTGTTTGCAATGCAGCAGAGATTACTCCTCTCATCTTCCTTTTCTAGTCAAACCCAGTGGATTTGACTGGAATAAACTAAACACAGCCAGGGCACAGCCAGGATCTCTGTACTGAGATCTTCCATACTGCTGAAATGTAAATACAATTCTTTGCTGGAGTCCAGTCTAGGCCAGCTACAAACTAGGCCTGGCTTAGCATAATCCAGGCATTGCTTGGAGGAAACCACCCTGGAGAGCGAGTTTAGCTCTGAGGGTGAGCACCATGTGGGCAGCTCCAGAACTGTCCTCCAGAACACACATCCCCTCCTGAATCCTACATCCCTTCTGAAGTGCTTACATGATTTCCAGCATCTTTCTAGAAGTATTTTAAGCATTTATTTAAGGGTTCTCTAAAAACATTTATGTTTCTAGATTCCCCAAAGTGCAAAGAAGTATAAATATTCCTAATATATAGGTGAGGGATGGAGATCCAGATATCTTCACAGTCTGTTACAGACATTCTAAAGCTCTAAGTTCATGTAGCCAAATTCCTGAAGGAAATTGTATCTACACTTCCTAAAGATTTAGATCTGAACTAGTTTGTGCTTGAGCTTGTGAGCCTGGAAGAGCAAATATTAACTCCAAATGACACCCAGAGTGTTAGTGATGACAACACTCTTCACCTTTCTGTGTCTTGCTCTGGCTTGTGATAAATGACCTTTTCCTGCTGTTGAGTCATGACTGCACACCCACATCGAGTTCTAGGAGTTCATATTTTCCCTCACAGACTGGAGGAGTCCACTGCCTCTGCAAAACAGCTCAGGGGGAGGAGAAGGAGGCAGAGAAGTGCCCCATCTTGGACTTCTACAAGATGTCTGAGCCTTATCTACTGGAGATGGGGGGATGGAGACATCCCTGTTCTCTCTTGCTGGAACTGCCCCATTTAGCAAATGTCAGAGCTCCAAGGCAGTGGCAGCCTCTCTGTTAATTAATTAATAACCTTCAGCCACGAAGTTCACCAGTGAGGCACCAGTGAGACATTCCTGTCCTGGGACTGAGTAGGATGATGAGGAACATGGCAATTAAAATCCTATGAAGATGTGGCTGTGAAAGAAATGCTGCAGGAGCTTCACTGAGTACCAGTGATGATCATCAGATGGGAAAAAGAGATTTGTTTCCTGCTCCATGAACACTTAAGTATAAAAGTCATCATATCATAGAACCATAGATTGGTTTGGGTTGGAAGGGACTCCCAAAAATCAGATAATTCCAACCCCTCTGCCATAGGCAGGGACATCTTCCACCAGACCAGCTCACTCAGGGTCCCATGCCCCATGGCATCCAAGAGTTCCCTCACAAAGGTGTGTGTTGGTCACTCTGTTATAAAGTTATGGAGTATTTTTTTCTGGCTCCAATAGAATCTGGAGGAGAAAAAAAAAAAACAACAGGAGGGATGCAAAGGAATTTTCCCTGAAAAATTCCCTGCAGATGAGTTGGTGGGGCTTTCCTGGGAGATGGGTGGATTATGAGAATTAAAACCACCTCTGTCAGAGAAGCAAAGTCTTTGTTAGTCAGGAGAAGTGAACTAATAATGAGTTTACTCTTTAACACCAAGAGGAGACATTTAGATGGAGAGGAAAGTACTTCCTACTACTCACTTGCTTTATATTAAGCCTAATTTGTTAAACAAGCTTTAAATATACCAAAATTTTTTTAGTTTAGCACTAAAAATGGGTCATTACCAGATTCTGAGAGGAGTCAGATGTGTGGGGCTACTCAGCTCTCTCAAGAAGAGGTGCTCTGGAGATGTTCAGAAACAGGGAATAAAACACTCACCTGATCCTCAGGTCCTTTAGTGGAACCTTCATCAAATCCACAGGCAATGGTGTATGGTGGGAATGGCTCTGACCACTGAGCCTCCTGTGTGCAGTTCCTCTGCAGGAACCCTTTGATGGGAAAATGGAGCAGAGAATTCATTCTGGGAGAGTGGTGGTGGTTGTGTTTTGATGAGCAAGAATAATATCTTATTCCTACTTTGATTCTTAAGTTAGGGACTTGCAGGTCTGGGTAAGTTTAGCTATAAGGTCACAATATTCTATATAGCAGCTGAAAATTCCAACATTCATTTCAAGATGCAGTGGGGCTTGTACATTCCACATGGGAAATCAGCTCTGTAAATTCAATCCTTACATGGAGGAAATCAAATTATACATTTCAAACATATTTGGGGATTGAGGACAAAGCCCTGAGCCACCTGGGCTGTATTGGAAACCAGATACAAGCTTTGAACTTGGTCCTGCTCTGATTGGAGGATTGGACCAGATGACCTCAATAGGTACTTTCTAATATTAATTACTATAAATCAGTCATTCTACAACATATTCCTTTTAAAATTTAGAAATATATTGATAATTCCCATCATTTTTAGACCACCAAAGAGATGAGACAATTCAGTACAGCATAACACAAAACATATTGACCACAGGAATATGCAGGAATCTTCAACTATTAGATTAAAAAAAAAAGTATAAAAGGAATAGGAAAAAAGTCTTGCCATGGGTGTTGGTGAATTCCTCAAAAAATCGTGGACAGGGAATTTTAACCACTTCCCCAAAAGTGGCTCTGGGCCAGCAGGTTAAACCATCCCAATCTTTGGCACATCCTGTGAAAAATAAAACCAAACACCTCTAAATAAAGGAAACCAGAGAGAACATCACACAGTGGATCTTCCACAATGAGGTTTTCTGGGGCTTCCCCACTAATTCACATTCCAGAAGAGCCCCAAGAGGACATGCAGCTCTGCTTTGTTTTCCTCTTCTCCTTGGATGCATCCTTGCTCATGTGTGCACATTCCAGCTGCACTTTCCCCATCTTATCTCAGGAGAGAATGTACCTGAAATTCAAGCAGACACAATCTGAAAGTCAAATCAACTGGGGCTCTTTCCCTTGTCAAAACAAAAGCCACCAAAATAAAAACATTGAATAATTATTAGTGCTTGAGATTTCAGTGGTTACAGAGTCTGACTGAGAAACATCAGGCTTAAAATTTAAGCCTTAATACCTTGATTTAATGCTTAAAATCTACCAGTTTCACCTGCCTTGAAGGAAATAAGGGTTGAAGTCCCATATTAGGCAACCAATGGTATTTTTGCAATGGATTTCTAAAAGGATTAGATTCGTCCCAAACTAGGAGAACATCTCTCAGCATTATCTCAAATGACCATCACTGGGAGAAGGTCTGACTGGTTGGCATCCAGGAGGTCCCCTGAACCAGTGGTTACTGGCTGATGACACAGGGGTGCTGCTGGCTGTGAGACCATCTAAAAAGGGTTTCAGAAGTTTTAGTTAATCAGCTTCATCACAGATGCCTCACATTGAGACTTCCAGCTGTTGGCAAGTGAGTGTGGGTGCAGCACAGAAGAATTACCAGCATGTAAATGTGCCTGAACCAATAAACCCCAGCATCATTCTGTGAGCAAAACTGATCTCCAGGCAGTCGTAAGGTGGATGTAAAACAGCACAGGAGTTTGGGTTGGGAGGAGTTATTTTCTTTCCTGACTCTTTTCTGCTTCCTCTGTGATGGATGAGAAGGCAAAGCTAAAACTGGTCAGGAGCTGAAATGTGGAAGCAAATATTACTGACCTGTAGCTGGGTGAAGTTGCTCTGTGGCTTCCAACAGATAGTCCTGAGAATCTCCCTCACCATTATCCTCACATCACCCTTGGGAAGATGAAATTCCTGGTCTCCTCAGTTTTCCAGATGGGGAAATAGAGGCCCTGACTCATTAGCTATGATTTTAATTGCCTAAAACCTGTCAGCTAATCTTAGCTTTGTTCCCTTTGGAAGCAGCAGAGAGAGACAGTGACTTCCAGGGCGTGATTCATCCCAACTCTTGGTGGCTTCTGTCTGAGGACAGGCTGAATCACTGGCTGCAAATCCCCACCTCTGGCTGTTTGTACCCTAAACGAGGCTGCTAATTTCCAAATTAACAAAGCCAGGTAATATCAGTCCCACCTAGACATGCAATGGCCCACCCACATGGACTCAACAACCAAAGTGGCCCTTCTTAGAGGGACTACAGTAGATTTGAGGAGCTGGGTCTAAAAGTCTATTTTATTTGGCCAAATGGGGTTAGAAATGAGCTTCAGGTGACCTTGTGTAGGAATGGAACCTGTGTTTGCAGTCTTTGATTTGAATTCATTTCCAGTGACTTCTTGAGTTTATATCAAAGGACTGCTGAGTGCAGAGAACAAAAGGGAATTGTAGACAATGTGGTTTTCAAGAGAGCAGTGGGTGCCCAAGTCAGCTGAGAGTCCATAAACTGCAGCAGGAGTTGTGTCAAGTAATGGTGACATCACAGATATTGAAGCCTTGCTCATAATTGTATTTTTTAGACAATGGAGGAAAATAAGTGTTTTTTAAAGCTTGATTCATTTGACCTATTTTGCAAATCTAGTCCAAAATGAGACACTCTGATTGCTGATGACACTCATTAGACAGTGCTCTGTACAAGACCAATTTGGAACTACTTTAGATTAAAAACTCTGCAACACAGACCAACCCCAGCACAGGTTCTTTGTGACTACTGAGAAGTGACTCTATTAAATATGATCCTTCTGTTTGTCTCATTGAGCTCCTGAAAATCAAAATATAATCTCTGGACTCCTACCAATTTTACTGTAGTTTTATCCTCCAGATAAAATATTGGACATAAATTGTTGTTCTCTATCTAATGTTTAATTTCAAAAGGTATCAAGAAAGGCTGTAAATACCAGAACAGACTCTCACTGAAGTCTTTCCATCTCTAGGAAATAAGAGGTGGAAAGAAGAGTTTTTGAAGCTCAGAGTTGAAAAGCTGAAGATTTTTAAACAGTTTAAGAAAACTCTCAGGAATTTTTATTTCCTTGAGTAACCTTTGCTACAAAGAGGATTCAAAAATCATGTCATTATTTTTGTGTTAAAGAGGAATATACTTGGAATGACATCCTGGAATGCATGCAATGAATAATTTTTGAAAATACCTGATTTATGCTATAAATTTATTTTTGTGGTGGATTACTGTGTGTTGCAAGTGCAAAATATGTCCAAGAGATATTCTGGCCTTGATTAAAGTGGGGGGGGGGGGGGAGGTATCACCAAAACAGAACAGGAAATGGGAAGAGGAATATGAAACATTGGAATGATTGGAAATACTGCAGAATAATATATAAGACAAAGGAAATATCCTGGGGATTGGACTTTAATTTTCCATAGGCTGCTAAAGGCAGATTTCCAGGTGGTTGCAATTCTTCTGTCCCAACCAAGTGCATGAGGCATCTTTGTCTCATAACTCCTCTGCTGAGAATAAACATTTTACAATTCATGTAACCAAAAAATCTCACTAAGATGGATTCAAACTTTTCTAAGCCAAATTGGCCAGAAAAATAAAATAAAACTGAACTTTTGAAAGAGTTTTAATTTTCAGAAAATTCACTTTGAATTATTTCCAAGTGTGTCTCTACAATGTCAAAACCCCAGGAGGGAACACCCTACACAACATTTTAAATACATTTTACAGGCTCTGTTACATGTTCCTTAGTTTTCAAAATTTATATCTGAGCATGTAATAGACCTCAAAACACCACCACAATAAATCTTTTCAAGCAAACAAATACTGTGTGGAATTGTGGAAATAGAATATTTTGGAAAACTTGGGCATTTATTTTTTTTCTCCCCAAGGAACATTTTCACCAGCTTGGAATGATTCTCAACAAAATATAATCCCAACATGGTAATGTCTTCTGTGGAAGTTTCTTTGGTGTTTTGGATATAAATAAAGAACACACCAAAGACATTTCAAGCAGGGTTTTCCTGCCCTAACTAAGCTACTAAACTTGCCAGAGTGTGAACCAAACACCTTCATTTCATTCTGGAGGTAGTAAAGAAAAATGCTACTCCAGAAAACGATTCATCTTATTCCAAAGTGTCTAAAATTCAATGAAACAGGTTTTAGGGACACCCACCTTCCTCCATGTACTTCAAAGGGATATAAGACAAATCCTGACTTAGACACTGAGCTTAAAATGAGATGAGGCAAAGTCCCAGACTAGAGAAGCAGCATTTTGAGATATGAAGAGACCAAATGAAACAGGAATCAAAGCTTGACTCAGGAGAATAAATGGCATCTGACACTGTGCCCCTGAAAAGGTATACAAGGGATTGCATAGAATCATAGAATCAGTTGGGTTGGAAAAGACCTCTGAAGTCATCAGGTCCAACCCTTAATCCAACCCCACTTTGATTACCAGATCATGGCACTCAGTGCCACATCCAGTCTCACCTTAAAAAC
>JAWWLZ010000082.1:2239018-2250142 GCA_035041345.1 Poliocrania exsul | reverse complement strand
GAAAAGAAAAGAAAAGAAAAGAAAAGAAAAGAAAAGAAAAGAAAAGAAAAGAAGAAAAGAAAAGAAAAGAAAAGAAAGAAAAGAGAAAAAGTTATATTATATATAATGTATATTATATAATTATATAATATATATTTAAATAAAATATATATTTATATATAAATATACTATACTATACTATAACATGTGTTGTTAATATAATATTAATCTAATATATTATATATACTATATTATTAAATATTATATGTAAATACATATATAAATAAATATATATGTGTGTGTGTGTGTGTGTGTATATATATATATATAATATATATTTAAATCAAATAATAAATCTGTGTAAATACAGAGGAAACAACAAGATCCAGAGGATGGGCAGGTGTGAAAATTTACAACCCATCTCCCACCTTGGAAAACTGAAAGATCAGGACCAGTGTGTAGCCATTTAGGCTCTCAAAATTATCAGCAGAGGAAAGCAGGCCCTAGAGAAGCATTCACTCCATCTGCCTTTCTCACACAGGCTGAGATGTCTCCTGGAGAGGTGACTGTCTCCCTCCTACAGCCCACGCCAAACATCTAACTGGGAATGACTAAAGTTTGTCCCTGCTAATCACACCCAGAGGAAGGTTTCCAAACACTTCCCTGAGGCTGAAAACTGAGGAGAAAGAGGAGATGTGACTGTGCTTGTACTTCACACAGCACACATGAGGCAGTTCCTGCTCCTGCTTGGTGATCTCATGAGCAGGTGCCTTCAGCAGTGGAAACATCTGTGCCCTCACAAAGGGGTAAATGTCCCAAATCCAGCAGGAGGAACTCTTCCTTTTTAGTTATCCTCCTTCTACTGCTAACAACAAGCTTTCCCCTTCTGTCCCTCTGTTATGGGTTTAGCCGTAGCTAAACTACAATACCCTCTAAAGCCATGCTACAGCTATTCTGATTTAGGGATACTTTTCTGTCCTTTGGAAACTGCAATTCTAGGGAATGGAGATGAAAAGACACTTATTGAGGCTGGAAAATTTTAATGAGAAGAGCAGGGTCAAACCTCTAACTCAGGGATATTTTGTCTTTCCTCTCCTCTTACATCCGTGTCCTAATTTTCTTTTAATCCTTTATTTATTTTTCTTTCTTTCTTTCTACCTGCTCTCTACCAGGAGAAAACTTCCCCTATATCTACAGACTTCCCCCCTCCAGCCCCTCTGGATGCTGTGGGGCAGCTGCAGAGCCATCCAGCTGTGCCCAGAGGCGGCAGGAGCCAGATGTGCGTCCCCCCCGCCCCCGGAGCATCCCTAAGCATCCACTCACCAGCGGGAGCGGGAGCAGGAGCCAGCACAAACTTCGCATCCTCCGCCGCAGCCAGCCCAAACTTGGCATCCTGCGCAGTCCCGCCGGGTCCCGCCGCTCGCTCTGCCGGCCGCGATGCTGCCAAAGCCGAGGCTCAGCCCGCCCACACCTGCCCAGGGCCCGCCCCGAGAACCTCGCACGCCCCTGCAGAGCCCGCGTCCCTCCTGCGGGAGCGCGACATCCACCCGCGGGACCAGGCGGGAAGCGCGACGTCGCCCCGCAGGACTAGGCTAGGAGCGCGATATCGCCCCGCAGGACCAGGCTGAGACCGCGAAATCGCCCCGCAGGACCAGGATGGTAGCGCGACATCCCACCGCAGGACCAGGCTGGGATCGCGACATCCCCAGGCAGGACCAGGCTGGGAGCGCGACATCGCTCCGCAGGACCAGGCTGGGAGCGCGACATCCCCCACCCCCATCCCCGGGATCGCGACATGCCCTCCCCCAGGATCGCGACATGCCCCTGAAGGACCAGACGGAGAGCGCAACATCGCCCCGCTGGACCAGGCGGGGAGCAGAGCGAAGGTTTTTCAGCATCCCCCTGGGATATTGGATCCACCTCCATGAACCTGCTCTTTGGTCTCCAACCTGCAAAACTGGAGGGAGCAGGAACAACAATTGGTCCTTTTTGGGTGTGTTTGGTACCAGAAATTCTCTGTTCAAGGAGAGGTGCTGAGTTCACCCCTGGTTGGTGGGGCCACATGTGTGGGCAGTGGCTGCAGGTTTCCCAAGGATCTGGGGTTGGAGTGGATCTGACAGCACGGGATTCCCTTAGAGGTGGAATTTCTGGGGTTTGGTGTCCCCCTCCTCTCAGCTGGAAATGTCAAGAATTTCCTCCAGATTTTGCATAAGGTGGTTTTGGCCCTTATGTTATGAAGATAACCTTGAATGCAGCTTTATTTTTTCTGCTGAGACACAGAGAGCTTTTTTTGCCTACAGCTTAGATTATTTAGGGGGGAAAAAAAGGAGAAAAAATAGAGTAAATTTTTAAATGTCAGGTTTCACAGCACCCAGCTCTGGCTTTTACCACATTAAATACTGCACCAAACAGTTTCCAGGACCTGGGAGAACTGAAATTGTGGACATGACACAAGCATTTTCTCTTGATAAGTTTGAAGAGCTGTTTCATATCCTGTTTGTCATTCATTATTTCCCAATGGTGTAAAACACACAAGTTCTGTATAATCAGAGGAGATTCAGGGCTAAGTCACCCCAAAACAGGAATCCAATACCATCAGAGGAAATAAATGTTTCTGCAGCTTTATCCAGAAGTGTAGAGCTCTCCTGTAAGTCCTATATCTGGTTTTCCAGCTCCACCCAGATATTTCAGATGTACAAGGGCACTTGGGGCAGCATTTTTGTTACCTGTGTTCAATAAACTGAGTCATGTCAGAGGGATCTCTATTAATTTCTCCTGTTAAAATGTGAGTGTTTTGCATCAGGATGTACCCTAACTTGGTCTTGTAAATCAAAGTAATTGAGTCTAAAATAAAATATTATACTCAGGCTCATGTTAGAGGTCCAGTCAGTTCTACAGCCTGCTCAGAATAAGGATGAAAAAGAGATGGTTTTGTGGGATAACCTTTGAAAACTTAATTCACATTTAACTTTCTCTTTTTCTATATGTTTATCTTTCATTAGTGCACATTGGCATCTAATCACTCACCTGCCCAGAAAAGCCTCAACTGCACCCCCAAAAATCATCTTTGTTCTAAAATAAAAAGATTAAAAACTAAAAAAAAATATAATTTGAAGTCTGATTTTGACTTTTCCCCCCATTTTTAATGGATAAGTTAAAGCTCTTCCAATCCTCACCAGTCAATAAGGTGGTTCTCTTCACACTGGAATAATTTTTAGGATCCCACTACAAGTCAGGCACCACAGGGTACCAGACAGTTCCTAATTCTGATGCAAAGGACAATGCAAAGTAGGGGCTTATCAAATACCCCCAGGGTAGGAGCAGTTTATAATTCCTGCTGAGCACTACTTGAGTATACAAGATTATGGAGTAACAGAATAATTGAGGTGAGAAGATGAAGGTTTGGCCCCAACCATCCCCCCTCAAAATAGACCAAATTTCAAAGTCAGGTCACTTGCTCAGAAATTTGGTTGCTGTGTTCCAAAAATAAAAAAAAATTGCTCTCAGGAATCACTGAAAACACAAATACAATTGAGTGAACACCAGTGGGACATTCCAGCCTATAATATTTCACTTGGATTCTATTATTCAATGCCCCAAAAGTCACTTAAACGAAGATTTTTAGGTCATCACAACCACTCTTTCAGTTTGGAGCAAAGTGTGAACCACGTTTTTGATTTTTTTTATGTAGTTTCTTGATATGAATATTTGTAAGCAGAGCTTAGAGAAGACATTGCCTCACAGAGCAGCCTTGGTCTCTCAGTGTTTGGTTGCTCATGTATTTTCCCTCCCCCATTTGTTTTCCTATCTGATCTCCAGCTGATCAAAAAACCAGGCCACGTTCCCCTCCTTGAGTTTTCAATTAACTAGTTGGAAATTCTTCCTGTAAGAGTATTTTTCCATGCTAATAAGGAAAACAAAACCTCTTCTTGTCGGGTTTTGGTAAGACCTCATCATGGTTAATGTTATAAACCTCGCCTATATTAAAGTCTCTGAGTCTGTTTATATCCCCTCATTACTTTAAACAGATCATTTTATAGGCTAAAACCTTATTTAATCTAAAATCTAATTTGTGTTCATCATGTTCATTTGCTTTATCAGTTCTGCTCTTTGTTATTTCTCTGTATATACCAAAAACCAAAAGATCCAACCACGCAATAATTCAAGAAGCAAATCATTTTTCTTTCTCATAATATTTTCTATGCTCTGATGATTTTTGCTCCTTTTTGTCACAAAATAGTTCCTTGCCTGATAAGCTGCCTATAACTAAGCATTATTTTCTTTTGCCTCCCAATTATAGGATAACTATCAAAGATAAGGAGCAGCTTTGTTTTCCTACTGCTCTACAGCATCAACCTGGGCTCAGAATATCTGATGTGCATAAAAATATCCTCTTGTTAACACTGCCAAGTCATTGGGGTCGTATGAAACCAAATCAATGAGGCAATAGACCTGTGATCCCTCCTAATCCCCATCAGGGATATTCTGAATCAATTGATGCCATTAAATGAAAATTACTTGACATTTACTGAGCTGCTCAGAATCTTTGTAGAAGCTGGAGAATGGGTTTTCAATACCATATGTTACCTGAAAGAGGCTTTTTCATAACAAAAGCCTTCCTGAAATGGGCCTGCATTTTCTCTGAGTGCCTGTACAAGAAAAGTTGGGTGCACCAGCCCCACACTGCAGCATCAGCCATCAGGCAGAGAATAAAGGTGAATTTATTGACATTTCTAAATAATCTTTGGATAAATCTGACTAAAGGTGCAAAACAAAAAGCCCTGGGAGCATGGGATGAAGGCTGCAATTACTGAAAGTACATCATTCAGAGAGTGGATAGAACATGACGTTGCTGAGGAACATTTGGGAGTGTAATTAAAAACACAACTCTGCTGTATTTAAAAAAGGAGGGTATAAAACAAGGAGAGGAGTTTATTCCTGGGGGTGATCCCTGTGGGATGTTTGAGAGACAGGGGGAAAGCAGGAAGATAAAACAACTGAAGGAATGGGCTGGTTTGGGATGCTAAAAGGTGAGGCACTAAATACCAGGCAAGTACTTAGAGGTGCATGAGGAAAATTTGTCCACTTCATCTTCTCTGAAACTCCAGCTGTGTTATCTCCTTATTATTTTCCTTGGATAAAATTGACTCCTGCTCTGTCCTGGGGCTCTGACTCCTTCTGTGCCCATATTGGGTTGCAGGTACTTGGCTTGACTCCAGGGACACCACAGAAATACAGGCAGAAATCACAGACACTGGGCTTGTGTGGCTTCTGTCCTACACATCCTGCAAGCTGAATTCCATCCCAGTATCTAAAACACTTGGTGAATTTGAAAAATATATTTATACCCATCACATTATTTAGACTCTTTTAAAAATAAGCTCCTTTGATGTGTTTGCTATTTCTACTTTAAAACCCCCGAATCTGTCAGTGAATCCTTCTCTGTTTCTATTGTGTCTTATTTGTGAATAAGAAAGTTATTTTTTCCAACCTAAGGGAAGTTACTTTTCCCAGTGATACACAATGCAATCTTCATTCCTATTAATAGTCTCTAAAGAGTTGACAGACCAGCTGTTCCTGTCCTCAGAAATAGTTTTATGCATTGTATTATTCATTTGTTTTCCTCTGGCCGTTTCAACTCCAAGTCATTTCTGGTTTGTTTTGTTTTATTCAAGAGGAGAAGAACAATCCTGCTTTTTATTCACTAAAACGCAGTTTTAGGACCAAGTTTTCTCCCTTTATGAAGGCCAAGAAAAGATCCATGTTTGTCTTAGGTATAAGTTCAGCCTAGAAAATAAGATATAGAAAAACATGAGGGACCTGTTTTTAACAACACAGACATTCAATTACTGCTGTGTACTGGTCTCTGCTTCCTTTATGTTTAAAAGAAAGAATGACAGAATCCTAAAATGGTTTAGATTGAAAGGGGCCTTAAAGATCATTTAATTCCATGTCCTGCCATGGACAGAGACACCTCCCAACTATTCCAGTTGCTCCAAGCCCCATCCAACTTGACTTTTAACACTTCCAGGGATGGGGCAGCCACAGCTTCTCCCGGCAAGCTGTGCCAGGGCCTGCCCACCCAAAGGGCCTCTTTATTCCAACCTTTCCCTTTGATTATCCCAGTTTCCCCAGGGAGGGCAGAGGGGGCTCAGCCAGCTGTGACATGTTCCCTCCTCCCTGGAGTAGCACTTGTCTCCCCTGATTTCAGACATTAAGAATGGAAATGCAAACTGATTATCCCAAGTTATTTTCACAGTCACAGGCACCACCGAATGCAATTTGCCTGACATAATTTAGGTGTCTGTAGAGGACAAAATAATCACTTCCTCAGGGCTTGCTCCTCTCCACCACCTCTAAAAGGAGGGGAGGATGATTGCTCCGATGTGGGTGTTTGCTTTAGGGGTGAAATTCCACACCCCCCACACATTAGGACATGAATACCTAATGCAGGCATCTCCCTGGATGGGTGAGCTGGAACAGTGAGCTCCTGCTGTGGTTAATTGCCAGCCTAAACTAATTAGCTAAGTTACCTTTCTAGTTATGGGAGTGAGATGGAAAACTCCTGTTAGAAACTCCTTAGTGCTGTGTTGTGGTTGGAGGTCCTGAGTCCTAAGCCATTCTGTCTCTTTTAACTGGCTTCAGAGGGAGTGGTGAGGTGGAGTTTGTTGAAGAGAGTGGTGAGGTGGAGTTTGTTAAAGACCAGAAGATATTTAGGTACCAATGTGTAGGTGGTGAGATACAAATTGGATGTTTAAGCTCCCACTGGGGTCACCAATCATCTAAAATGGAACCTTCATTTAGTCCATTGAATGGCTCTGTTGACTCTATTGGCCAAGATACCACTTTCCACACTTCAAGGGTCAATTGAGTTGTTCAGTAAGAGGAGAGCAGCACCAACTGTGACACCTCAGCATATCTTACCAGTTTATCTAAGTGTCTGAAGGGAGGAGGGACCAGGCTCTGCTCAGTTGTGCCAAGCAGTAGGAAAAGAGGCAACGGGCAGAGACTGATGGACATGAGGAAGAACTTTCGTCTGAGAGTGACTGAGCACTGGAACAGGTTGCCCAGAGTGGGTGTGGAGTCTCCCTCACTGGAGACACTCAAAAGCCATCTGGACACAATCTTGACTAAGGTGCTCTGTGGAACTCTGCTTGAGCAGGGAGATTGGACTAGATGACCTCCAGTGGTCCCTTCCAGCCTTATCCATCCTGTTTTGCCCATTGAACAGGGGTTGGAGATAGATGGTCTTTAAAATTCCTTCCAACTCAAACCATTCAGTGAATCTTTGAGTCTATGAACATGTACATTCATTCACTTGGATGAAAACCTTGTGTTATTTTCCTGTTAAAAGGCTCATTCTTCTCTCTTCTACTAAGGGGGCAGGAAGGGAGACCCTCCCCTTACATAAAATACCTAAACAAAGGGAACACACCTTGACAAAGTTGGTCCCACTTCCCTCCCTCCCTTTCTTTCTCTTTCCTTTTCTAGATAAAATATTTTCTTCCCAGAGGGATTAAACATACATTAAAAAAAGAAAAAGAAAAAAATCTTATAGATGTCAAAAATGAGTTTTAAGTAGCTGCTTTTAGATATGATGAAAACCACATATCAAATGATACATCTAAAATTAGAATCCAAACTAATAATCAATGAACAAGTCCAATTATTAGTGATAGAACATCTCTTCATGAAAAAAAAAACCACAACAAGGAGAGTATAGAATCTTATTTTATTAAGGGTTAGGCTTTCATTTCAATGTTGACACAAGTCCAGATATTTTTCACCTTATCCTCTGATACAAAAGTACAGGAGGGAAAATCCATGAACATCCTCCAGGCATAGAACAATGAAACAAAGAGGGTTTTTGTTAGAAAATTGGTAAACTTGCAAAAGTTGAACTGGTTTGCAACAGTCTGTGTCGTAGCATTCACAACAAAATGGAAAAGAAGTCTTGATTTGATCCAAAGTGAAGATATTGTTTAAATATTTGGTAAATGTTGAATACTGGAATGATTTGGATTGGAAGGGACCTTAAGGACCATCCCATTCCCACCCCTGTCATGGGCAGGGACACCTTCCACTAGCCCAGGTTGCTCCAAATTCTGTCCAACCCAACCTTGGACACTCCCAGGGATGTGTCCCAATAAGTCAAAACACCACCTAGAAGCAAAATTAAGACTGTAGTTATTGTTTAAGAGAAATCCTGTTCTGAGCAAACTTAACATTCCAGAAAAATAAATTTTATATTCCATTTCTGTACCTGCTGCATTTTTTCTGTCATTAAACCTTTTCTGTAGTAACTCAATAACATGATATAATCAGGGTAAGTGAATGCAATTTTGAGGACCACTTGAAAATCTGTATTTTAAGAAAACAGTAAGAGTGGAAGCAGAATTCTAATTGAGCTAATTCTGCAACTCAAGTGACAGCATTTGAATCCTGTCTAACAAATGGACCATTGCCTGATTTAACAATTTTAGGTGATCAAAAGCCAACAACATTGATTTTATTATAAGTATGGGAGGAAGATACTGTTTGCTAGTTACTTTTTTGTAGTTTGCTCTTTGTTGCTCTTATTTTTTAGGGAACATTATAAGTAAACCAAATAAAACCATAGGGGAAAAAAACCACATCAAAACCATTTGCTTTCCATTAAAAAATAATGTAATTAAACCATCAGGTGATTTGCATTCTTTGAGACAGACCAGTGCAATAGTGAGGGTATTGTACAATAATAGTCAGAGAATTAGACTGTTTCCTGCAGTGTAATATAATATTCCATTGAATAATGTGAGGAAATTCTTATTGTAAAGCCCCATGAAAAAACAGCTGCGTGAAACCCACCCCAGCTTTGGGTTTGATCTGTACCCAGGAGCTCATGAATAGAATCTCTATAAAAACTAACTCAGTTTTACAACTGATTTACACCCACAAAGACAGGAATAAGCAACAATGCAAATGTTCCACAAAGCACAGAAAGGGGAAAGTTTGAGATTAAGAGATTTTAGCTATTCAAAAATCCTCCCTCTTTTGGAAAAAAAATCCCTTTCTTTTAAAGATTATTTTTGTTGCCTTCCTCTTTTTTCTCCAGAGTATTTCAAAACCAGTGAAACATCTCTGGAATTATGATATTCAGGCCAGAGAATATAAACCATAAATTTCCTCCTGAACAGGGAGAATTCCATTTATATTTTAACAGATAGTTTTCTGTGCTGATCAGTTCATTATTTATACTTATTCATTGAACCCTTTTTCCTGTTATTTATTTTTTTTTATAAAGAGGTTTTGGTTCCTCCAGATAAATTATTTGAAAAATTGGTGAATAATTCTTGCAGACTGACAAAATAACTTTAATTAACATTTCAGGGACGTGGTGCCTTTACATGCTCTGATCACACTGATTTAAATCCTAGTTTTGTTTTCCTGATGCAAAAATTAGGGGGATTATTTCAATATTTGGGCTATTTGTGTGTGTCTGTCATATGCAAGACTCACCTGAAGAGATCACAAAAGTGATGATTTCACAACACTTTCTCTCCCAGGGAAAAGAATTGTGAAAAATGAAATCAGAATATAAGTCCACCACAAAATCTTTACAACTGGTGATGAAAAAAATTTCTAATGATGCTCTAATCCATAAGGAGAGTCATCATTTGCATACAAGGCAGCTGAAATATCAGAAATTGAGGATGAACAGGATGCAAACAGATGAAAAAGACTGAAATCACACCCCACCTTGAACAAATACCTTCTTTTAGTAGAAGTCAATACCAATTTATAGGGCCAATAGATCAAGAGGCATCCAGATGGGACCTGCTGAGCCTGAGATGTGCCTGGAGTGATTGATTTGTGTAACAAACAATTAAACCACTGACAAATTTGGCCCAGAACATTTTTTAGGAGTTGTTGAGCTGCAGATTGCTGGAACTCAGCCAGGTATTCCTGGAAGAATCACTGCAGGTTTGTTGTGCTCTTAGACCTTTCCTGAGCTTTCTGCCACAGCCACAGAGGAAAGAATCAGCTGTTAATGCCTCTGTGCTGAGCTGTGCCACTGCTTTTTGTGGTCTTAAGCTTCAAAAAAATCAAACAAATAAAAAAACCAACCAGCCAAACAACCAACAAACCAATGTATTCTCTCATTTTATACTTTTCAGGACTGGAAGGTTGATTGCTCTATTTAAATAAAAGTTCTTGGAGCAATAATGTTTTATAATAATGTTTGTCATTAAGACACCCTGAATTTTAATCTGAGATACTATTAAGGAAACAATAAAATAACAGCACTCCTATTTACACTCGCTGCTAAATCTGAAACTCTCAGTGGAAATCTTAAGCAGCAAATCAAATTACAGAGAAGCAGGAGGTGGGTGAAGATAAATAAATAAAGCAACACAGAGTTTTCTACATTGTCAGTTTATTCTTAGAATTGCTTTTGGGGCAGGGAAATGAATCCTGAAAAGGTACATGATTACCTCTTTTCTTGGAAGCTTCTCCACCTTAATTCAGGTTGAAAAGATCAAGTGTTTAGTGGGTTATTTCTGCAGCCCCCTATTACCAGGAGATAACTATCAGTTGCAAATATAATTCTCCTCTGAGAAGGCCAAAAACAGCTCCTGTGGCCTCTGTTAATTAATAGATGGCAGCAAGATTGGTATCAAGCACTTAACTGTTTCCTCCTAATGCAGGGGTTGTTATTATTGTTCTCCTCCTAAACGGAAAGGGTTTATTTTAGTGGGAAAGTTACCAAGGTAGAACCACCAGAATTCAAAAGACACTTCATGAAACACCAAGCAGCAAGTGGATGATTGTCCTCTTTTGTGTTGGTTTAACTAGAAAGTACTTGGTGGTCTGAGGGGCTGGTGGTGTGTCCCCAAGGGTTGTTTGTGGTGATGGACAAGCAGCAGAGAATTCAAGGGTTTGGTGAGGAAAACAAGGCAAACGTAGCTGGAGAGATCTAAAGACGCTGATAATGCAGGCAGACCATGCAGATTCCTTGGATGCTACTCAAGGTCCTGTCCCTCCTGTCCACCTTAAGTGTTGTGTTCAGTTCTGGGCCTCTCAGTTGAGGAAAGATCTTGAGGGGCTGGAGTGGGGCCAGAGAAGAGCAACGAGGCTGGAGAAGGGAGTGGAGCACAAGTGCTG
>JAWWLZ010000082.1:2214738-2229743 GCA_035041345.1 Poliocrania exsul | reverse complement strand
CTCAGCACAGGGGCCACCAAACCCCACTGTGTTTGTGCCCCAGGGGGCTGGGTTCTACTTCTGGGTTTTGTGGGTTACACCCAATTTCTCTTTGTGCCATTGTATTTATTGTAATATTTTTATATCTCTCCTGAGGTGGGTTCATTTCTCCTGCTGGTTTACCTTTAAACCAGCACACTCAAACATTTCCATGATTTTAGGAGTGGTGTATCTGGTTAAACCTACCAAGTATGAGGTCACCATGCCTAACTCAGGGCAACCACCTCACTGCCTTCTTAGCCCTTCCTCCTGCCTGTGCCTCTTTGGGGCTGTGAGAAATCAATTAAAACATCAGGTGGATCATAGACACAATGTCTTCACAATGGTTTTATTGCTTCTTTCCAGCAGTATCAACCACGGAGAAGAACCTCCTCTGAAGCAAGGAGATGAACCCAAATACAAAGGAAAAAAAATAGAGCCAATTCATTGCATATGTACAGAGTCAGAACCAAATAAATAACATCAGGCAAAAGGCCATGAAACAAGGCAGAGATTTCACCTGTGCTGAGCAAGCCAGGCCTGTTCTCACTGGCATGAAGGACACACATCACAAGCACCAAGGTCCAGAAGAGTCCACAGAGAGGGGGATTCTGTGATTCTCTGTTCACAGCCAGTTTCCATCACTCTCTGCTGTCAAAGCCTATTTACAGGAGGGCAGAGCTCACAGCTTGAGTGAGAAGAGTCAGCTGGCACCAGCTACCAACCAACAGCTTGAGGTGTTTGAGAGTCTGAAAAAAGCACTTTTGCCTTCAGAAGTGCCTTTTTGGACTTAATTTATCACCTTTATCTGAGTATAAAAAATGTGTTTATTTATTTTTCAAATGTGCTATTCAGGTTTCCTCTATGTACAGATGTACAATATCCACAGAACTGGGGTATAAACCACTCTGCTGATGCCAATGTGGGTGTCCAAAAGGTCCCTCAGAACCCCAATGGGCATTATTTTCCTTACTGACCTGTTACGAGGTCTCCAGTCCCAAAGCTTTGTCTTCTTCCCTGTGACTTCACAGCATTCCACAAATACCCAGGGTTTCAACCCCAGGGTTCTTCAGTACAAAGCACAACACAATGCAGGCAAACAAGGAGTCAGGACATTCAGTAGGAGGTGGAATTGCTGGAATGGGGTCCCAGGAAACTCCTAATTCCTAAAATCCACAGTTTACATCTGCACAGGTCTCCTGGGGAAATAACAAAGTCAGTCACTCTAATCATACCTCATCAGACTGGTATGTAAATACTGAGTTTGGAGATGGGATGAAAAGTTGACTGACTGAAATAAAATGGATTGCAATCCATGCTGGTCTGGATTTTTGGGACATCTGACTCCACGTACCAGTCTGGGAATGAACTATTTTCCTTATTACTTTTCTGTTTACTTGCTGAACGATGCCAGCAGAGTCATTCTGGATTGTTATGGGCACATGTCAAAGCAAAAGCTTGGCCTCCTACTCTTTGAGGGTTATCTACAGTCAAGCAGCTTTCTGGCCCTGCCCAGCAGCAGCATCAGTGTGGGAACTGTGCAAAGGTGCATTGTGAGCCAGGGAGCTCAGGGCAGTAGCCCCGGCTCCAAGAGTCTGGAACATTCATCCCTGCTGAGATGCCATGGGAGGGAGCACAAGGCTGGGCAGGAATCTGGGCTGTGCCAGCACCCCAGTCAGGATCCTTCCTTCAGCTAAACACCCCAGACACGATGGGAAGGAGAATGTTTTACATGGGCTTTGATGTTACACCTTCCAGAGAAGGAACTCTGCTTCTGATCCATCTGTATTTCTAAAGAAGGAGCTCTGCTTCTGATCCACCTGTATTTCTAAAGAAGGAGCTCTGCTTCTGATCCACCTGTATTTCTAAAGGAGCTCTGCTCCTGATCCACCTGTTTTCTAGAGGAGCTTAGCTTCTGATCCACCAGTATTTCTAGAGAAGAGCTCTAGTTCTGATCCCCCTGTATTTCTAGAGAAGGAGCTCTGCTTCTGATCCCCCTGTATTTCTAGAGAAGAGCTCTGCTCCTGATCCACCTGTATTTCCAGAGAGGGAGCTCAGCTTCTGATCCACCTGTATTTCTAAAGAAGGAGCTCAGCTTCTGATCCCCCTGTATTTCTAGAGAAGGAACTCAGCTTCTGATCCCCCTGTATTTCTAAAGAAGGAACTCAGCTTCTGATCCCCCTGTATTTCTAGAGAAGGAGCTCTACTCCTGATCCCCCTGTATTTCTAGAGAAGAAACTCTGCTCCTGATCCACCTGTATTTCCAGAGAAGGAACTCAGCTTTTGATCCACCTGTATTTCTAGAGAAGGAGCTCTGCTTCTGATCCCCCTGCATTTCTAGAGAAGGAGCTCTGCTTCTGATCCACCTGTATTTCTAAAGGAGAAGCTCTGCTTCTGATCCACCTGTATTTCTAGAGGAGAAGCTCTGCTCCTGATCCACCTGTATTTCTAGAGGAGAAGCTCTGCTTCTGATCCACCTGTATTTCTAGAGAAGGAGCTCTGCTTCTGATCCACCTGTATTTCTAGAGGAGAAGCTCTGCTCCTGATCCACCTCTATTTCTAGAGAAGAAACTCTGCTTCTGATCCACCTCTATTTCCATAGGCCTTTATCAAACCAAGATGAACTTGTGCAGACAGAATAAAATAAGCTTCACAAAGACACAGCATTTCTCAGCTGGTGAATTTCCCTTTTAGTCTGAAAATACCTCCTATTTCCTGAAGAAACCCACCAGGTTTTCCCTTGTTTAAACCCTGGGTTGAAGGTAAAAGGAATGGAGACCAAGTAATCCCATCAAGCCCCTTTAATCCCTGCCATGCAGTCAAGTGATGTTCTTTCACTCCTGAGCTTTCTTTGGAACTTCATTTTGCCTTTCAAAAGCCACTGGCAAACCTCCAGCAATCAGCAGGTGTATCTCTCTGAAATATTTCCATCAGATTGAGACAGAGGTTTGGGGTTAATCCCTCTGCTCACGTAGTGCTGTGGCACAGACATGACCTTGTCTCATGGGAAACAAAAAGGATATTGAGAAAGAAATAAATCTGATGATTAGTTAATGTACAAAACACCTTTTCTCTAGCAACACCTTCCTTGAGAAAAATGTAACTGCTTCCTAGGCCAAAAACCCCAAACCAAAATAAAATATTCAAGTGTTTGTATCTCCTGGCCTTTTGGATTTTAAAAACTAGTTTTGTTTTAGTGCCCTGAAGTTCTGCAACAGCCCTGAATTTCTTTACTCTCTTTTCTTTTTAACCCCAACATGGTCATATTCTCATTTCTTGCTGCTTATGAGAGGGTCACAGAGTAACACAGGTCTCAGCTGAATAGAAATATCTACAGTTTAATCTTGGTATTGAAGCTTCTACCTCTGCTCCTTGAGACAATAATTCAATGTTTGTATTGCAATTATTCCATAATTATTCATAATTTTTAATAATTTAATCACTGAAATGCAGAGTGACTAATTAACAGGAGGGGCTTGCTCTCTCACTGGTATAAAAAGGGAGCAAAAATTCCAGACTGAAGATAAAGGAATTATTTTCAAGGCAATCCCAGTTGAATGCTGGTGTAATGCAGGAGTCCCTGCAGTGAACTGATTGGTGCAAGTGGGATCAGAATTTGGCTTAATTTCTGTAAGGAGTTTTGCAGTCCCAGTTCATGGTCCTCAAACATCTCTTGTCACATCTGCAGGTGTGCCTCTTGATATTCCTTTGCAGCCAATTAGTGGAATTCCTTTGCTGGAGTCACTCCTGAGTTACACTGGAGTGGGGGGGGCACACTGGGGCTTGCACTGTGTGCTCTGGGTGGGACCAGCACAGCACAGTCCAGCTTGTCATTTGTGGTGAAGTCCTTCAACTCCAATTTTATTGATGAGTTGGATGAAAAACAGAGCAGAGGAAGCCAAATTCTGGAGCCAAATTCCTGCACTGAGCCAGCTAAAAGTGGGTCTGGTGCCAATGCCATCATTCCCTGGCTTGCTCATGTCTCCAGGGTGAAAAGCTCTGATTTCACCACTGACTCCTGAGTTCTCCTGAAAGCCAAGGCCAAGGCAGCTGGGCTGGCAGCTCTGCCCTGCCTGTACCGCTCATAGTGCCATGCCTGGCACAGCAGGTACATTCAGCACATTCATTTAATCCCTCAAAACCCTCTGACAGCAAAGTGGCTGGATGTTCAGTGCCAGGAGGGTGCCTGGGGCACTGTTCTGGCACACTGATGCTCTCCACACTTTTTGAAGGAGTCCCTCAGTTTAGGAAACAGCCTCTCCTCAGGCTCCTGTGCAGAACAGCCTGGTGGGGAATCTCCCAGGCTGAAGAACACCCTTTGGAAGGGGTAAATAACCAGCTGGATTTTTCCCTGTCATGCATCTAAAAGACAAACCTGCTGTCACTGCGTTTGGCATGTGGTTGGTGCTGGCCCAGGTCAGCACAGGGCTGGGACAGAAATGAAGCTGAAAACACAAAGCAGAAACTCCTCCTGCAAGTGGAGCTACAAGCACAGGGAGAGCAGAAGGAGGTGAACAGGGGGGAAATGCACAACGTGTCTCACTGCTGACGGCTCACAGACCTCCTATCCCAGCAAGGCTGCCTGGAACAGATGGCCAGGGATTCCCTCACATCCCACAAAGGAGCCTGCTGGCAATGCTGCATCATTTCTGCTTGACAGCTCCGTGCTCAGGCTCCTCTTTGGCTTGGCTGGGAGCTGGGACTCCAGTTCACACCTCAGGCACCTCAGTGGATGCATCACAAGATTGGGCAGCCCATCAAATTTGTTGGGCATACAGAGTTCCCATAAGAGAGGGGAATGGCTTTGCAGCCTGATGATTTAAATCCTTCCCTGACTGGTATTGCTTCAAAGCTCTGAACTAGTGAGAAAAAGCATTTTATACCAAGTGGAGCGACTTGGAAGCTGAGAGAGAGTTTTCCCTTGCTTCTTCTGGGCTTCCTTGCAGCCAGCCATTCAGCTGGCAAGATGCAGAGCTGGGTCAAATCCTTGCTTTGAACCAGGCACAGGAGAAGAATCCATGGTGGTGGTGGGATTCCTCCAGCAGTTCCTGTGTGAGTCCTACTCCAGGTCTGAAAGTGCCCACCAGAGCAACACAAGCACCAAACATAAAGAGAATCAGAATATTCTGAGTTGGAAGGGACCCACAAGGATCATCAAAGTACAACTCCTGGCCCTGCACCCCAACAATCCCACCCTGTGCCTGAGAGCTCTGTCCAAACAATTCTTGAGCTCTGGCAGCTCTGAAAAAAAAAAAAAAGATTCCTTGCCTCTGAGAACCTTGTGAGGATTTAAGTGAGATGTTGTTTCAGGGTGTCAGGGCATGAGAGCATCAGTGCAAGAAATATGGGGAAATTTCAAGCATCCCATTGCTTTCTCTGCATTTTGGGAATCAGAGAGCTGCTCAGAGAGCATTTTGATGATCTTGTGGCATGTCAGTGCTGGATTCTCACTGCTGGTATGGTCTCAGAGTGATGAAGCCATAACAAAGCTGGCTCACACCTGCCTGGCCTGGGCTCTCCAGCACTTTAATTCCAGGAATCTTCACAATATCTGCTCATCCTCTTAGGCTTTGCAGACTGGGTAGCCATGGCTACTCTGTGATGAGATCTGAGTTAGCTCAATGGAAACTCAGGACCTCACAGGTTCTCGTTCCCCTCGCTGTCCTCAACCCTCCAGGATGTTCTCAGTCCCACAAGTGGAGAAATGCTTTGGAATATCAAGCTCAGCTGACAGATGGTGTAGCTCTGAGAATGGTTATGGTATGAAACATGCCCTCTCAGGGCTGAGAGAGGGACTGGATGTCCTGACCTGTTAGTCTCCTCCTGGGCTCAGGGTGGTTTGGTGGCAGGGATTCACAGATGCTTCAGGCAAGCAAAGAAACAAGCAAACAACCCCCAAACTCAGCAAGTTAAAGATGCTTCCCTCCAGTGAATTGCATTTAATTATGGGGCAGTAAAAGTCCAGGTGCTGAGTTAGTACCTGGTAGGCAAGCTGAGATCTCTGAACTCTGAAAGAGGAGCTCACCTTCCTTTCCAGGTTTGTGTGTTGGTGGCTCAGACTCTTCCTCACAAGGACATGTTACAGTAGGATGACAGAAGCCCAATTACTGAGTGTACACATGAGTTGAGCAGGAGTTTCCCATCCTCAGTGTACAACTGGAACAACCCCATTTGATGCAGTTGGGTGGGACACAACATGAGCATCAGTATCCTTGTGTTTTCTGTCTTCTGACTGAGTTTGGGGTTGTGGGCATTGTCTCAAATTCACTGCTTGAGCAGGATTGGGTTTCACACCCCTCCTCTGCTCCCCTCAACAAGAAAAGAATTAAAAAAACAACACTTTTCCCTTGGTTTTAATGGGATCTGTGTGCATTCAAATAAGGATTGCCCCCAGATGAAAACTAATAAGCCTTCAGAAAAGAGGCAAAATGCACACACACATCTTAAAGATCTAACAAAGCCTTCATCACAGCATGAAAGCTTCCCACAAAAGCTGAAGAAGAAATCAATTTAATAGCCCCTCCACTCCTTCCTCACTCCTGGAGTGCCAGTTCTGTGCTGAGACAACCTTGCCCTGACGATGAAAGCAGTTTTGCTCACTGCTGTGATGCCCTTCTTTCATCTTGAGAGCAGCTCCTTAAGGCAGATCTGCTTCAATTAAGGATTTACAGGCTCTCCATCTCCCTTTCCTGGCAGTGTGTGCTAAGCAAGTGCAAATGAATTACACTCCAATTATATTCCCCTGATCCCCAATGGTCCCAGGTGTATTAACACACCAAGATCTGTGGGTGAATGTAAAAAGAAGGAAAAGCACAGCTGTGTTTTGGCACCTGTACCTGGGTTTTATACATGCAACTCGAGATTCCTGGTCATGGAACACAACCACACAACACACCACGGTGTGAACACTGTGCAGAGAAGGGGTGTTCTCACTCTGGTCCTTCTCAGCAACCTGCTTTGCCATGGATGCCTGTGGAAAGCTTTTGCCAGTGAGAGTTATTAGCAGGACACACTGCAGCCCTGGGGCATCTCCTGAGGGGCTTTCCTGGTGCTGCAGCTTCATCTTCACCCGTGTGAAACGCAGGGGCCACGCACTGGCCTCTCCTCTCCTGCTCATGTTCCTCCTGTCCCTTCTCCCCGTGTCCCCGACACCACCTTTGGTGCCTTATCATCACTTCTTATCCACAGGAATTTTGGCACATTCATATGTTTGGCAATTTTTTCCCTGCTTCTTGCCTCCCTCTCTCCTTTACTGGCTCATTTTTTTTAAAAAAAGTGCAATTTATCTGTTTCAGAGATGCCAGTTCTGGTAAAGCCCCCAAGGACTGGGGTTCTCCCCTCCCTTACTCCCCTGTACTTCATTATTTATCACACATCAGGATCTCCCAGGCTTTCCTCAAGTGACTGGGACCTTTACTCAGAGTTATCAACCCCTCGAGGGCTTGAAACTGAGCAGTGAAAGGTCTGAAAAGAGGGAGAACAAAAATAATTCTCCGCCTTTCTTGTCCAGTCTCGCTCCGGCCACCAGAGGCTTCTCCAGCCGCGTGTCCTCCGTTTTCTCACGTGGAGCACATCATTTCACAGGGATTTGGCATCGTCTCGCTGATTCCTGGGGATCCTGGTGGCTCTCAGTCCCTCTTTGGGATGCTCAGTGCCTGCAGAGCCCATCACACCAGCGAGAATTCCGCCTGGAAGCCGGAGCAGCGCCGCGTCTTGGGCGAGCACTTGGTCAGCATGGAGATCTGGGTGCTGAAGTTGGTGCCGTTGCTGCCCAGGGAAGGGTGGTGGTACTTCATGTCCGAGCCCAAGAACCGCTCCAGGTGCCACCTCCGCCACTTCCTCTTGAGCTCAGCCTGGACCTGGGCGTTGGAAAGACAGCAAAATCAGCACAGGGGGTCACTTGCTGGTCCTCTGACTTTGTTGTGTGAGCAGCCATGGGTGACACACCTACCAAGGGGCCAAGAACTATTTGATTAAGGGCACCAAACTCAGCCTGGCCACAACTTTTACAAGAGAGAGGACACCCCAGGCAGTAGAAATCCCTGAGCTCCAACAGAAAGGAGAACACATGGCATTTCTTACTGATACAATGAAGGTGCCTGAATATTTAACCTAAAGGGCAACATACTCTACATTTTGTGAGTATAATTATGATTTTTTTTTCACTGTCCTGTTTTTGGTCCAAATACAAAGGATTTAATTACAGCTTGTTTGTAAAGCAGTCAATACAGCTATGATTTTTTGACAGAAGCTACTTGTTCCTGCTCAGGGAGTTTACAAATATGATCTGCTTTACACTGTCCCAGTTAAAATCCTGAAGGAGTCTGGCCACTGTCCTTGTCCCCTCCTGCAGCCTCCCAGCTCAGATTTTTAGATAACAGCATTAATTAGATAAAATAACTGTGTCTGAGGGGCTCTGGGATGAGCAAGCACAGAAACAGCACAAGACCAGGATCAGAATTCCAGGACTAGAAACATGGGAAAGACAAGCTCAATGCCTACAAGGTAGAAACATGTTCACCTGGCACTGCCCTGTGCCTGGCAAGTCAAATCGATGCCTTTATTGGGTTTGGGTCATTAGTCAGCCAGGCAGGATGACTGGCAAGGCTCTGTGCCCTGCACACCACTATGGCATCAGTGTGGCTGAGGCAGCATCAGAGCTACAAGAAAGAAAGTTGGGATTCTGGCCACTCTTCTCCCCAAGAAGCTGAACACAAATCAGATCACAGCTGCTTTTTCCTTGCCCATGCTCTGTTTATTGAGCTGAAAGCACTCCAGATGACAGCAGCTCCAAGGCTGTAGCTGCTCACACCTGCTCAGTAGCCTTTGCAACATGGGCTTAATCAGCTGAATTTCTTATGGGCAGGTGGAGCAGGAGACAAAAATGTCACTGCATTAAGGAGCCTCCAGCTCAGCCATGGGCTTGGTCCTATGGAGGATTCACTGAGACACTAAGCATGAGCAGGGCTTAGATGGGCTTTATTCTTCTCTGATGAAGGTGGTGCTTTGGGATCAGGGTTTGTGCAGGGTCATACAGGAGTTCTGCTGATGCTGCCCCATGAGGAAAGGATGGGCTCAGCACCAATGGCACAGTGCACACAAAAGTTCTGATACATTTATTAATTCTGCTGAAAACTGTCAGGCAAATGGCTGAATTGTTTTTCTGGAGTGTGAGATTTGACTTGGATGTTTCCCACCAGCATGGACACATCAGGAATGGGACACTTCCCAACCCACTCTCCACAAGCCTTGGCTGCAAACAGAAACCAAGCAATAGTGCTGATCTTACCTCTCCATTGAGAAAACAATACAGAACAGCCACCACAAATCCCTAGGGAAAAGGAGAGAACAGGCTTTCAGTACCAAACACAATGATCTCACAGGAGGGATCATGGAATCACACAATCCAGTGCTGTTCAGGCTGGAAAAGACCCCTAAATTTATCAAGTCCAACCATTAATCCCACACTGCCACCTTCCCCACTAAGTCCCAAGCGCCAAAGCTACAAGTTTTTTGTGCACTTCCAGATGCCAGATGTGATGATGTTGTAGACAGGGACAATAACTTGTTCACCACTGAATAAAACTTGGCACATGGTGTCAGACAGACCCTGCTTGCAGGCTGTGAGGATGTGCCTGGAGAATGGGATGAAACCCTTCAGTAAGTGCTTCTTATGCAGCACCAGGGGGAAGTTTAACAGCCCAACACTGATTGAAATGAAGTCTGTGGGAGGGTCTAAGAAGCAAAACTTCATCAGGACTAATGTGGAGGACAGCTCCATTATCCATCCTGTCTCCTCCAGCAGTGAACTGGAATCCTGCTTGAGCAGGATCTACAGGCAGGACTTGACTTATGAACAGAGGAGAAAGTTCATGCAACACAATTGGTTGAAGACAGACCAGGCTTCTGTTAATGGGCAGAAAGATGCTCCCACCAAAGGTGATTTATATCATCTTACACTCTAGAATCCTGGAATGGTTTGGGTTGGAAGGGACCTTAAAGGTCATCTAGTTCCAAACCCCATGAGATGAACAGGGACAACCCTTCACTAGACCAGGTTGCTCCAAGTCCCACCCAAACTGGCCTTGAATGTGTCAATAATACATAAACTGAACTGTAATGCTCATTTTTTTCCACTTAAGCACATAAAACCCCAGGGTGATCAATTTATAGATGTACACTTTCTTTTCAGGCACCTAAAAGGAGGAGAATCTTCTTCTGGAAATCCAGGAGGCAAAATATAAATTTATCTTCCATCCTGGCCAAGCTGGAGTCAGCAGCTTTTCCCCCAAAGGTACAAGAGCAATATTGGGCATGGCTGGGAAAGAACAGCTCCTATATTTTCTTATTGCCATGTCAAGCTCATGACAATTCCCCCTCCTGACAGACCTGGTGACAGAGCTGGTGGCCCAAAGGGTGGCTTACCTGGAATGACCCAACCACGAGCTCAAAGACCAGCTTCACTTCTGCTTTGAAATTGTCAGGGAAGAAAGCAAACATGATGTAGTGAATGCCAAAGAGAGGGATCAGCAGCAAGGTGGACTTGGCCAGCCTCCTGTTGGAAAGACAAACATGAGTGAGAAGGGGAGAGGGAAGAGGAGCTAAAGGGGAGGAGGATGAGAAATCCTCCAGCTGAGCCCTGTGCAACCCTGGGAACTGAATTTGCTGCAGCACCGATTTGCTGATCAGCTGGATCTGCACGTGGAGTGACTTTGCTTGTCCTCAGGATGTGTGACATGTGACACTCACCCTGAGGTCCTGGGGACATCCAGCCTTGAGCAAGGCAGCATGAGGAAGGTGCCCCTGTCAGCAGGAGGAAAGTGCCAAAACAGAGTGTGGAGATGCCACTCCCAGCTCAGCCTGCCCAGGATCCCTCTGGCCTGGGCTGGGATGCAGTGGCAGAGATGGACCCTCAGCTGGGCACCGGCACCATGTGGCAGTTCAGACCAACCAAGGGCCATGCTGGGAGCATTTCCTGCTCATTAACAGCTCATATAATTACACCCTTGTCTCCAGCTAAGGCAGAGCAATCAGCCCTACATTATTTCTCCTTGTTCCACAGCCTGCAGATGGCTGGTGATTTCAGACGTGGTGACACCACAAGATGTGACATCTTTATTCCTAGTAGCTCCACTGGAGGTATTTCTTTCCCCCTTCTCTCTTCTTCCCCTCCCACCAGAGATCTTTTTTTCCTCTCTACAAGCTAAATCATCATCTAGCACTGTCTTTGTTTGCTTGGGATTTGTGAAAATTACAGCTTCTGGGAGAGAAATGGTATGTTTAGCTGGGAATAATGACAGGCTATTGCACAATGAATGTCTCCAAAGGAGGGGGATGAACAGTATTAGTGCTTAATGGCATCAGGCTGGGTAATCAGAGGTCTAATTAGGAAGAGATGATAATTTATTAAATTTAACCATCATTAAAGAATAGCTGACAGAAATAAAATGCAATCAAGAGACTGAGGATGCTTATGGGGGTTTTGGCTCCCTTGGTCACCCCCATCCTGTGGTGGGCCCCTCTCTCAGAGGCTTCTGCAGGAAATGAAGCTAAGGATAGGATGCTGGAAATACTTGTTCTTCCATCTGCAAACCCTTCACCTCCAAAGCCTCATCAGGCTCAGTCCTCTCAGACCCTCTTCATTTATTTGCCACCTGCACAAGCCCACTGGGAAGGCTGATGTGGCAGCTTTATGCAGATGATGCTCCTCACTGTTTGTCCCTGCAGACCTTTCCAGCTTTCCCTGGGCCTGGCCCAAAGGCAGGTGGACATTAAGGCAGGTTTGGGAGGCTGTGGCTCCCCAAGGAATACCTTCTGCTTGAAAGACAGCTGAGTGCAACCCATTGCAGGCGAAGTGAGTGCCTGTAGGAAGCTGAGGAACTTCCCAGGAATTCGCCTTTCCCACAGCCTCCTTTTTCCTGGCTAAACATCTCTAACTCCCCCAATGTTTCATTAGCAGCAGTTTTGTGCTAAGATCTCTTGCATCCTGCAGGGAAAACCCCTCAAAGGTGGCAGCAGCACTTCAGGTAAGATGAGAAGGACATGTACAAGCATCCAGGTACCTACAATTGCACATCACATGTCTAATGGCACTCATAAAAGGGTTGCACCTCAGGTGTCCCTACAGACAGTTGTCTAAACATTAAAAACTTAGGACTCCACTGAGAACTTCTCTTGGTGGGATCCAGCCTTCAAGTTGGGACACTTGACACCCATTTCCATAGGGAGTGGGGTGCCTCCTGTCCTACAGCTGTCCATACAGTCAACAGAGACTTCCAGATGCCCCAGAGAATGTGGCTGGTGGCCAGATGCCATTGGATATGGGTGGAAGTTTCCCACAGGTCCTGGGTCACACATGCCAGCTCCAAGCCAGTATCTGAAATGTCCTAAAGCATCTCATGTGGCTTGGACACATAAAAGGCCTGGCTGGATGGAGTTCTGAGCAAGCTGGGATAGTGGAAGGTGTCCCTGCCCATGGCAGGGTGTTGGAACTGGATGGTCTTTAAGGTTCCTTCCAACCAAAACCATTGTGTGATTCCACAGTTCTATGAGGTCAGCAACTGATTTGTTCCCCAGTGGAACTGAGATGTCTTTCCAGGTGGAGCAGGAAGGTGAGAACCTGTAGATGTGCAGACCTGTTGAACTTCAGCAGCACCTCCTGCTGGGCAGGTCAGTGAGGGGATGTTTGTGTTTTACTGCTCTTTACCAGGCAAAAAGAGCTTTCCAGGCACCTCCCACTTCACTGGCAAAGGTGCCCTGAACCCAAAGCTCAGCGTGACCTCCGAGGTAAAATGGGCATGACCCTTCTGACGTGTGCTGGCAACACTTGTGCCCAGGGGAACAGGATCCAACAACTGCAGGATGCTGCTCAGAACATATTTCAATATGCTGATTTAATCTGCACCCCTGAGCAGAGCTGTGGCAATCCTGGGGCACAAAGATCCAACACCCCCTGGAAACAAAGACAGGGAGGGATGGAAAGCACAGGCTCTGGTGACACTGGTGGGCTGTGATGACAGAAACAGCTAATTGGCTTTGGCTGCTGCAGGGAGAAGTTAAGGTCAAATATTGGCCTTTTCCTTCCTAAGTCAGAGAATCTCATCGAGGCAGATGAAATGAATAATTCACCAGTGTCGTGGCTGGTCAGTGTTTAAGGGATAGATTGTTATTGTTTTCCATCTTGCAAAAAGTTGAATTGAGCTCAGATTCTTCAGGGGACCCAAAAGTGCAGCTCCCACCAAGGACAAAGATTTATGAGCATGTAGACACAGGACCTTTTCCATTTTTAGTTCTTCACAAGGAAACATTAAATAAATATCCAGGATAGTTGAAAAGCTGAGCCAGGACAGTGGCAAGAGTCAAAAATAAGCTGGTCTGAACTTTTATTTGCTTTGCATTCAAGCCAGAATAAATCCCTGCAGATAGACATCTTTTTCACTCTTAAAATTCTACAACTAAGATCAGTCTTGGCCACTGAGAGAGATGCTGATCTCACTGGCATGTTGTTCATTGCAAAAATCCCCATTAAGGTCAACTTTATATCCCTGGAATAAAAGAATTAAGTCAAGCACAACTTCTGAGATTGTGATCCTTCTGATCACTGAAGAGAAATGCATTGAATTAATCCAATCTAGTTTAGAGATCTGCTTTGGGATAAGGAAAATTTGCCATAGATTTTACTGAAAGCACTAATTTTCTAGATCTCTCCTTCTTTGAAAAAGGGGTCAGGAAAAAAAGGCCATGCACTGTGTACAGCAACTCTTTGTTGTCCATCAGGGTTCCTCTGCCTTCAGAATCCAAAATATTAAATACACAAAGAAAAAAACCCTCTTTTGCCCCGTGATCATTATTGTTGCTTTCCTTTCTTCATTGCCAATCCCAGGAGAAGACCTTCTCACCTGCTTCAAGCTGACATGAAACTTGTCCAGCTGTTTTACAAAATACTCCATTCTGATCAGCTTTAATCAATGTCTTGGGTTGAGCCACTTTGCTAAACCCATAACAATCAATTAACAATTAACTGATTGCGATCAGTGCAGACAGTGAACTAAGAGGCAATAATGAACCAACAGCCAAACAGGTTTCCCAAAAATTAGAGAATGTGGTGGAAAAAATCCAGGACTTACGAATATTGGCTGGTTTCGTTGTGTCCAACGTCTGGGGAGTGCAACTTCTGCACTAAGATCCGGATGATGCAAATAAAGAGGATGAAGTTCACCTGCCAGGATGGGAAGAAAGGAGACAGAGAAAGAGGCAAACATGAGTTATTGCCCCCTGGTGAGCAGAGCCCACCAGCAGAGGGGAATTCCTTCCACTGCAACGCTTGTGCCATGAGCAGAGAGCCCAGCCCTGGGAGCACAAAGGAAAACGGACACAGGATGGCATCTTGGGCCTGACATCAGCCTGCTTGGGACTTCGTGTCATACATCCCAAGTATGATGATGTCAAGCCCAGAGAGCACAGCTATGCACGACGTCCTGCTGCCAGGCTGGGTGGGACAAGAGCCTCGGGACAGAGCCAGCGACGGACGACAAACCCTCGGGAGACGGTGACATGGGAGCGGCTGCTGAGCGCGGCACAGGCTGAGCCAAGGAGACCAAAACAAAACACAAAGCAGTACCCACCCCACTCTGCTCAATGCTATTGGCCATGTCCTCCCTGGGAGGGGCTGCAGACCTTGGACAGCGAGGGACAGACCTTGAGGATGCAGTGGGAAATGTCCCCTCTGAGGATGTGGGACTAGGAGCTGACACCTGGATTTTGGATGGTTCTTTTCACTCAAAAGATCTCAAAGTGCTCCACCAACACACTCAGTTACTGGCAAAGGGGTAGAGCTTCTGGGCCCCTCAGTTCAGGAAAGATCTTGAGGGGCTGGAGTGGGTCCAGAGAAGAGCAATGAGGCTGGGGAAAGGACTGGAGCACAAGTGCTGTGGGGAGAGGCTGAGGGAGCTGGGGGTGTTTAGCCTGGAGAAGAGGAGGCTCAGAGG
>JAWWLZ010000082.1:2078178-2091242 GCA_035041345.1 Poliocrania exsul | reverse complement strand
ATCCTGTCCTTTTGTGGCGGGGATTGGAGCTCCTCAGTGAAGACCTGGAAATTCAGGGTTCTACATGGAACTCCTGCAGGATGGCCAGAAAAACAGAAGGAAGGTGAGCAGACCCATAGATCAGGATAATGATCATTTATTAGCGAAAGCAAAAGCTTCACACACAGGTAGAGCTAAAAGAGGCTTTTCTTCCCCCCACTAATTCCTACCTTGGGCAGATTCCAACCTCTTCCTGGGGATCAGAGCCTCCCAAACACTCACTTGAGACACAGTGCCACAACCACCAATGTCCCTGTTTTTTCTCCTTTCCCCAAGTTTTATTGCAGAACACAACATCATAAAATCTGTAGATGACAGAGAAGGACAGAAAATATAGTTAGAAATGAAATGCAGTAGAAAATGCAGAAATTAGGGGGAAAAAAGGAAAGCACCCAAATGCAGATATGATGTGGAAACTGGTTCTTGTGTTCTGAGGCATTAACCTAATTTGGGTACAGTCATACTGACAATTTTTGATGTAGCTTGAGTGGGAGTAGTTGTGCTACCAAACCAGACCATGCTGAGAGGAGTGAGAGGTCAGAGCTGCCACTCTGTTCTTACACAGAACACTTGACCCATTCAGCTCCAGGGGGTTGCACCAAACGATGTCCAGAGGTCCCTTTCAGCCCAAATTATTCTATAATTGGAATTACCCTCCAAGGCAAGCCAGTTTGCATTTAAAGCAGAGGCTTGTCCCTTGAGAAGAGGTGGCTCCCAGGCAAGATTTGTCTCCATGTGGCACTGGTGAAGAGGATTCCTGGAAAGCAGGGGATGTAGCTGGATTTTCCACCCAAGATTCCCATTCTGTTGATCTGCTTTAAGCTTCACCTGGACAACCAAGTTCTGCAAATGCTGACCTGGTGAGAGTTGTTCTGTTTAAGGGCATTGAGCTTGAAGTGCTTGATGAGCTGAGGAAGGAGCATCCAGTGAATCCAGCTGGGACGTCCCTTGTGCCAGGGAGATGAGGCTGTTTGGGCAGCTGTTTCCAGTTGGCTGCACCAAAGTGTGTCTCCCTCCACATTCCTTCCTTTCTGGGTGTAGCTCTTGGTTCCTACCAACCAACATTCCACATGTCCCATCCTAAACTTGTCCATATCCTAATTCCTGAGTTCCAGCTCGACCTTTTCTCCTTATTTCATCTTCCTTTCCCTGGTTAAGGAGCAGCTCCTCACCTTGGCACACCTTGTCCCTTGGCCATGAGTCCATCTTGCTGGTGACCACTGCCCAGGGATCCTCAGGAGCTCACAACTTCCTTGTCTCTTTGAGACAATAATGACATTAAAATCCACCAGCAGATTTATTCCTTTACATTACCATTATTAGGCAATTATTTTCTGCTCTCCTATATTTTCCTGAAGCTTTACCATATATGTGTCTGGCTGAATCACTGACAGCAACTTAAATAGTTTACAAGGAAAAGCTCATTAATTTCTTTAGGAAGTGCATTTTTTTCACCATTAGTTTGCTAAATACTTTAGAAAATCCTGTCTGCAAAGCTCTTATGATATGTGGTTGAGATTCAATGAGTTACAATAATGCATCTTCCTATAAAAATCTTACAAATAGGAGACCCAGCTCATTAACATTCCACATAAACCTCTAATTCCAGTAAAAAATCTGACTTCTCAGCTAGTTATGATTCTGTTTCTGTATTTGATGGGCTGAAGGGTAATTAGTATGGGGTGGGAGAAGCTTTATTTAGGTACAGTCTGAATCCTGAACCCTCTCCAAATATTCAGATGCCTTTCCTGGTAATTCCTTTACTTACTGAAAGCTTTGTGAAGTCATCTTTTAAAACATCTTGGGGAAGCATCACCCCAAAGTACCTGCTGTGATTGACTTCTACATTTAATGTCCATATTTCTATAGTTCCAGTTCATCAATCCCAAACTCAGCCTTGGGTCACATTCAGAAAGATCTTCATTTTTCATTTAATAACCACAAAGATTCCAAGCTTAAAATATTATTATTATTATTATTATTATTATTATTATTATTATTATTATTATTATTATTAACTAATACTAATAATATAATTTAATAATATAATATAATAATGATATACTATAATATAATAATAAATTATAATAATTACTATTACTTATTACTAATTAATATTACTAATACTACTAAAATAAATAATAAATTGTTATTATTATTATTATTATTAACTAATACTAATAATATAATATAATTTAATAATATAATATAATAATGATTACTATAATAAAATAAATTATAATAATTACTATTACTATTACTTATTACTAATTACTATTACTAATACTACTAAAAATAAATAATAATAAATTATTATTATTATTAAAAATAATAATAACTAATACTAATAATAGAATAGAATAGAATAGAATAATATAATATAATAATGATATACTATAATATAATAATAAATTATAATAATTACTATTACTATTACTTATTACTAATTACTATTACTAATACTACTAAAAATAAATAAATAAAAATAATAATTTATTATTATTATTATTATTATTATTATTATTATTATTATTATTATTATTATTATTATTATTATTATTATTATTATTTTCTCTTTCAAATAACAGTGAGTTAAGTGTTTAAGAGGCATTTGGACAATATCCTTAATAACATACTTTAATTTATTTAATTTAATTTAATTGGTCAGGCAGTTGAAATAGATGATCATTATAGATAAATTCAAACAGAAATATTTCTATTTCCTATTCTTTATATCCTATCCTTTAATCTTACTCCTACCTGTGTAGCACTGACCTCTGGCAATATAACCTATAAAATAAAGGTGGGTGTTTCCTGACCTAACACGTGTGTGTGTGTAGCATGAGAGGTGGGATATGGGGTACAAATTCAAGTCAAGTTTTGGTCACTAATATGATGTATTTCCATATTTAGTCTGTCCTAAAAATAGGCAGAAATTGGCAGCCACTGTTTATCCTTTCAGCCAGTCTGATGCTTTCCAGAAAGTGCTACTCTTGCCTAATATAATTTAAAATGTAGAGCAGCTTTTACAGCAGGACATGCAAAAATCCCCTGTGATGTCTGCACTGATGGTTAAAGCAAGACTAGCCAATAAAACAAATTTAGTTATTTGATTAAATAATTCATAAGCCTGGTTAGATAAAGCAGTGAACTTGTGGGCCACAAATTCAATGGAGTTGTCATTTGCCCCCACTTTCCACTGTCTTCTGAAAAACTAAATGATAGATGTGCTCAAATGGATATTTATTTGTGCTTTTCCCCCTCTCATATCTCAATATAAGGTGTGGAGACCTTATAATGGCACAAAACTCTGATGGGAGTTTCACTGAGTGGGGAATAAAAGAGAAACATGGGAGCAAGGGGAATGCCTTTCCCAAGATGATGAAACAGGCCCTTCTGTGCATGAGCAATGGGCTCAGACTTCTTTATTTCTATACTTTCAGAGAGCCAAACATCCCAGCAAAAGTGCAGTGTGCCCAGGGGGGTTGCAGGAGAGAAGTGGAATTGGAAAAGGAAGGGATGAAGGTGATGGGAACAAGGTTAGTGGTGCCATGGGGGTCCTTCCAACAACCCACACAGCTCATTCTGCAGGAGGAATAAGCATGTTTTTGGGCAGAGCTATTAGAGAGAAGATAAATAGGTGGTGGAAACCTGTTCAAAGGATGAGCCACTCTCCTGTCATCACACACAAGTCCTTTCATAAGCTGGCCAAGCTCCATCCTCAAAGCAGTTTACACTTCTCCCTGAAACTTTGCTACTTTAATCCACGTGCTGTCCCTGAACTCCAGCACTTCCAGATGCTTGAGATTAGTTTGCCCTTTACTAAATGACAGACAAAAAGCAGAAAGCCAGTACAGTTCATTCTCTTTGGAAGAACAGAAGCTCTGAAGCAGCAACCTAAGTGTGTGTTGTAGTGGTTACTCACAGTCTGGAGGAGTGGCTGTCCTTTATTTCAAGAGGTTGAGAGGGTTGCATTGAAATCCATTTTATCCCCTAAGGATGTAGATGTGTGGGAGGGGTTTCTCTGCCTTTGTGAGGATGCATTGCCTCAGTGGCACAGCTTTCTTTTTGCTGGGGTCATTTTTCTAATGAAGAGGGAACAAACTGCATATTTTAGTTTGGACTTTCCCATGCAGAGTGCATTGATTCAGGTGTGCTCTGATGTCAGACCCCACCCAAATCACTCCTCCATTTCAACTTGCTGATGTATCTATCCCACAGTTCATTGTGCTGAACTTCATTTCTTAGGACTGTGAACTTTGAAAATGAAGTGTTTCTCAATAGCCCTTCAGCATCTGCATTGTATGAACAGTGTGAGTGCCTCATAAATCATGGCCATTCCTTTCTCACTGCAGTCCATGTGTCACATGAAAAGTGAAGGTTAAACTTATCTTTCTTGAGCACACAAGTGAGGTAACAAACAGAAAAAGGAATGCAACAACAACCTTCACCTGCTTTCAGTGTAAAACCATCCAGCTAAAACTCGAGGATGCAAAGGAACTGACTTGGGTGTGTTACAGCTCAGTCTTTAGGAAAAGATTATTTTTGAAGCAAAGGGAAGGAGGTTTTCAGACCTCTAATCTGTGGAGCACATCCTGGCATCAGAAAATGTAGAGCCTACAAAGAGGAGACACAGGAGCAGGTCAAGAAATAATACTGCAGCTAATCCCACTGACCCAAAGGCAGTACTAAACACCCTGGCATCCTCCTGGGTGGTAATTTATGGTCTGCAGAACATGTCCCTTAAGCCTCAGCCTGTTTTCCGTGTGATAAAACAATCCCAGCCTTTCCCCCCTTATAATCTTGAGGAATGAAAAGCTCCCAGGGCTCTGCCAGTCTGAATGTGACCTGATTTTCTAGTTGAATATACATGGATATACAGAAAACATTTCCAGTTGGCCCAGTTGGCCCCCAGTATACCAAAGTTCCATCCTCTTTCCCACTTTCTAAGTGTTGTGGGCTGTGCTGTCATTTCAAAATTTCCTTCTCTCTGTCTCTGAATAAAACCCAATGAGTCCAAAAGTATGTTATGTAAGGCTGATTGGAGTCTTCCCTAAGCATTTGTGAAGAGTTTGCTTCCTGTTGGATCTCATTTATGGCTCAACCTATTTATGACAGCTGAGCTGTGCCATTGTCTTGTATTTCCCTGGTGATTCTGGTCAGGGTACAAGGAGAAAAATTAAAAAGAAAAAAGATATTGGAGTTGTAGAGTGGTTTGGATTAGAAAAGGCCTTAAAATTCATCCAGTTCCACCCCCTGCCATGGGCAGACAAACCTTCCACCAGCCCAGGTTGCTCCAAGCCCTGTCCAACCTGGCCTTGGACACTTCCAGGGCTGGGGCAGCCACAGCTTCTCTGCCCAACCTGTGCCAGGGCATCCCCAGCCTCAGAGGAGAATTTATTTTTAATGTCTAATCAAACCCTGCCCTCTTAGTTTAAAGCCCTTCCTCCTTGTCCTACTCACACTCTACAAGAGTTATCCAGAGTGTTAGGATTAAAACCAGCTAAAAGTGCTTTCCTTCAAGCTCCATTTCTCTGTCTTGCTGCTGATTATTTGGACTTAGCTAAGCTTGGTAAATATTGGGATGTGGGCAAACACAGTCAAGGGAGAAATGTGTTGCCTTATTGCCTTTCTGTGGCATTTGGAGGAAAACTGATCCCAGCCCAGGAAGAAACTGCTCTTCAGGGTCAGTAGCAATACTGAGTGTATAACTGAGATTTGATCCCTTGTGTAACACCTGAATCAGCTTAGAAATCTGAGGATGGGAAGCCTGGGGACCCTGTGGCCACATTTCCACAGCAGATCCCTGGGCTGAGGACAGGATGATCTCCATGCTCTGGTGGCCTCAAACCACAGGACCACACTTGCTCCTTGGACCACACCAGCCACCTCCAATCAGAAAGCAATTTGTTTCAAGTGGAGATACACAAACCTTCTGATCCAGTACCCTGAACAAGGGCTGGAGAACAACTGAGTTCCAAGAAACCAAGTGTGTAATGGAAGGATGTTCTCCTGTCACTGTACAATTGGTCTGTGTTACCATATCTATCTTCTTGTCGTTCACCCGTTTTATGAGCAACTGTGACTTTATTCCTCCCTCTGTGCTGCAGACACAGCTTCAATCTGTCCATAAAGAACTACAGATTGGTCTCTTCTGGATGTATTTGGTAGTGCTGGTTGCTCTGTCCTGAAATGGTTTTGCAGAGCGCAAGTGAATCTGAGAAGGACACAACTAACAGCCACTGCTTCATTATTTTGGTGTCAGAGAGACTTCAGTGTCAGACATGGGTGGTTCTGCAGCAGCTGAACTCAGAACGTGGAGCACTCTTTAGAATATTCACCATCCTCATTTAGATGTGGTTGTGGTGACATGAGTTTCCAAGGTTAAGTATTTCACAAGTTTCCTGAAAGATTTGTACAGTTACGTGGTGTTAGGAGGGAGAGAAAAATGACATTAATGGCAAAAGTTTCCTGCTTTAGACTTTAAAACTGTTCACAATGAGCAGACATGAGGGTGAAATCTCACTGTGGAATAAATTACAGCCACAGAGTGACCTTTCCTAACATCTATCCTTAACAGCTGGCTAAAGTTGATTTCTCAGTGATGTAAATGCTTGATACTCTCTGAAAGTGGTATGACCTTGTTCTCCTCCACAAAGAATTAAAATGCTGAGATGAGAAAGCAGAGTAGGGTTAAGAATGAATAAAAAAGAAGAGAAAACCAGCCAAACCCTTTTAGCATAAGTGATTTGATTTTCCTTTACATTGGCACAGCTTCTGCTTGAAGAAGGATGAGACTGGCACATGCACTGGAGATGTGTGTCCCTGGAGGAGCCATCCATTATACCCTGAATGAAAACCTGCTTAATGCTAACGAGATTCCAGCCCTTTATTCATTCCCAACACACACACTTGGGGTTTAGACTTAAAGGCCTGTGATGATTTTATTTGTGGACAATTTTGCCTGATGCTGGTTGTCTTTGACAGCATTTGCTTTGATTGAGTTTATTCCCCTGGACATGATTGCACACGTGACACGTGCACTGGGTGAAACGACCCCACTAATGCCATCAGCCCTAAATCTTGTTGTCCTGATGTGATGGAAAATCCCTGTTCAAGCTCCCAGCCAGATAAATCTACTGGGTCTAATCCATCAGTCCCTGAGCAGTCACACTGGTGGCTTCACTGCTGTAGTCAGTGAGAAATGAAGCAAACACTCTCACCAAACATGGTTGAGGCAACCCTGCACCTCAAATGAGGTTCTGGGCAAGATTCTTCTCCAAAATCTGGAACAACTGGATTGGTCTCCATGCATTCACTCCAGATTAGCACCTGTGCATGGAGGCTTTGGATCCACATGAGAATGTTGCTCCACTTGAAACAGCAGATTAGAAAGCGCTTCTGGCTCTTCTATTCCATATTTCCTGTCTAACAGTCTTTCTAAAGAAAAACATCACCCAATTTAGTCTTCTTTTAACACAGCTCTACAGACTGCCAGGGTTCAGCTGCTGGTTTTTTAGGGACACCACCATCTGTAAGTGAAGTTCCATGGAGACCTGAGGAGGCAGTGAACACTTAAAATCATGATATCATAGAACTCTTGAGGTTGGAAAAGACCTCCAAGATCATCAAGTTCAGCCTTTGAGTGAATATCACCATGCCCACTAAACCACCACTAAACTTTGCTGTTCTCATCTATTCCCACCATTCCTCACAACCCTGAGGACAAAGTTTGGCTCCAGGTCTCTAAGCTGAGCCTGTTGAATTCCTCTTGAAGATACTTATTGGTGTTTTTTCCCCCAAGAAATCCTGTTACCAGGAAGACTCAGAGTCATACAAAGGGCCACAGAGCTCCTGTGTGTGTGAGGGTTTGAGCTCAGAGAAATAAATGTGCTTTCTTCATCTGAGAGTTCTCTCAGGTCTGGATTGACTCATGTGCTTCACTCAATTCTCACTTGGAGTAAGCTCCAATTTGGCCATGGAGTGTGTAATTTCTTTCTTTCTTCTGAAAGTGAAGCAAATGCTTTGAAATCTCTTTTACTGTGACCTAAATATTTGTTTGCAGGAGCTGCTCCAAATTAACCAGTGTGCAAGAGTTTTGTTTACTACCCACCAAATCCCTAAGAGGAAAAGGTGTTAGACCCTCAGTAGTATTTTCTCAAGTTCCAAGCTCACTTTTCAGGAATAATTCATGTTCCTGAGCTCTCAGATAACACTGTCAGTGCCTGAAGATTCCAATGGATCCCTCAGTATTTCTGGTGGTGCCTGATGCAGATATCTGACCTTTTCAGGCTCAGGCTGAAGTGTGGCACCACTGGAACATCCTGATTCAGGCAGTTTTGTTTATTAGCTGGACAATGGCTGAATGAAAGGCAGAAATGAAAGATATGGAGGTCTTCCTGCCTTTTTTGCTCCTTGAACTGTTCTCTTGCAATAGTTGTTAGATTATGTGTGAAATATGACAAAAATAATCTATTTATGAAGGAAATCACAAAAATCCAGTTCTTCCATTTCCTGCAAGCTTGGATTCCCTTCCCAAGGAGCACAGAGAAGCAAAGAAGGCAGAAGTTTGGAGTGAAAAAAAAAAGTCTTGAGCTTCTCAGGGCACAGTGGTTACCTCCAGGAACATCTTTTACCCCCAGAGCAATAAAACAACCTTAGCCATGCCCTGATGGTTCCTTTGGTGTATTTGATCCTTATTTCAACCACATGAAATGAAACAGGTCTTGTTTGATCCCCTCCACCCACCTCCCTCGCTTCTCTACCCCTGAAGGTGACAAGAAGCTCCTGACACTGTTACAGCCCTAAAATGAAAGACCAAAGTGAGCAGTGAACAACAGAGAGAGACCAGAATAGGAGAGGTTGGATGGGGTTTTGAGCAACTTGATCTCAAAAGGTGTCTCTGCCTATGGCAGGGGGTTGGAACAAGATGATTTTTAAGGTCCTTTCAAACCTAAACCAGCTTTGCCTGTAAGATCTGGGTCATTTGTAGAGCTGTGGCCACCTTTGGGTCAGTGATCTGAGGAATACAGAAGGAATCATTCCCCAAATGGCCACGATCCTACATCACTCACCCCAAGAAATTCCCAAGACACTTCTCCCTGAGTTGCTGCCTGTTTTACTGAGCTCCCATATAAATGGTTCTTTCTCCTCCTCTGAATTAAAATGAGTTTCATACCAGCCAGGTTTCATTACTTTGTTTATCCTTCCAAAATACTTGTGTATCTCGAACCCACAAAACAAGTCTGATTTTGTTTGCAGACGATTTTTACCTCCCATGAAATAACTCAGAGATCATTCAGTTTGATTGCTCTCATTTATTTGCCTATTAGTCTGTTTGTAGCTGTAATAAGAAAGCAAATGATTCCACTGTATATTTTATTTATGTGATTTGTCTCAATAGTAAACTGCAGAGCCTGATTCAAATGCTAAAAATTATGGAGTGGTGGCATCCAAAATCCTAATTGGGAGCATTATATTTGCAAGCTGAAGAGCTTGCAGGGAGTCAGATGAAGAGTCTAAACTTCCTTCTCCTCCTCTCACTGCATTCAAAGTTTGGGGTTGCTCAAATCCAGGAGAAGGACCTTTATCCACCCTTATCCAAAGTAACACCTTCTCAACCCCAAGGCACTTATGATCCATCAAAAATGGAGAAATGGAGAAAAGAATGGGAGGGATGGAATATTGGGATTGTTCAGCCTGGAGAAGAGAAGGCTCCAGAGAGACCTTGGAGCCCCTTTCAGTGCCTAAAGGATCTCCAAGAGAGCTGGAGGAGGACTTTGGATATGGCATGGACAAGGGGTGATGGTTTCAAACTGAAGGAGGTCTGATTTAGACAAGGTATAAGGCAGAATTTTTTTCCTGTGATGGTGGTGAAACACTGGAACTTGTTGCCCAGGGAAGTTTTGGATGCCCCATCCCTGGAAACACTGAAGGTCATGTTGGATGAGGCTCTGAGCAAGCTGATCTAGTTGAAGATGTCCCTGCTCATGGCAGAGGGATTGGACTGGGTGACCTTTAAACATCCCTTCCAACCCAAACTATTCTGTAACTCTCTGATTCTGTGATTCTGAACAATACAAATTCTTTGTGTTGTTCACAGAAGTCTTTAAGTGCTTCATTTTGCTGACTCCATTGGGGTGGTGCCACCTCACAGTTCATTGGTTTTGACTGCACGGGATCTCAAATGAGAGCAGTGGCAAAGCACCTCAAGCTTAAAAATCCTGTGGATCAATATCCAGGAACTTGTCCTGTACTACAGTCTTTGATGCAGCATCACTTGCAGGATCCCTCCTTGGAGGTTTTCAGCCCAGCTAGGAAAGTGTAACCACATTTCCCCATTTATTGTGATTAATGAGGTGGAGCAGCTTTTGCAATTATTTTACCTCCAGCCAGTGGAAAGGTCCCATTTTCCCCTCCTGTGTTCCAAGCTGTTCCATGGCTCTTACATTTGTTACCTGCATCTTGGGAACAAGTTATGGAGGAGTTTTTAGGAAGAGGTTACAAGCAAAAAAAGAGCCTGGATGGTTATTTTTGAAGCAATGTTCTTTTTGTGAGTGTTCCTCAGGATGCAGACAGCAGATCCATCTCCTAATTGTTTCTGTGTCCTGCTACGTGCAAGATGCTTTCAAAAGTCCTTTATTAGTATAAATGAGGACAAAAATCCTGGCTCATAGTTCACTAAAACCTCTGTGTTGATGAGTCAGTGTGTTTCTGCCTTCCACCTCCAAGCAATTATTTTGATCTAAGGAACAGCACTGATGAATCAGATGGTTTCTTTTAGTTAGAGAGAAATAACTTGAGAAGTTTTAAGGAAACAAATGACTTCAACCCCGATTTCTTAGTAAATAGAAGAAAAAGGTCTGGAAAACAGTGCATGGCATGAGGTGCTCAGGCCAAAATGAAATGTTTTTATTTCCCTCTCCAAACCTGTTCCCCCTTTGGCACTCAGAGGTTAAACAAAACTGAGTGCAAATGAAAACTGAAGTTAAATTACTGACCTGGATATCTAATGGCATAGTGAAAGGAAATACCTAATCTGAATATTAAATAGCAATCAATGAAATGAAACTGTTTCCTGGGAGGACTTGTGTAGATCTCAACTATGGATTAAAGTCATAGAATTAGTGCAGTGCATGGGAACAGACCATGCTCACAGGTATTAATTCACAGCTTGTGTCAGAATTTCAGTGTAGACACTTTGGGGCTCGTTTATGGTGGATATTACATTTTTTTCACTCACTTTATTTTCAGACCCACCTTCTCTTTGTGCTTTTCTGGGTGGGAGACCTCTGAGTTTACAGTTTTTCTGTGCAAATGTCTCTAAGCTCAAAAACTGGATTGAATAAAAGCCCCAACCTTGCATGGCCCAATTCACTCAGTCTATTCTACACACTTATTTTAGGTCCTGTAATGCACTGTACTCCTCTCAATATCCTGATTAGATTTCCTCTACCTAAAGGCAGCCTAGGAGACAATCCATGTTTCTATTTAGGCAGATCAATCCCATATTGCTGTTGCTTTTTTGTTGTTGTTCTCTTTTATTCGGTATCACTTGTTACATAATTTGTTTTAATAAGTTATGAGGTGGAAACAAACCTTTGGCTTGTGGGTTTGCACAGCCCTTCAGCACCAAAACACAAACTCTGAGCCCAGAGTTCATAGTTTGGAGGCAGTTGTGCCTCTTTGGATGAGTTAATTGAGGGTAAAGTCTTATCCTGCTTTATTTCAGTAGCACCTCCAACTAAAGGTCACTCAGAGTCCCCTCCTGAGCTCAGTGTTGCTGAGTGTCTTCTTATACCTTACACTGTGAGGTGGATAAATCCTTCAGCTCATGGAACTTTCTCCTGGAGATTGTCCTCTTGGAACTCAGGTGGGAGTGGAGAGTCACCCAGAACACATTTCCTAAGAGCAAACTGTGCTTTCACTGCAAGAAAAGCAGAACACAAAATGAACAGAGGAGGCTGAACCTGTTCTGCAATTCCTTCCTTCCCCAGAACAGCTGCAGAGAAGGAAATCACTGCCTCATTTTCCAAACAGAGGATAGTCTGAATGTTCTCCCTCAGGGGTGCAGAGTGCTCCAGGCAAGGCAACAAACAAAAAAAAACAAAAAAAGAGAAAAGTCTTGAAAGCTCCAGGTCTTTTTTATCATCAGAGGACAGCCCGGGGTGGGTGTCACAGCACCCAGTGCTCCACCAGTGACATCTGCTGGTTGACACCACCCCCAGCATCCCGCCCTGGGGTGGTGGGACCGGGCATGGTCCAGGAGCAGGGTGGCACAGGGGAACTGCCACCACTGAGGAGCCATGGGAAGGGTTTGCTCGGCTGTGAAACCCTCAAAATCCTTTTGACCAGCACCATCCCTGGCTCATGGCCAAATTATGAGTCACTTTGCTGCTGATTAATCCTCAAAAGGGCACAATGCACATGCCTGTGGGCACAACTGCCTTGGTGAATGTCAAATACATCTGATTTAGTGCTGTAGTGCCTCTTGAGCAAGTGAAGTTTTGGGATCAGCCCAATCTTTAGCTCCACTGTCTTGTTTTATCTATTCTCTGAGGTAAAATTATTGTGCATGTTGGAATTTTTCTGGCTCTTGCAAAAGGGAAAGCCTTTGATTATTGGTTTGAGCCAATGATAACCATGTGACTACTGAGTGAAATCCAGCTATTTTCAACCAGCTGCCAGTCACTTTCCAAAAACATTCCCATTGCGTAATTTCCAGGGAGTGAATGTTAAACCTTAGCCATGGGATTGGTAAACACCTACAGAAACCAAACAACTGCCTTGAAAAAGGGAATCTGGGAGTGTTTGCACACAATGATGTTTCATGTTTGGTCTCTGGCACACACATCTGTGAGTTCCACTTGTCATCCTTGAACTTCACTCACCATTCTGCTTTGGTTGAGTCTCTCCTCAGAAAAAAACCTGAAACAAATGACAAACATTGAGCTGAATTCTGAAGTTCAACCCCAGCTGTGCCCTTTAGCACTGACTGTTTGCAAACATTACCCAACACCCAGTCC
>JAWWLZ010000082.1:1977207-1988129 GCA_035041345.1 Poliocrania exsul | reverse complement strand
CCTCCAGGGATGGGGAATCCACCCCCTCTCTGGGCAGCCCATTCCAATGCCTGAGCACTCTCTCTGGAAACAATTTTCTTCTGATCTCCAACTTAAACTTCCCCTGGCAGAGCTTAAGCCTGTGCCTTGTCCTATTGCTGACTGCCTGACTTCCCTTCCATCTTTACCACACTTCTATCCTCAGTTCTCTTCTAGTGTTGCACAGAAAGACCAACTCTCCCACCAGCCAAAGGCCACCTGGGACCATTTCCCTTTCCTCTGTGATCCAGACTCAGTAAAACTGAGTTTACCAACACTCTGACCAACAGTGCTCTCTGCCCCTTGGCAGGAATGGTTGGCACTCCAGAGGAACTGCTGCATTCAGCATCCAGAGGCCAATTAAAATCCCAGGGACTTGCCTGCCTTGCCCATTGGTTTGTAACCTCATGTGAGGTCACAGTTCACAGCTGAGACCCTTCAAACTGAGCCCTTCACAACCACCTAAGCAGTTGCTTTGAGGAGAGGTCTTTGGTCTTTGAGCTGTGCATCAATCCCTGCATTCACCACACCCCAACACATTCCAGTGCAAACACCAAACATTCTGTGAGCTGGAAAACCAGAGAATTCCAGAATGGGTTGGGTTGGAAGGGACCTTAAAGACCAACTCATTCCAAACCCCCTGCCATGGGCAGGGACACCTTCCACCAGCCCAGGTTGCTCCAAGCCCCATCCAACCTGGCCTTGGACACTTCCAGGGATGGGGAATCCACAACCAAACTGAGCAATTGGTCCCTCCTGGCCAAGACTGTGCTCAGAGTGAACAAATGAGCAGATTCCAGAGGGAGGGGAGTCCTCACACCTGAGGTTTATTGAGCATCACCCCATGCTGAGGATGGTGGGTTTCCAGGAGGTGCCTCAGCTGCTGCTCTGACAGATTCAATAGGAATGTGCAGGTTTGAACAGGCCAAGCCACAGCCCATCACTCATCATTTCTCCCCACATAATGCCATGACCTTTTGCACTATTGAATATGCTCATTGCCATAAAAAGGATTGATTTTCTTCCCAGGCACTGATGGATGGAGAGATACAATCCAGGGGGAAGAGCTGCTGATTAACCTGGGTCAAAGATACCCTCAGAGCCCTTTTCCTTCCTTGCCCACCGACCCAAGAGTGTCTTAAGCAGTAGTAGGTGCCATAATTAACCAACTGGAGGCTGTAATTCCTCACTCCCTCAATGGATTTGGGTACCTCACAGCTGACCAGGCAGCAATGGATGACTTAATTTGTAATCATTAATTTATTCAGCATTTAAATTTTTAAGTCAGTCTTAAAAGGCAATGGGGTCTCAACAAAACTGAACATTGAATTTTATCTACTCAAGACTGCCAAAGCAGGGGCTGAGAGCAGCTAAACCCTGTCTGTAAAACCTTTATGAGATTCAACTCTTTGATCACAGCCTGCTCTTGCTTCCTCTAGGCTTTCCTGGACAAAGACTGTCTTGAGTTGAACAAAACATTTCATTTTCAGGATGTTTCCCTTTTGACTTTCACTGAGATTGAGGCTGGCAGTGAAGTAGCAGTTTGAATGAGAAGTGCAGCATTTCATTTTTTTTTTTTTAGAAACACATTTGGATTTTTTCTGTTTGTGATTGAAACAACTGAATGAGTTCAGTCCACAGTATAAATTTTTTTTGTTATGATTAAAATATCCAGCAAAAACCATTGTGCTATGCCCTGGCACATTGTAAAATGTTTATCAGAAGTATGGACTGACTGAATTCAGCACAAAAGGAGCTTCTCCATGGACCCAGGGGAGATCAGGAAGAAGCTGGAGCTGACATAACCAGAGTCTGGCTGTCCCAACTGTCCCTATTCCTGTTCTTCTCAACCTCTTATTCCTCCATCCTCTACATCTCCAGGGTGCTGGGACATGTAGGCTGGTGCTGAGGGAGGTCCACTTTCTTCTTCACACCCACCCAATTTCCCTGCCCCTGTGGAGGAGGAAATCAGGACCCAGCACTGCTGGTGGCACAAACGGCAGGGAGAAGGTCTGGTTGTTGGAAAAACAAGTTAATCACTGAGGATGGGGAGGAGGAAGGACTGCTGGGGAGGAGGAAGGACTAATGAGGTGCTGTGAGATCCCTTCCAGCTCCAGCAAAACATCTCTCAGACTTTGGTCACTGGGAGCAGCCTGGTGACCTCTGAGAGCTCCAGCAAAGCATCTCTCAAGCCCAGTTTGGTTCCTGGAAGCAACCTGGTGACCTCTGAGAGCTCAAAGCATCTTTCAAACCCAGTTTGGTCACTGGGAGCAGCCTCTGAGAGCTCCAGCAAAGCATCTCTCAGACTTTGGTCACTGGGAGCAGCCTGGTGACCTCTGAGAGCTCCAGCAAAGCATCTCTCAAGCCCAGTTTGGTCACTGGGAGCAGCCTGGTGACCTCTGTCAGCTCCACCCTCTCTGCCCAGTGCTGGTTCATGGGATACATCCCAAGCCCTACATGTCCTCCACCCCCACCTTCTCATCCTCTGGGCAGCAAAGGGCAGCACCATCCTCTGCCCATTTATTGGCAGAGTTTTTGGAAGCAAGACTTTCCCTCAAATCCCTTTCCATGATTTAACTTCCCCAGCAGTTCCTGCAGATGGATTAAGGGCCAGAAATGTATGCAGGGGTGTCTCCAGACTGCTTGCTAATTAAGCTGCTGGTTTTTAAACTCAGAACCCTCCAGTCCCTTCCTGAATCCTTCGGGCTGAGAACAAAGGAGGGATGCTCAGACCAGGAGCACCAATATTTGGCACAAAGAACAATCCTTTGTTGAAAAACAAAAACAAAAACAAAAAAAGAAAAAAGAAGAAAAAAAAAGAAAAAAGAAAAGCAGCTGTGGTGACTTTGCTCCTGACAAATGAGTTCCAGCCTCTCTGGGTGAGTGGATTTGCAGCCCTGAAAAGTCTCCAGGATGTTTTATCTCCCGTTCAGGAATCCTGCAGCAAAATCTGTTGGGAAAACCGTGGCATTTGTACAAGCAGGTAAAAACATCGGCCTGTTCCCTGAGTCAGCTGAGTGGCTTCCCTGCCTGCCTGGGAGCAGCATTAGCTTGGGCAGTGGTGCCTCCCAGTGCCTGGAAAAGGGACACGCAGGAAACTCAAGAAGTAACGCTGAAGACTATTCCAAATTCCTTATTTTAAACTAAAATACTCCTCGATATCTTTTTTTTTTTTATTTTAAATTCACGTTCTCCTTGAATTACAGGATCAGAGAATGGTTTGGGTTAGAAGGGACTTCAAAGATCATCCAGTTCCATCCCCTGCCATGGGCAGGGACCTTTCACCAGCCCAGGTTGCTCCAAGCCCCATCCAACCTGGCCTTGGACACTCCCAGGGAAGTTTTAATGTACCTGCTTGGAGGGGAATCAGGAAATTCTGTGTAAGGAACAGCCAAGAATCCTGAAAATGGGGGGAGCCCCTGCTTGGTTTGGTGTATTGACCATCAGAGCACAAAGTGCTGCTGCTTCTCCCCTGCCCCCTCCAGCCCCAGCAGCTGCAGAACAAGCCAGGAAAAAGCTTTAAAGAGGAGAAAAATCACATTATGACTCAGGTACATAATGGGCAAGACACAGCAGAAGCTTCAGCACCAGCATGGATGGGACTCTGTCCCTGCAAGTGTTCACAAAATGTGTAGATGTGGCACCAGGGGTGGACCTGGCAGTGCTGGGTTAATGCTCTGGTTCAGTGGTCTTGGAGGGCTTTTCCAAACCTAAAGATTCCATGATACATCATGGGAATTTTGGCTTCTGAGCCCAAGCCAGCAACCCAGGCTGACTGCACTGCCAGCTCAGAGATGCCTCAAACATCAGAGGCTCCTGCTCTGGTCACCTGAATGTCCCTCTGGTCTCAAAGGAGACCTGAGTGCAGGTGAAAGGCACCACACTGGGTGGAGACTCATCTTTTGGGAGGATGTCCCAGTTCCTGGGGATGCTCAGAGCAGATCTCCCCAGCTTCTGCCTTGTCATGCAGGGACATTCTGATACCACAGAACATTGAATTAAGGTTGGAGAAGACCTTTAAGAACATTGAGTCCAATTACTGACCCAGCACCACCACCACATTCACTGCTAAACCATTTTCTCAAGTGCCATATCCATGTTTTTTGAGCACTTCCAGGGATTGTGACTCCACCACATCCCTGGGCAGCCTGACCCAGTGTCTGACCACCCCTTCAGTAAAAAAAAAACTTCTAAAATCTAACCTAAACCTCCCCTGGTTGAGGGGGAACCTGGTACAACTCGAGGCCATTTCTTGTCCTTCTGTCACTTGTGACCTGGGGGAGGTGATCCCTTGTCACCTGTACTTACATTCAGGTCATACCTAACAGGTGGAGACAGCAAATCCCAGGAGGAGGGATTGTCCCTGCCACCCCTGCCACCCAGAGCCACACTCAGCAGCTGTAGTTGCACTGAGCAGGTAATTAGGATATGCTAATTTAGCCCCCATTAAACACAGGGTGTTCTGCTGTCGAATGTGACCCTGCACAGGTTTATTCAGCACCTTCAGTGCAGCTTGAGTGGGGGTTTTGCCTCATCCTGCAGGTAAATGTGAATATTTTGAGGTCAATCATGCCAGGTCTGTGCTCTTTGCTCTCACCCAAGGCCACCAGAGCAGGAGGTGGCACCTCCTGTGCATTCCAATGGGCACTAATAGAACTCAGGCCTGAACTTTCCACCCAATTGCTCTTTGGTATTTCCCTACCACAGCCCATGAAATGAGATTTGGGATGTTGATATCCTTCCTTGCACAATGGAAGAATAAATCCCAGCCCTCATGCTGTGCTGAGTGGTGCTTTCCATTTTAATGGTCAGTATTTCAAACCTTTCTTACTATTATCAAACTATTTATTCCACCCAAGGGAATTTTAAGGCCTTCTGTGTCTTGCTTATCATGTACTTTAAGTGAGAACAGAAATAAAAGACTTTTTAGGACTCTTAGTTTTGTGCAGCCACTTAATTACTTATAAAAGGGTTCTTCCAAGTAGCCTTCCCAGGGTTTGGAAAAAATGGTTTAAGGGAATCATAGAATGGTTTGGGGCCTTGAAGATCATCCAGTTCCACCCCTGTCATGGGCAGGGACACTTTCCACTAGTCCAGGTTGCTCCAGCCTGTCCTTGGACACTTCCAGGGATGGGGCAGCCACAGCTTCTCTGCCCAACCTGTGCCAATGACTTGGTGAGTCACTACATAAAAAATATAAAAAATAAATATATAAAAATCGATATCCACTCATAGAGTTTAACAGTTTCTCTCCTTAACAGCCCTCCCAGGAGTTCCTGATAAACACAGGATGTGCTGGTTTTGCCTGGGATAAAGTTAATTTTCCTCTCACAGGGGGTAAATTTTCCTCTTAGGTCCTGATGTTGCACATTTGCAGCACAGAAAACACAGCAGTGTTTCCCCACTCCAAGGTCCTCATTTTTGCCAGAACACTTCACAGGGAAAACAGGGCACAGCACATGGTCCAACTATAAAAATACCACTTTGTTAAGGCTTATTGAAAGGAAAGGCTGAGGCAAAGAGGATTAATTTCCACACCTGCCCCGGGGAGCTCCAACACACCTTTGTTTCCTGTTGACACTGTGTTGCTGCTTCCCAAAATGTTCTCCAAAAGGTCAAACCCTTCACAGAGATTTATCTGTAGCCAAGCAGGAGGTGCCTGTAAAAGCCCAAAGGTGTGGAATGAAGGCTCTGAGCCCTCCAACCTCCCTGCTCACTGCTGAGGTGAAGGGCTCAATGGCATTTAAAGCCAATCCCTCTTGAGAGACTCTTCAACTGTGCCCACCTCCTGTTTTGGGGGCCAAGGTTTCCCTCCCCTCCCCAACAAACACTTTTCACATGCAATTAGGTCACAGCTCAAAGTCAGTACCCAGCAGAAGTGGAGTTACTTTGCTTTAAAATAAAAACATGTATTTCTATCACCTTAGGAGTTGTTTCTCTTTCAGCACAGGGACCCTCTGATCCTCCCACCTCCTTTTATCAGCATCTTCAAAAGAGAAAGGCAGTTATAATTGCTTTCTCCCCTCACCTGAAAAGAAAAGGGAGAGGCTGCTGTTCTTCTCTCTTGGCATCTGGAGATGTGCTTTGAGCAATCATGTATTTACAGAACAAAAATAACAGCTCGATTTCAAAGGGCAGAGCAGTCCAGAAGAACGAGGCTCTCTCTCTCCTCCTTCCCTGCCTGCACAACCTCCTGCTCTGGCTCTTCCCTCATTCCAGGGGCTTCTCCCCCCCATTCCAGGGGCTTCTCCCTCTCTCTCTGGATCATCAGGTTTTGCTTTTGCTACACATCATGGAATCCCAGAATGGTTTGTGTTGGAAAGGACCTGAAAGATCATCTCATCCCACCCCCTGCCATGGGCATGGACACCTCCCTCTATCCCAGGTTGCTCCAAGCCCTGTCCAACCTGGCTTTGGACACTTCCAGGGATGGGGCAGCCACAGCTTCTCTGCCCAACCTATGCCAGGGCCTGCCCACCCTCACAACCCAGAATTCCTTCCTGATATCCAATCTAAACCCCCCCTTGAAGGTTTCATTCCTGTGGAGAACCAGGAGCAGAAAAATGGGAAGAAACCAGTAGTTCCACCAGCCTGACTTCTTCCAGCTCTTTGATTTTCACCTTCTTCCTTGGTTCCTGGTCCTGCAGGGTCCTCTGAGTCCTGTCCCACAAAGCATCTCTCCCAAATCACACCTGAACCCACCACATCCCACTGGTGGGAAAGCTGAATTTTCTGCCACATCAAGCCATTTATTGCTAGAAATTGGTGTCTTCAGAGCTGAAAAGGGGCTGAAATCAGCCAAAAGAAGTTCCATGAGCTCTTGGCAGGGACTGTTTGTTGGGACTTACAGCCTCATTTCCAGGCTAAAAATCTCACAGCAAAGTGCCACATCCCCATTATTCTCTGCCAGGCAGCTGGGAAAGGACTCATGGAATGTTTTACACCTTATTTCACATACTTCAGCAAGCAAGTTTTGCAGGAAAACCCTACATAACATCAGCTCTGAAAGTAAAGGGCAAGATTGGTAAAGACACAAAGAGATGATATCCCAGCCTGCTGCAATCTCTTGCTTGGATAACAAAGTTTTTACACTAATATTTAGAAATATATTTATGCAGTTCAGCTGATGCCACACAGAACACTGAAAATGCCTTCAAAAATGAAGGGGCTGATCAGCCTTGTTCCTGATGTTAATTCAAAACTCTAAATGAAGACAATCACTACAAAAAAAGCCATTTATTAGATATATGTACATATATACATAGACATGCAAAGTGATTTTATACACATTTACACAGGTTCAATTATTAATACAGTGCAAAAATGGCTAAAAAGGTACCAGCCCACCTTCTACAAACTCAACAGGGGTTTGGGGAGAAAAGGGTGGAAAAAACCCACAGAGAATTATCAGCTTCATAAAGTGACAAAGCAAAGCAAATCTTGAAATTATTGAAGTTGATTCTTTGCCAATTTTCTTGTGCTGAGCTGCTGGGTGAGGAAAAGGGTTTCCAACAGACTTATCTGGAGAACTGACAGGATTCAGAAGATGCAATTCAAACTCCATTAAACAGTTTAAAGTGGAACAAAAAGGGATGGATTCCTCCCTGGGGATTTGATTCAATACAGGACTAATCCCACGTTATGAGTCAGATTTCACATATTCAAACTGCAAGTCATTCTTTTTTATTGAATCTTAAAGCACTTAAAGGTCCATGTAAACCATTCTATTCCTTTTGCTGTTGCACCAGGAGATGTTCAACTGTAAAAATGCTCTGGGGATGTGGGAGCCCTTCTAAATACCAACATGAAAAATAAAACCAGATCCAACAGTGTGAGCTCTGGCTCATCCTGGAATCCCAACCCAAACCTCCCAAGTGCACAGGATTAATGCACACAGACTGAGCCATGTGGATTCCTTATAAATGTGGTTTACATGAGGGGAAAAAAAAGGTTGCAAAGGGATTAAAACTAACAGCAAAGCAGAGCTTTGGGGTAGGAAAGATCTAAAGATTTTGTCACAATCCATAAAGCAAAAAAAGTTTAGGCAAAGGCAAAACTGAACCAGTTGCTTTGGTTTGATTTTACTGAAATGTTTTCAGGAAAAACAAAATGAAATAAAAAGCTGGATTTAATCTTTATCCACTCTATATTAACTATCTAAGTTATCCAGACACCTGGTTGTAACTCCTGCAGAGCTTGGGGGGCATCACCTGGCACAGGGATGGGTTGGTTTGATGGCAAACAGCTGGATGCTTGGGAAGCATCAGGAATGTTCCAGCTTCTTCCATCCTTAGTGCAAGGATGAGGAATGCCCCAGGTGGAAATGCTCTGAGCCTTGAGCTGGCTTTAGCCAAGGAACAGGAAAGCTCTTTTGGATTCTTCAGCCACATTGAGGCTGAAAGGGCAGGAGAAAGGGCTTGGGTCATGTCACTAAAGTCCTTTTCCCAAAGTTTTGCCCATCTGTGGTATAAAATCCTCCATCCTTTCCCCACAGGATGATTCCCTATGATAACCCAGTGGGCTGATACCCACTTTATGCTCCTGGAAAATACAATCAGTCAGCAGATCCAGTCTCATTAAAGTTACGTTGCCAGTACCAGATTTTTGGGTGCTATTTTTTTTTTCAGATTTTTTTTTCAAACTTTTACTCCAAACTCGTGACTTTGTTCCCTTCAGTCTCCAAAAGAACCTTCCCAAGGAAAACTGGGACTGACCAGCATGAAAAATCAGAGCAATACTAAAGCCCTCACATCTATGGGGTCACCTGAGGGTCTTAAGGACAGTGGTTGAGTTCTGGCTTCACTTCTGCTCTCACAGAAAACTGGGATAATTCCAGACAAACCACTATAATCCACTCCCTTATAACAGAGGAGAATTCCCTAATGGCACACAGCTCCAGCTGTTTGCTCACTGGCTGCCTAAAATATCCCTCCATCATTCCTACCAGAGTATCCCTCCCAGTTTAGAGGCTTTTATTGTGTTACTGTTACAGTAAATGATGAAAAAGAAATACCTGCATTTTCCTACTGGGAAAAGCTCTGGTATCTCTTGATGTCCCAGGGACTGTTCTGCCTCTCTCAGTGCTGTTCTTGCTGTCAGCTGCATCCCAAGTGCTTCCAAAGCACAGCAGCACAAATTTCTGATTTCATTGTCCATTAATCCTCGTGTTTGTATCCTGAGATTTCAGCAAAATTCACTGAGATACAAGAAAGTGATTTTTTTAAGTGTTTCTGCATAAAACCCAACCCAGCTGCAGGTTAATCTCTTTGCAACCAGAGGTAGAGATTATGGGAGTGGGAAAAAAAATTCTTTGGTGAATGAAAGGGGGTGACCAGAAAGAAAAAAAATTCTGAAGAATGAAAATAAAAGGAAATTTTAGGACTGTAATTCCACAATAACACACCTACAGTTCTCTACATCTCACTTTGACTCTCTACAACCCTGCTGCACCAAAATCCTATGCATTTTTTTAAGACAGCCTAAATTACTCATCTATGTCCTAAAATGCCCAGGTGCACCTCAGTATGTGACACACCAGCACAGCCAAAGGTGCAGAATTCCAGCTCTGCAGTCCCATATTCCAAAGTGCACACTCAGAAATCCATCTCAGAAATTCAACACCATTCACTGAAGGGGTTTTACAGAACAAAGAGAACCTGCTCCTGCTTTCCAGTCCTGGAAATGGGTTTTTATTCACCAGCTACACAGTATTTTTTGAAGAGGTGAAGGAGTCAGTGGCCTGGCATGAGCAGGCTTGGAGGATTTATTGTCCAAACAGATCCAGCAAACAGGGAATTGCCCTTGGATTAAAAGTGACCTGATCCAAGGAAACAAAGGCCACTTGAGCTTGAAGGTCACTGACATCCACTTGGTTTATTTTATGCTGCAATTAACACACTTAACTATGATGCAGAGTTTAGCCAGGATGTATTTATAGCCTTTATGGTTTTTAGAAGAGCCACAGCCTCCTCCTGTCCTTCAAAAAACAGACAAACCACCCTGAAGCTCACCCTGATCATTCATCCCACTGACAGTGAACTCACCCAACTGCAGCAAACAATTCCTTTACTCATATTTACCAAGAATCTTCATTTTACTACACAGTTTTAACATTTTCAGGAGCAGGGCAAGACACTGAGCTGCCAAACTGTTCCAAAGCCAGCAAGACAAAGGGCAAAATGTTCTGTGGGTGGTGTTGGTCAAGGAGTAAAAGCCTGGTGATGGTAAGAACCTCCATGTGTGGATGACACCTGAGAAGATGTACTAAGCACTACCACCATGGTAAATACAGCCACAGTCTTGCCTATGTTGGACAACATTCCAGCCTCCTGCTTATCTCCAGTTGCTTGGAATGACCCTCTCCTTGCAACAACCACTGTCACAAATCTCTAAAAACACCCCAAGCAATTTTTGGCCAGGTGAATACAAAAAAAACAACAAAAAACCCCCCAATTATAAAAAGACTGTAGCAACCCCCAAGTGTTTTTCATACACCACAATCAGGCTGTTTCTCCAGGAGTTGCCTTGCCAGGATCTGGTAGGAGGAAAGAGCTGCCACTCCCACGTGGAAGGCGATTTGCCAGAGGTTCCTTAATCCATACAGGTGGATGTTGCAGAAACACACACAGAAAAGCAGCACAAAGGTCTTCACCTTCCTCCCAGAGCTGTAGAAGAGGTACAGGTAACACTGCAAAGGGAGCAGAGAGGCACAGTTGGTGTCACGTGAAAGGGAAGAGGGAGACAGAAATACAAAGATTTCTAGTTTTAACTGTATTAATTAAAAGTTATTAGCTGTAAGCACTTCCAGACAATCAAATCCTTATGTAGCCCAACACTGTCTGTCTTTTAACTGACAGCACACAGGTTGGAAGGGGTTTTTGACCTCTGATATGAAGCCACACTTC
>JAWWLZ010000082.1:1893900-1912190 GCA_035041345.1 Poliocrania exsul | reverse complement strand
TGAGTGCCATGATCTGGTAAAGGGACTGGAGTTGGCCCAAGGGTTGGACTTGATGATGTTGGAGGTCTTTTCCAACCTAATTGATTCTATGATTCTATGAAAATGTCCCAGCATCTAAAACTGGTTGTGTTGAATCTCCAGAATCTCAATACAAGCCTCTAAAATGTAAATCTCAGTGTGGGTGAGGAAAGCACAGCAAACATTTGTCCCTTGTGAAATGTGTTCCTGCTTTCTCCCTCCTCGACTTATTTTAGAGGGTTAATGTGACCAACTCATAATCAGGAGTGATTTTGCTGAGTTTGAAAGAGGGAGACACAAACATGCTTTTGTTGAAGTTGGATTTTGTGCACTTTACCTGATCTTAAAATAAACCTTTGGAATGTTAATATATGCAGTGTGTGGAGTGAACATAATTTTCCTTTTCATAAGGATTTATGGGGTATAAATTATCTCAAATATGTGTTTGGACAATCTCTGTGATGTAGTGAAGTGTTACAAGTTTGCATTTTCTCCTCTACTTTTGACATTCCTTAAGGAAATGTGGTTATTTATGTCCTTTAGAGAAAGTCAAGAGCATGGATTGTGTAAAGATATGAGGATGGCCAAGCTTTAGAAATAAAAAATATACAAGTGAGGCTGCAATTAATATGTTCTTAAACTTTTTTTTTGCAACCTGTGCATTGTTTTCTAAAGAAAATAATTTATTTTTTTCATTACAAATCATCTTTGCTTATCTGTGTACTCTGGAAATTATTTGTATCATTCCAATTGGGATTTAGGCTGGATACAATTAGATGAATTTTTATTATGGTTCCTTAATGCAAATCATTGTGAAAAAAGTCCACAGAGCTCCTCTGAAGCAACACATTTGTGTATTTATACATGCATGAGATTGTCTGGTTTGTGCTGTGTACAGAGGGTAAATTTAAAATATCTGTTTGAAGCTTTGGAGAAGAAGAAGAAAGTCTGCTCTGACTCCGAAGGCTCCGAGTCCTCCTCCAGTACCTCCAGCTCTTCAGAATCCTCATCTGAAAGTGAAGCTGAAAACGAAAGAAGCAGGAGGAGAAAGAGGAAAAGAAGAGCTAAAACCAAACAGTCAAGAAAACGAAGGAAGGAAGAGAGGAAAAAAGAGGACCCAAGGTGCAAGCGAAGCTCAAACCAAAGACGGTGACTAGTCCCTTCAATTTAAGAGTTTTGGAGAAATCTGAGAAATTCTCCTTTGCTTTCTTGAGGTGCTCAAGCAGTGTTTATGAAAATGCTTTTATATAAGTTTGGATTTTGATGCTTGGTTTCATAAACAAACAAAACTAACCAAACAAACAAGGAAAAACCCTTAAAGCTGAGCTTGTTGAGTTTTCCATGAACTCAAGATGTTTGTAGACAGAAGCTACAGCAACATTGGAATGAGTAAATCTCAGCATGTGAAAGTATCTGGGGCTCAGTACACCTTTGCTAAATGAGACCTCAGGCAAATAATAGAATTTTGATATGTATTTGACCACATTCAAAAACATTTCATGGCAAGTTGTAAATTAAAAGCAAAATCATTTGTTCTAAAGCAAATACTGAACCTGCTCCCCAGTGATAGTGGCTCACCCTTCCTTTAGCCTAAAATGAGTTGTTAAACACCTTTGGGTTGTTACACCATCTCTAGGTTTGATGCATCATGGGCACTTGTCTTGGAATTCTCTTGGGAAAGGGCTGTTTTCCCAGTTTCCAGCTGACTGTGCCTCTCCCTGGTTATTCCCACAGCAGCCTCTCCGACAAAAGCGACGTCACCGACAGAGCCGACGTGAGCACAAAGAGGGACAAGCCTGTGGTACGTCCTGAAGAAATTCCCCCAGTGCCTGAAAATAGATTTTTGCTCAGAAGAGATGTGCCTGTTGTCAATGTAGAGCCTGAACCGTAAGGAACTCTGAGCTTTTTATTCTGACTTGGTGAAAACTGTGCATGAAATGTTCTTGTTAACATTCAGTTCCTCGTGCTGGTGGCAGGTGTTGCCTGTAGGGACACAATTTCTGCATTTAATTGTCCTTTTTACAGTTTTCTCTGTAATATTCCTTGCAGCTGGGCCAGGGTTTTTCAGTGAATTGGTTTCATTGGCCCTCGAGGATCACACATGTTAAACTTGGTTAGAGTTGATGCAAAAAAAAGGGAATAATTTCAGAAGAAATTTTGCAATACAAACCACAGGAAATATTTGGTTACAAGGGAAACTTGGGATTGGGAGAGGTGATTTTTCATCCTTCTTAGACTGAATAAGAAACTTTGGTTCAAACAATCACCTGGAATTTTATGACTCATCAATGTTTGAGACTAAGAGAAAATTCCCTTCTTTTTCAGAGGAGCTCATGAGAATTTCAGTTTGTGTTTTTCACCTCCACTAAATTGGGTTGGTTTTTTATCAAATTTTCTTGCTTTTGGACTCTGAACTAAAACACTACTTAGTGCCAAATATCTCAAAAATCAATGTTTGGTTTGTTTGGTGTTTTGTTTTTCTGTTGTTTTTTTTTAAATTTCAGTTAACAGTTTATTCTCCTCTAAGTCTTTTCTTGAAACATCCCTCATGTTTCCAAAAATTTGATAACTTCTTTTGAGGATATTGCATAAACTGTCAAAAGGAGTGTTGTGTTCCCTCTTCTTGCTTTAGAACCTGTGAACTGTCATGAGTTGAGATCCTGAAGCTCCTCTGTCCATGTTGTCTCCAGGATTTGTGCCCCAAACACAGATTAACCTTTTTTGTAACAGTCTTTTGCAAGCCCTTTGTTAACATTTATTTATGTGTAGAGAGATCAGGCTGCACATTTGGTTGGAAACAAATACATGTGGATTTGCCTTTTGTTGCAGAATTGTCTCATTTCTTGGAAAATGTGCTGAATTCTTAGTTCTGCCTCAACATCAATGAATAAGATGATGAATATTTTTCATTATTAACTTAAACTGATTCTAAATTAATGGGAGTTCTCCATGCAAGCTCATATTTTATTAATTTGTGTAGGAAGCTGCTTGATGCTCCACCAGTTCTGACTGACCAGAAACCATCAGTCTCGAAATCTGGAAGAAAAATTAAAGGAAGAGGCACAATAGTATGTGACAATTTTATTTATTTATTTCCCCTCCCCTGGAGTGTCTTCCCTGACCTTGAGCTTTGAATTCCTTGGAGGCTTTATATGACACTTCATTTCCAGGTTGTAGATTCTTATTTAGGAGGTTGAAATATTGTCAGGTAGTTGATTTTTATAATGCAGATTTTCATTCCTTCTTTTTACTTAGTTTAGGGGGGAAAAAATGCTCAATTCTCAGCTACAAGAAATCCTCAAACAGAAGAATAAAATTATTTCTTTTAAAAGCTGGGAAATTAATTCAGGCACATTCATCCCACACAAGCCACAAGATCTAAAGCAATGAGAAGTGACAAGAGCTTTTACTCCTCCCTGTTCACTGGATTTCCTTGCTGTTTATTGTGAGCATTAGAACTGCAACACATTCCAGCAGACAAAGCTGCCTTGCAGTGTCCTGAGTGTCTGCAGACCTTTCTGATGTATAATTCACAAGTTTGTCTTGTGTCTTCTCTGATAACCCACAGTCCCAAAACTCTGCACAGCTGTGCTGTTGTTTTTCAGTCAGTAGAAGGGGGAGAAAACAAGAAAAGCTGCTGTAATTGTGCATCTGATTCTGGTGCATTTCACACTGTAGTGTACCATGACTGAGCATATTCTTCCCTTGGAGAATCTTTTCCTGGATCAGCTTAGCAGGTGGCATAAACCAAACCAAGACTTGGTCCTGCCAAGTATTTTTGTCAAAAAAAAAAAGTATATACAGATATCACTATATCTATATATATCCTAATTAAAAGCTTCATTAGAATGGTTTAAGCTGAGACTCCTCTGAGCATGATTTTCTTATATAATAACCACTGGATTTGGGAAGTACTTTTCCACTGATCCCCATGATACAATTATTTTAAGCCACAAAATTAACAGCTTAGATGCCATAGCACAGATCAAGGTACTGGAGGGTTTGAGCCTCAACCCTTGATTTGCCAGCCTTGACATGAAATGTGGCAGCTGCCTTTGCACCTGACAGCTTGTATTTGTATTTGACACTTGAGGGATCCACTAAAGCCTTTAAAAAGGAATGGTTTTGAATATTTATATAAATAAAGACCTTGGGAAAAATAACATAAAGGTGAGTGGAATTGGCTTTTGCCAAGTACTGGGGTTTCTGTTGTGGTTTTCATCATCTTAACACCCTCTTGAAAATTAACAACAAGATGTCATTTAGGGCCAGCAGGTTGAGAAACAAATTTTTCTGCCACCTGTAACAGTCTGATCAGCAACAGTTTCTGTCCAGGATGAAGTTGTTTGATGTTTTCCAGAATATTTATTTGTAGATTCCAGGATACTCCTGAGTATAATGTTTGGGAATTAGAGAGATCCATGATACCTTCACAACCAGTCATCTGTAAAAGCTCTTTTAAATAGTCTTTGCTTCAGCTCAAATGGTAGAGATGGCATGTTATCTGTATATTTTTTTATATAAACAGGGTATCCTAAAGACTTCTGTAATTAATTGGAAAAATCAATACATGCATCTTTCTGATTTTATTCTGAGGGACAACACTTTTTTCCCCTTACTTTTCCTGCTTTCATAAGTGGGTCAAAATAATTGAATCAAATCCAGATGTGTTTCCTATTGAGTTAAGGAGCATCTGATTTCCTCACAGTTTACCCAAGTGTGTATCCAACTGGGTAATGGAAAATAACAAGTTAGCAATATTAGAGGCTTTTTTTCTCTGCTACACAAGTAGCTCTTATTGCCTACTTAAATGCTGTGCCTAAGCATAATTCTTTAAATGTGAAGCTGCTTTATTCTTTTTTGTGAAAGAGCTTGGGGGTTTTTGATTTTTTTTTAATTGGGTTTTCTACTTTATTGTAGCTTAGAAGGTGTTTTAAACTGAATTCTCATTTCTGAAGAGCTGAACAGCAGTAACTTTTGAAATGGAGCTTGTCTTTGCTCATATGAGCAGTTAAGTGTCTGTTAACTAAAGTGAAACATCTGTGCTTTAGTATCCTGAAAAGGAGGCAGTTGGTTATCTGCAGTAATTGTGTTATTCCAAGAGGGAATCCATGGCCTCTTCCTTGATCCTTTTATGTTTAATAATAATGAGTGAGCTGCTGGCCTCTCTCAAGCTTTCTAAAATGCCCTGAGTATGAAAAAATAGAGTTTGGTGTGTAAGAAAACCAATCATGCAGGTTCCTTTTTGTGCCCTCCCAGCGCTACCACACCCCCCCTCGGTCCCGGTCCTGCTCCGAGTCCGACGATGACGAGAGCAGCGAGACCCCTCCCCACTGGAAGGAGGAGATGCAGAGGCTGCGAACCTACCGGCCCCCCAGCGGGGAGAAGTGGAGCAAAGGGGACAAGTAAGGTCCACTTTTAAATGGTTTGCCTTGTTACAGGCTTTAGTACTTGGTGTGGATGTACCAGGATGAGAGGAAACGACCTCAAGTTGTGGTAGGGAAGGTTTGGATTGGACAGCAGGAAAATGTGTTGTCACAGAAAGGGTTGTAAAGCACTGGAAGAGGCTGCCCAGGGAAGTGGTGGAGTCACCATCCCTGGAAATGTTCAGAAAACATGTTCACAGACTATTCTGAGATGGAAGGGACCCACAAGGATCATCGAGTCCAACTCTTTAGTCAAGGGCCCATACAGGGGATTAAACCCATGACCTTGGCATTATTACAAGTAAATTTAACCAACTGAGCTTATCTCAGGGTGGATGTGGGGCTTGAGGACGTGGTTTAGTGGTGAACAAGGTGGTGGGGTTGGGTTGATGGTTGGACTTAGTCATGTTAAAGGTCTTTTCTGACCTTAAATATTCGGTGATTTCCTTTAGTCTCAAACTGGGTTATATGGTGGCTTTGGGGTACCAAGTAAGACAAATGAATCCACCAAACTTTTATTGTTTTAGTTCTTTTCTACAGTAGCAAACCCTGTGATGGATGGAAGCCAGCTCTCAAAAATTTCTGACTTGATACTAAAAATAAGCTTCTATCAAATGAGGAGAGAGAAACCTCTAAAGAAAAACTGAAAAATATTATCTATAGCGATTATTGAATAATTGCAAGTGTTCCTGGTGGTTCTTTTTTATATACTGAGATAGGTTTTTTAAATGAAATATTTAATAATATGTAATATTTGTAATAAAATACTAATAGTGGTGATATTAGCAATATTGATAATATTACTGTTTAATATTTCATAATATTAATATTTAAACATGGCTTAAAAGTCTTGTAGAGGTCAAAGTCCTGCAGACAAGGGTAATTAAAACATTAAATCTCTTCACACAGGTTCTACAATATGCAAATTTGCTGATGTTGGCTGATCTATGTCTTAGAGAGAAGTAGCTCTGGATAGTGATGTAATTCTATCTCTTAAAACAAGTGTAAGAAGCTCAGCCAGAACACAATTGCCTGGTACTGAAATGTGTGGTTTAGGTTTTGGTATCTTGATTATAAATTAAGTTTAAAAGTACATAATTTATCTGAAGTTCTTAAAGAATTTCCACTTAATGTGAGGTTTCTTGGTTTGCTTTCCAGGTTGAGTGATCCATGTACAAGCAGGTGGGATGAAAGAAGTGCATCCCGGAGATCCAGGTCTTGGTCACATAATGGTTATGCTGATCTGAGCACTGCGAGATATTCCAGCCACCACAAGAAGCACAGGAAAGAAAAGAAGAAGGTGAAGCATAAAAAGAAGTCAAAAAAGCAGAAGCATTTCAAGAAGCACAAACAAACGAAAAAAAAGAAAGCATCGGCCTCATCGGATGTGGAATCTTCTCATTCCTTCCACAGGAGGACAAAGTCATCTGGTGACCGTGAGAGGAAGTCTCGTTCGTCTTCACTGTCTTCTAGACGCTCATCCAGGAGAGACTGGTCTAAGTCTGATAAGGAAGACCAGAGCTCATCATCTTTATCAAGCAGAGGGTCTCGATCTTACTACAGGTCCAGGTCCAGATCCAGATCCAGATCTAGGTCTAAATCAAGATCTTACTCCCGAAGAAGTTCTAGATCAAGATCAGCCTCTAAATCATCGCATTCTCGAAGTAGGTCAAGGTCAAGTTCCAACCCCAGGCAGCAAAAGACTGTTCCCGCTTCTCCACGAAATATCTCAACACGATTAAATGACAGTAAGTTGACCAAGACAGCTGAGCCCGTCCGAGCAGTTTTACTGCCGAGTGACAAAGTTGTTGTCCCACCGGTTGTCCCAGAAAACCTCCCTGTGATACCCTTAAGTGACAGCCCACCACCTTCAAGGTGGAAGCCTGGGCAGAAGCCATGGAAGCCATCCTACGAGCGAATTCAGGAGATGAAAGCCAAAACAACTCATTTAATACCCACCCCAGCTAATTACAGTCTAGTGGTCGTTAAAGAGGGGAACGCCGCCACCTCCTCCTATCGCAAGCGGGAAAGGAGTTCGGAGAGTGATCGGAGCGGATACTCCAAAGGACGCAGTGACAGGAGCTCGGAGAGTTGGCCGAGATCCAGGAGCAGGTCCTCCCGAAGTCGGTCGTACTCAAGGTCTTACACAAGATCCAGAAGTCCATCAAGCTCCAGGACAAAGTCTCATTCCTCTGGCAGGTCCCTGTCACCGAGCAAATACCGCAGTGACAGGTCGGGATACAGCGAGTCCACATCTTCCTATTCCCCCAGTGACAATGACAGGCACAGGAACAGCAGGAAATCCACATCCAGCAATCAGAAGGCTCGGGGGCTCCAACTGAGGCAGGAAACGAGCTCTGAGAGTACCCTGCCCTACAAGCGTCCCAAAGACTACGATGAGTCTTCCCAAGGATTGAAGGAGAGTGACAGTTTGTCCTCCTCAGATTTCTCCACTGACAGCGAGGGCTCTGCCAAAACAAAAGCAGTCCAAGAAAAGGAAAGTCGTTTTCCATTAGAAGGAGATAGTCAGAAACAGGATAAAAATAGCTTAAGTTCTGAGAGAGGGGAGGAGAAGTCCAAGTGTGAGCGGGACTCTGATCACTCCAGAAGGAAAGCAGTGAAGGAGAAACCTCTGGAGCAACCTAGAGGTGGTGCAAAAACAAAACGGAAATCCTACTCAGGCAGCAGGTGGGACTCAGAATCAAATTCCGAAAGAGGAGACACAAGGCATAGTAGGGGGGATTCCAGACCCTCCTCCAGTAAAGAAGAAGGAGAGGCCACCTCAGGGTCTGATACAGAGCTCAGTGTCACCAAAAGGATTAAAAAACAATCCAATTGCTCAGAGGGCTTTTTGGGCTCTGATCGCACGTGGAAGGCGAGCAAACAGTCGTCTTCTGAATCTGACAGTTCTTGTTCTAGTTCAGCAGACACTCAAGGCAAGTCCAAAAAACACAAACATGGGTTGAAGAAACAACTCAAAAAATCACATTCCAAAAAAGCAAAAGAAAAATCCAAAGGAAAAAAGGAGAAAAAACACAAAGTCCAGAAAAGAAAAGAAACGTTTCACTGGCAGCCCCCCCTCGAGTTTGGTGAAGAAGAGGACGATGAGATAAATGAAAAGCCAGTTACCAAGGATGTTAAAAATGAAAAGCAGCTTGCCAGGGATATAAAGGATAAAAAACAAGTTTTTGAAAAGGATGAAATAGTCACAGAAAAAATGGTAACTGGTGAAAAGTCGTGTGTGAGTGAAAACCTTTTAGATAAAAACACACATGGAGCCTCCCCAGATCGCAGCAACCTGAATAAAGAGAGCATTGAAACAAACACTTCAGCCAGTCTTTTAAACTCAGGAATAAATGTTTCTGCCTGCAAGAATGAGATGAAACAAGCTGAAGAAAATAACCAGAATGGATTGGAAGATGTTATTCAGACAGATGACAACATGGAGATTTGTACTCCGGATCGTAACTCGCCAGGGAAGGTGGATGTGGACATTTTGTCTCCTGTCATTCTCGCTGCTAAACCCCAACCTTTGAGTGCTGCTATAAAAAAAGAGTTACAGGTTGAGACCCCTGAGCAAGATGCTGTCAAGCTAGGAAACAACATTAGAGACTTGATTAATATTAAAGAAGAAAAAGAAACGGGAAGGCAAGAAAATAACTCTGTGTCGAGTGTTAAAGACTGTAATTTAAAAAGTGAGGTTACTGAAAATACACAAAGCAATATGGTAGACAATAAATGGAAGCCTTTGCAAGGTGTTGGTAACCTGCAACCAGCACCAATTAGTACAACCACAGAGGTTAAGAACGTAGCAGCAGCACCAGAGCCTAAACCAGCAGGTTTAAGGATTGAAATAAAAGCAAAAAATAAAGTAAGGCCTGGGTCTCTGTTTGATGAAGTCAGGAAAACAGCTCGGCTCAATCGGCGGCCGAGGAACCAGGAAAGTTCCAGTGAGGAAGAATCTCCGAGCAGAGATGACAACAGCCCATCCAGGAGCCTCAGCAGGTCACGGAGTAAATCAGAGTCCAAGTCCAGACACAGAACAAGGTCCATGTCCTACAGTCACTCGAGAAGCCGCTCCCGAAGTTCTACCTATTCATACAGGTGAGATGTTTGTGCTGCTCCCACGGCCCGCCCTGGTGACCTGAAAGGTCTGAGCTTTGCAAGGTGAGGTTTTCTTTCTCAAGTTTTTCTTTTGAGCAGCACAGTGTCACACAGTTGTAGAGTGAGTTGGGTTGGAAGGGACCTGAGAGACCATCCAGTTTCACCCTCTGCCATGGTAAGGGACACCTTCCATTGTGCCAAGTTGCTCCAAGCCTTGTCCAACCTGGTCTTGGGCACTTCAGGGATGGGGCAGCCACAGCTGCTCTGGGCAACCTGTGCCAGGGCTTCACCTCCGTCATAGCCATGAATTCCTTCCCAAAATCCCGTCTATCCCTGCCCTCTGGCACTGGGAAGCCATTCCCCCATGTCCTGCCCCTCCATCCCTTGTCCCAGCTCTCCTGGAGCCCCCTCAGGCCCAGGCAGGGGCTCTCAGGTCTCCCTGGATCCTTCTCCTCTCCAGGTGAGCCCCCCCAGCTCTCCCAGCCTGGCTCCAGAGCAGAGGAGCTCCAGCCCTGTGATCAACTTAATGGCTCTCTCACTTAGCAAGCAGGCAATAAATATTTAACTTAAAAGATAAAAATGTATAACTTCTTTTGCTTCCTGTTTTCTGCTGCTCAGTGATATTCTTCTGCTTCAGTGATGTTCTGTCTTGCTCCTTGTAGGTCCAGAAGCTACTCCAGGAGCCGGAGCAGAGGGTGGTACAGCAGAGACCGCTCGAGGAGTCGAAGCAGCTCTTACCACAGTTACAAGAGTCGTAGGCAAGTTTATCTGTTTGGAGAGACTGCACAATATGTTGTTCTTCTCTTGCTTCCTCTGCTCTCTTCAGCACTTGTGTTTATCAACTTAGAATTTCTCTGTGGTTTTGTTTTTGTCAGTCGAAGCTACAGTAGGAGTCGATCCAGGAGTAGTTCTTATGGTCATCACAGTCGGTCCAGGTATGGATTTGAGTTGTACACAAACCCTGCAATAAATGTGCTTCTGATAAAAATACCTCAGTGTAGGAATGCTTTTAATTTATGTATTTTTAGAGTAGACTTTAATAAATAATTATTGTATATCATGTGTACATTATTGTCCTAAACCCATAACAATTACATATACTGTAATATAAATGCATATATAAATACATACTTACTTATAAGAATACTTTTTAAGAATACTTTCATCTCATACAATCTAGAATGGTTTGGGTTGGAAGGGACCTTAAATATCATCTCATTCCAACTCATGGCAGGGACATCTTCCACTAGACCATGTTGCTCCAAGCCTCATCCAACATGGCTTTGAACACTTCCAGGGATCTGTGGTACTTAAAACTATAATATCATTGTAGCAACTTGAATCAAAGCAAAATCGATATAAGACACTTAAAAGCCAGAAATAACCAAGTTATCCTGGTATTACAGGGAGATCAAAAAGAGCAAACACATTTCCCTTTTTTGTTAAAATGAAATTGAGTTATAAATGGAATCACTTTGCTTGTTTTCAGCAGTATTAGCAAACAAGATTTTACTGTAGCTACAAAAAAAAAGCTCAAAACTTCATAAATTCTGAGTATGTCTTTTCCAGATTAATAAATTTGAGATTTTTACTGTTCTTTTGAAGGTAACTTGTGTTGAAACTTTTATGAAGTATAGAATTGTTTGCCGCATCCTTCAAAAACAGTTTCCATCTCTGTATATAAATGTCCTTTAAACCTGCATTTAAAACAGCATTTTAGTCAAGGAATTGTAAATTTACAATGACCTTCTTTTCCCTTTAAAGTAGGTCCTACACATACGACAGTTACTACAGCAGGAGTCGGAGCAGAAGTAAAAGGAGCGACAGCTACCGACGGTCTCGGAGCTACGACCGGAGATCCAGGTGTGGTTGGACACTGCATTTGGGGCCAAAAGTTTCCCAAATACACACATATGATGTTTAAGAAGGGCCAGTGTGCTGGGTTCCCCCCCCAGGCATAAAAATACACTTATCAACAGTAATAATTAAAAGTAATTAAAATCAAAGTGGGAATTTCTGACATACTAAATATGAGGATGGGGAAGAAACAGGGTAAGAAGGATTTGAGTTCCAGTTCATTGTGTGTGTATATTCAACATTAGCACATTTTCCCAGGGATGTGGTGGAGTCACCATGCCTGGAAATGTTCCAAAACCACATGGAAATAGCACTTGAGGACATGGTTCAGTGGTGGTGCTGGTTAACAGTTGGACTTGCTGATCTTAGAGGCCTTTTCCAACCTTAATGGTTCTATGAGTTGAGGTCTTTTAATAATATTAACTATTTTTTTTAAAACTATGCAGTGAACTAACTCTCAAGATTTAAATCAAGTGCCCTGTGATGGATTAAAAGCTGCCTGGTATGCAAAGAATTCCATAGGATGTTAAATTCTTTCTGGTTAAACTGCAGAAGTGGATTTAAAACAATCTGGAAGGGAAATGAACAATTGCACTGCAATCCAGGCTGAACTTTTAACTTCCTAGAATGTACTTTGAAAGAATATTTTTGCCTCCAAATCTAATGAATTTGGAATAAATTTTATTCTACTCAGTCCAGGGGATTTATATGAGTGTAAGTGAGCACATTTCACAGAGATCAGAGGTGGAACAGGAGATTGAGAGATAGATACAGATTTAATATCACTGATGATTGGTTTATAGCTTTTAGTATGTCCCCTATTGATCATAAATCACACAGATCTCTGAGACTACTGTAAATTTTCATCCTCTGCTGTTCTCACATTCCTTTTTTCACAACTTTATACCAACTTTGTTCTCACCCATTTCCACAAGACCACTTTCAGCTTGTGTTTGAGGGGAAATAAATCAGATTAACAAAGAATGTGGAAATAAACTTAAAAAAATCATTGTTTTAGGTGCTGTGAGATGTCAAAGAAACAATCTTTGGTTAGGATATGCTCACCTTTCATTTAGAAAGGTTCCCTTGCATGCAGGAGGCTAAAAAAATTCTCTAATGAAAGCTTATTCTGTGTAATTGGAATATGTCCTGTAGCTTGTCTGAAACCATCTGGACTGTGTTGATGTTTGGCCAGGTGCTGAGCTTGGAATTCTTCTGGATAAGCCAAACCATTTTAATACACAATTTCCACACTGCAGACACACACACACAATTCTGTTGTGATTATGGGGCCTGATTTTTAAGATCCTTCTTCAAACAAGAAAATACAACATGCAAAGCAAGGATTTGTGAAATTGCCTTAGTTGAGAAATGTTTGCAATCTAAAATTAGATGTGTTAGAACATATTTCTCAGTCAGCTCTTAGCATTTACAAAAACATTTGAGTTTGGATGGGTTTTAGCTGTAGTAGAGAAAGCAAGAAGTTAAAATATCTTGGCTGGAGTCACACAGAGGAACAACAAGTGAAGACAGTAATTATTTCAATTTTGAGTATCTTCTCATGAATACCTCAGTTATAAGAAACACCAGCCTGTAAAAGACTTCTTGACAATTTTTTCACATGATGCAGTTTGGAATTGGAAGCTCCAAGTGCTTCCAATTTCCCCTTTTTGAGGCATTTTCCCCTTTTCCCTGCAGGTCCTACGGCTCCGACAGCGAAAGCGATCGCAGCTACTCCAACAACAGGAGCCCCAGTGAGAGCAGCAGATACAGCTGAAAACACTTCCTGGAGGATGCAAACTGTATTTCAGAGTTTTTTTCAGTGTTCTATTCAAGAAAAACTGTTTTGACAGTGTCACAAGTGAAGGTTGTTTGCTGAATTAGCTGAAACTTTCCCTTTTTAACAGTGAACTGACTTGACTCTGTGCTCACAGAGAGAAGGACTGAGCTCCACAGCTGAGTTTCTTTTTTAATTTTTTATGTGAAATGCAACTTTTACAAAATAATAAAAAAAACCCCAACAGTTTTGTTTCCTTGAATTAGCTTTTCCAAGCCATGGATGACTCTTGGATGAATTGCTGCCACCACTTTTCTGAGCGCAGCAGAGTCTGTTTATAAACACCTTCAGGGCTTTCTGCCTGTTCCTGGAAATGTGTTTTGGCAACTCTTAAACTGTGAAGTAAATTTCTTACAAAGGCTGCCGTTTCTAGTTGATGAGAGTGCTTTTTTAACGCTGGAAGCTGGATTCTGTGCTGTCCTGATTGTTGATGATTGCATTCTGTGCAGGATGGAGGCAATGAAAACAAAGCTGCCACTCTGTCTTAATCCTCCCTGACCTGTGATGTTGCAGAATTCTGCTGGAAAAGGTGAGATGGTGCCCAGTGGGAATTGTCAGACTGACAAGCAGGGAGCAGAAGTGTGATGAATGAGTTCTGAGCTTAATATCCAACCTGTCTAAACTTTTTAATGTTTGAAAAATGAATTTTGTGATCAACAGCAATGTCCTTCAGAGACTAAAGAAAGTGTTTCTAAGCACTTCTTGACTTTCATTTCAGTTCCTATTACAGTGCTTGGCATCCTTCAACACATTCTGAATGTTGTAAAGCATTGAGTGCAACATGAGTTTGTCCTAAACACCTTTTAAAAGACTGACATGATGGTAACTTTTTAAAGAAAACCAACCATAAAAGTTCTTTTATGAAATGTCTGTAGCTGTATCCCATCCTGTGTTCCATATAGGGAATATCAAATATTGATATTGCAGAGGTTGAACTTAGATTGTTGAAATGGTAAGACTACAAAAACACTGGGATTCCTGATGAAAAGCATGGGCAGTACTTCATTTGGAAAGTTCATTACCAAAAATGACTCCATGTTCCAGGTAAATGGTTTGCAAAAAATAAACAGATTTAAGCTGAAGGCCATTGAGTAATTTTTGCAGTATTCTGACTGAGTTGATGTAAAATAATTTCTAAATTTTTAAAGGTTTTAGAAAGTTGGGTACTGAGAGCCAGATTTTTAAAGGCAAAATGTGACCTGCAAATTGGGGTCTGAAGTTACAACACAGACTAACATTGTTTGATTAGAGTTAACGAGCTCTGTTGTATCATAACAGTTTTCATTACTGACTTTCTGTAATATCTGGAGATGCTTTCATTTTTCTCAAATGTTTTCAAATATTGGAAATGATTTTTTATTTTTTTGTAATCTCATTAGGCCCCGACAGCTTTGAAAATTAAAAGTGGTTATTTCTCGCTTAGGCATCAATTCATTCTCTCTTTGATTGAATTAAACTATCCCAAATTAGATCAGTTTTTTCATACACTTGTGAAACATGAAAAGCAAGTTCAAAGGGAAGTTTGCAGACTGTGATGATTCCCTCCCTTTCTGTCCATCAGCAGCTGAATAAGATGTTTGTGTGCATGTTCCTGAAGCTGAATTTACCTTTTTTTTTTTTCACTTTTCAAGGAGAACCCAAAATTCTGAACTTTCCCCCTCCCTCCACTCGTAGTTCAGTGACAAAGTTTGTGCACGTAACCCTTTCCAGTCAATCTTTTTTAAGCTTCTTCTGCCTTTTAACACTAAATAAATTTCTTACTCAAGTCAGGATGTATTTACAGACAGGTTTCTAACAGTAGCAGCCACCTCAGAGTCCTGAGCAAGTATTTCAGTAATATTTGTTCCAGTTTCATCATTTTCAGTACAAATGTAACTTGTTTTTCCCTTACTAAGGAAGTAGAACCAGAGGGCTCATGTGTAACAAAATATACAGATATAACCATTACCACTCAATACTTATTGGGGAACAAATAGCTCCAGAATCAGACTTTTATCATAGATCAGATCTGATTTGACTTGGAAGGCCAGGAAAAGGTAATAGAAATATGGTCAATCAATTAACTGGAGTTATAAAAAAATTACTGCAACGTCACTAAAGTCTTTCATATCCTTAATTAAAGCTTTATAAAGAAATTCCATCAGGTTGGGAGGGGGGTGAGGGAAGGGTTGGGAGTACTCAGTGAATTCTGTTAAATTGTACTTCAGATAGAAAACATCCCCCTGAGCTGGTTTTCTAACTTTGGTCTATGTTTTTGCAATTTTGTTATTCCAAAATAGTTGCTGTTTGTAAAATAAACTTTTGTACATATCTACAAATGCTGTTTTCTCTGCATGAAAAATCTGGTGCTGCTTGAGAGAAACGGGCAGGAAAATTAAAAATATGCTTCAGTTTCTGTTCCTGCTTTTGTACCTTGCAAGACTCAGAAGTTGCCTTTCCTTTTCCTGACCTACATAGGGAATGATTCCTCAGCAAGACTCTGCACTGGGTTTACATAACAGTCATTGGAGGAACAAATATTTTGAAATTTCCAAATGATTTCAGGTCTCGCCGTTTCCTCAAGATACATAAAAGGTTCCTGGTGAAAAGATACACTTAACAGATCTCCATGGGAATGTGGGAATGGGCTGAGCTTAACCACTTAGCTAAATATTCTTCTCCCAAATACACATTCCCACATCATTTCCGCAGCGTTGGAAGTGGGGTGTTGGTTTGTGTGAGCAGATGTGGTGGCTCAGAGGATAAATCCAGGAGTCTTCTAGACCTTCTGCTCCACAAAAACTGGATTTCAGTGGAAATACTGGGTTTGTCATTTTGCAAAGACTGATTGTCTGAGGTAAAAAGGACAGAGGGAAGTGTTGCCTTGTTTTAGTCTTTGGTGGGGTCTGGTTAACCTGGCATTGCACTGACTTGGAGAAGCAGCAAGAAATCCTGGGCAGGACAAGTAGGAACTCTGGGTGATCTGAGCTGTAGTTGAAGAAATGTTAGACAACCTCTGGTGTCTCACTGCAGCATAAACCAGTTGTTTTTTATGGAATCTCAGAATTATTTGGGTTGGAAGGGACCTTAAAGATCGTCCAGCCCCACCCCCTGTAATGGGCAGGGACACCTTCCACCAGCCCAGGTTGCTCCAAGCCCTGTCCAACCTGGCCCTGGACACTTCCAGGGGTGGGGCAACCACAATTTCTCTGGGGAACCTGTGCCAGGGCCTGCCCACCCTCACAGGGAGGAATTCCTTCTTAATATCCTATCTAAGCATGCCCTTTGGCAGTGGGAAGCCATTACCTGTGTCTTGTCCCTCCATCCCTTGAGTCCCTCTCCAGCTCTCCTGGAGCCCCTTTAGGCCCTGCCAGGGGCTCTCAGGTGTCCCTGGAGCCTTCTCTTCTCCAGGTGACCCCCCCCAGCTCTCCCAGCCTGGCTCCAGCCCAGAAGGGCTCCAGCCCTTGGAGCATCTCCAGGGCTTCCTCTGGACTTGATCCAACAATTCCACATCCTACTTACGCTGGGAGCCCCAGCACTGGAGTCCTCTCTGCAGGCAGGGGGGAAGAATCCCCTCCCCAACAGCTTCTTACAGGTGATCACCAACCCTTCTTTGAAGACATAACATTCTTTTTTATGCTTCCAGAGCCATATTCCCTACAGAAATCCAACTCTGGGATCTTGGGCTGTGCTCAGGGAGGTCACGGCGTCACCTTGAGCCGCTCCCGGGGCTGGAGCAGGGCTGGGTAAAAATAGAGTGGCTGATGAACACCCGGCTGGGCACTGCTCATTAGTGACAGTGTTTGATTAAACAAGCCTTAAATCCTGAAAGGAAGTAAAAATTATGACTCAAGTATAAGTGATTTCTAAAAAAAAAAATAAAAGAGTTCTAAATGAGATTGGTCTGCAGGTTTGGGGAATAGTTTCTCCACTGCCCAGCATGCAGGATATTGTGGAATATTTCCATAGGGATGAATGTTTTGTCTCCAGCTGCAGGTGAGTGACTTGAGTAAGACAATGTTAAATGAACCATCTGCCTCTCAAACAACTACTTATAAATCACAGCTTTACAGACCCACAGAACAAACCCACTTTCCCTACACTATCCCTGCACTTCCTTCCCACTCTGTCCCTTCCAAACAAGGGCAGTTTGTGTCCTTGTGCTGGAGGGGAAGCAGCATTTCCACTGCTCTCTGAGTGTATTAAATATCTGCTGTGGCTTTGTGTGGTTGTGGTGATCACACTCCCCGTTCAGAGCAGAGCACAGTGTGGAGCTGACCTTGAGCTGCCCCCTGGAATCCCATCTGGTGTGATTTCCAAACGAAGCACTGCCTGGGATTTAAATCACTGGGAGATAAAGCTCTCCATGCTCCACCCCTGCCTCACATCCAGGTCAATAATTCTTTTTAGGTGGGTGTGACACAGGAAGGGTTTTCCACCTGGTTTCAAAAACACTTTGCTGTGGTATGTTAAAACTGTTTACAAATTATCTAAACAATGAAAAGGACCCAGGCTGGAATTCCATAATATCCATGTAATCCCTCTGAAGGAGATGGGACTGCATGTGTGAAATCACACAGCCCATGGCAGTTTTGGGGAGGGTTTTTAATGAAGGTAATATTTCCAAGTCACAGTGGATGCACAAAGAGGGGATGGGAATTAATTTGGTATTAATTGATATTTCTGTTGTAGCTGTCCTTGCAAGAGCAGAGTACAGCCCCTGGGAATGGAATGGATGTGCTCACCCATGGGATGGTCCAACATTGCACCTGGAATATTGTGTTTAGTTTTGGGCCCCTCACTGCAAGAAAGACAGTGAAAGGCTGGAGTGTGTCCAGGTCAGGGAATGGAGCTGGGAAGGGGCTGGAGCAGCAGGAGCAGCTGAGGGACCTGGGGGTGCTCAGCTGGAGAAAAGGAGGCTCAGGGGGGACCTTCTACCTGAAGGGAAGTTCCAGCCAGGTGGGGGTTGGTCTCCTCTCCCAGGCACTCAGCACTAGGACAAGGGGCCACGATGTGCTCAAGCTCTGCCAGGGGAAATTGAAGTTGGAGAGCAGACACAAATTCTTTGC
>JAWWLZ010000082.1:1874383-1886679 GCA_035041345.1 Poliocrania exsul | reverse complement strand
TTTGGAGGGGGGAATGGCTCTGTGTGCCTCAGTTTCCCTCCTCCAGCAAGACCCAGAGGATGCTCCCAATAACCAAATCTGCCTTAAACAGCCCCCTCTGCCTTTATATCTATCAGTGGGGATTCCCATTTTCTCCCACTTTTTAAACACATCGATATTATCTCATGACTCCTCAAATTGGGGATTTACACCCCCAGAAGCCTTGGGGTGTTTTTGTCAGGTTTGGGAGGCGAAAAGTTCCGTGTGCCTCAGTTTCCATCTTCCAGCAACACCATTTTAAAATAAATCAGTGTTATCTCATGAGTCCTCAAATTAGGGATTTATGCCCTGAAAAGCCTTAGGGTGTTTTTATCGGGTTTGGGAGGGGAAAGGGCTCCGTGTGCCTCAGTTTCCCCTCGCTGCGGGATGCAGAGGATGCAGAGGATGCTCCCGGGGGATGCTGCGCTGCAGAAGCGCCTGTAACGAAGGACCGGGGTGCGGGCAGAGGGGCCACAGGGGTGTCCCCGTGGGGGTGGCGGTGGCTGCTGTCGCTTTAAAGGGGCAGCCTCGGCCCCAGCTGATGCGGCGGCTCCAATCAGCGGCCCCGCGGCTCTTGGCAGCAGGAGCCGCCGCCGCTCCGCATTCCTCCGGCTTCCGAAAAGGGGCGAACATGGCGATGGGCAGGATGAGGTGAAGAGGAAGAGAGGAAAACAAAAAAAAAAAAAAAGAAAAAAGAAAGAAAAAGGGGAAAAAAAAGAGGAGAGGCAAAAAAAAGAAAAGGAAATATAGGAGGAAAAAATAGGAAAAGAGAGGGGGATGCAAGCGGCGCTAGCGCGGTGATTTCCTCCCCCCATCCTCCTCCTCCTCCTCCAAAAGGCAGGAAAAAAAAGAAGAAAAGCAGAAATAATCAGCCAAAAAAAAGGGGGGGAGGAAAAGCCACCAACCCAGCAACCCACCCAACCCACCAATTCCTTGTTTTTTCATGGAGAGCACAAACCCCAGGCCAGCGGAGGAGGACCGGGACTCCTCAGCGCGGAGACCTTTGCATCAAAATGGTAGAGCCTGAACCCCCCTCTTTTCCCTTTTCTCCTCGCTTTTATTTTTCCCCTTTCCCTCCCTCTGCCTTCCCTCGCGCTCCCGGGGCTTTGCCGACTTCCCAAAGGCCTCGAAACTTGCCCGAATCCCGGGCAAGGCGGTGGAGGTGGATGCGGGAATGGGGAGGGGGGGTTGGATGGGGGATGCTGCATCCACGCGTGGGGGGGGGCACGGGGGCACCCGCGTGGGTTTTGGGGGTTACAAAGAGCTGCATTGCCAACACCTCTGGAGGGTTAACATGAGATTCCCCCCTTGGAATGTGTTGGGTTTGGTGAAAATGGCATTAAAAAGGCGTCCTCCCCCTCCCCCCAACCCTCCGCTTTGGGGTGGTTTGGGGGAGGATGGGAAGGTTTGGGGGGATTTGGGGGGGGTGCAGAAGGGTCGTGCAGAGGGGTCTGACCCCTTCCCCACCCCCCGAAGGGATACCAGCCCATCTCAGCGCTCCCACTCGGGGCTCGCCAGCAGGATTTGGGGGTCACACACACTTTTGGGGCTCCCCGGCCTGAGGATCCGCTGAGTGGGGGTGCAGGAGATGCCGCTTGCTCGGCCATTCCCATTCCCATTCCCCGGATGACTCCATCATTTTGCCAATTCCTGCCTCCCCCTCCTCCCTGGCTATGGCTGGATCCCGCGGTGGGCCCCCTTTTCCAAGAGGTCTGTAGGATATTGGGATCACCTGGAAGGCACAACATCCCACCCCACTGCGGGTCGGGAAAGGGATTTTCCATCCCTGCACTTCAAAAATAATAACGATAATAATAATAATAATAATCCCAACACCAGAGCCTGCAGCAGTGACCTATTTTATGGGCTGGTGGAGTTTTGGGGGGGGTTAGTTGGAGTTGCAGAGGGAAGGCCTGAGCTGGGAGGATCCACGGGAAATCCCCTGGGATGTGCCGTGCCCGCAGTTCCTGGTACCCTGGTGCCTCCCCATCCCTGAAAGTGGAGGGCTGTGATTGCCCCAGCGCTGGCTCCGTGCCCTTCAGAACACCCCGGGAGGCGTCTGAGAGAGGCTTTTTGGGAAGGGGAAGAAAGTGCAAGCTTGGAAAAATAAGGAAACGATGTTGTCCCAGCACAGGAGATGATGGATGGGATGGTGGGATGGGGCTCAGCACCCCTTGACTCCGATACTGGGGGTAAACCTATTGAGATTGGGATGGGGATTGGCACTGGGATTGGCATTGGGATGGGGATTGGCATTGGGATTGGCATTGGGATGGGGATTGGCATTGGGATTGGGTTCATGCTGGTCAGTCACACTCAGCCTGCCAAATTCCTGCTGGCATGAAATCAGCTGTGCTGGAACTGCCCCTGCATCCCTTCCCAGAGGAGATGCTGATGGACCGGGGGACACACCGGGGTGGTTTTGGGAGAGGTGAGGATGGAGTTGCCCAGAGCCCACTCAAGCAAACAGCCCTGTGAGAAACACAGGGAAAAGTTGGGAATTCAACCTTTTCTTCCCCACCCGGCCTCAGCAAGAACTGGAGGAAAATTTGCTTTACCGAGCAAAAATTCCTCCTTGGAAAGATAACAAGGGATTTAATTTTTTTTTTTTAAATTCTAGCTCTGTGGTGAAATCTTGCTGGGTGCAAACCTTCCTGCTCTGACCACGGAGTTTCCCAGAGGATGCAGGTTGGGATAAGCACCGCTCCGGGGGTTTTGCCGGCGTCCTTTTTCCCACCCGCTTTGGCTCCGCGGCGGAGCTTTGTTCTCCCTGTGAGGAATTAACGGCGTGTTGGGTTGTTACCAGGCGAGATAAACGGCCTTGTATTCCTGTCTCCCGTCTGGAGGAGAGGCTTGTCACCCTCTCCACAAAAATAACCCGCTGCCGCCTCTGGATTCGGCTTCTTTGGAAAAGGGAGGGACAAGCGGGAGGTTGTCTGTGAGTTGATTAAATATTGCTTATTTTTAAGATGCAGATTTTTCTGCTGGAGGAAAAAGAGGGGGGGGAAAAGGAAAAAACCTTCTGCGGATGAACTGAATGTGTCAAAACATCAGAGGGTCTTTGAAGGTTTGGGGGGAATTGCTGATTTTTCCTGTCCTCCTTCCATGCTCTGGGCTGGAGGAGAAAACTGAAGGCTGTATTTAAGCCTTTATTAAAGATGGGGTGATGACCATGACAGAGTGCTCTGGGAAGAGTAAGGGATGAAGTTTTTAATTTGCTGCCACATTTGCCTGGCCCCAAAAATGGGGATACCCAGATCCTCCACGTGGTTTGCATCCTGGATGTCCCTTGACATCCCTGTAAGGCTGGAGGAGCTGGTGGGGTGCTGGTGGGGAGGATGAGCCAAGGGTCAGGCTCCAAGATCCTGCTCCTAATTCTTCCTTCCTTATTTCCAGTGTTGGGTTGTGTTGCTGGAGTGGTTTGTGCAGGGATGGCCCTGTTGGGTTTCCCACATGGGGACACTGAGGACTTGTCCCCATATCCTTGGGGGCTGCTGTCCCCTCTTTTCAGCCAATCTCAGTGTTCATCCACCTCTCCTGAGGGTGAAACCTGGGATGGCTTTGGATATATGGAAAGAGTGGCTATGGCAATGCAGATACAATGGGTAAAGGACTTAATGACAATAAATTATCTTTTTTATTATTATTTTTATGACTCTGTATTTTGTCTGGAGCCAGGGCCTCTGACTCTCTGTCTGAGTCAAAGCTCTGCTCCCTGAGGTGATGGATTTGCTGGAAAAATGTGATAAAAATAAGGCATTTTAATGCATGTTCATAAAAAATTCCAAAGTGTTGGACAGGAAGGATCTGTGTATCCAGATCCTTGGTCTGGGCAGCTGAATCTCGTGGAAGGTGTCTATGCCTGTGACAAGGGGGTTGGAATGGGATAATCCTTGAGGTCCCATCCAACCCAAACCATTCAATAGCTGGACCAGAGGAGCACTACTGATGCTTCCCAAAGAGACCCAGTTCAAGGCTGAGTTTAGGATGGAACTGGAGATGGGACCATTCCTGGGATTGGAGGGGCTTGGAGAGGATGCTGCAGGATGGAAAGCCCTGCCTGGGATGCTGGGAGAGGTTCAACCATGAACCTCTTTGGTAATTTTGTGGTCTGAGGTTGGGTTGGAAAACCCTGAGGTTGAAGGGTTTGCTGGGGGCTGGGTGTGAGGCAAACCTTGGAAGCCACATATCCTGTCTCACTGTTGACCCACCTGGAAGGTCGTGGTGGCTTCCTCAGGGATGGGCACTGTGGTGCTGGGAAAGGGGATGCTGCTGTGTGGTGCCCACCTCATTCAGTGGGCATCCAGCACCAGGACCATCCATCCATCCATCCATCCATCCATCCATCCATCCATCCATCCACCCATCCATCCCTCCATCCATCCACCCCTCCATCCACCCATCCCTCCATCCATCCACCCACCTTGCTTTCTGAGGATCTCACCCTCTCCCAGCCATTGCATGGCAGCCCCTGGAGGTGGGGCTGGCACAGGGTTATGATGCCTTCAGGCTCTGCACAAGGGACACAGTGCCGACCCCTCTGCACCGTCCGTGCTTCTGGCACCAAATTTGGGGTTCCTGGGAAGGTCCTCTGAGCCACAGGAGGTTCCAAGCACTGCCTGCCCTGCTGCATCCCTCGGTGGCAGTGGGACATCCGCAGGGGCCGGGGGGATGCTGCCCCTCCCCAGCGTCCCCCCGGGCTGGGCAGCGCTCGGAGCCGGCCCCTGGCGCAGCCGCTTGGCCGCCAGCCCGGCTGGGGAGGTCAGCCCTGGGTTCTGTCCTCGTTTCCTCCCTCGATCTTTCCTCCGCTTGTTTTTCCCGGGCGGGGGAGGGAGGGGGACAGTGGCTTTGCGTGTCTGCGTGTCCCCGGGGCTCTTCCAGCCCGGCAGTGACTCCACGGGAGGTCCCGCATGCCGCGGGCAGGAGCGCAGCGTCCCCTCCCGCTGCCGTGCCAGGGTGGTGGCTCGGGGACATCTCCATCAGCCGGGTGTCACCGGCTGTGCCAGGCGCTGGCGGGGACCCCGCGGCCCTGCTGTCCTGTCTGTGTTTGCCAGGAGGATGCCAGCTCTGCCCAAATCCAACAGCATCCCTTTGGGCTTTAACTCCAGACCTGGCTCCGGGCTTTGAGCAGCTCTGGAATTACCTGCAGAGCTTCTGCGCCACGTGGTGGGTCTGGCTGAGCTGCCCAAAGCAACCCCTTTGAACCCTCACTGAGGGCACAGGGACTGACAGATGGGTGCATCCAGCCTGGCTTTGGTGCCTCTGCTTTTCCACAGGGATTGGGATTTGTTCTGGGCTGGAAATAACGTGGTGGTGCTGAAGCCTCAGTGTTTTTGCAGCAGAGGCTGCGCTTGCACAGGGGATGGTGCTTCACATGTGTCAGGATGGACTGCCAGGGCTTGGCATTGCCCTTGCTGTCACCCTTGGTGGAACAGAGGGGTGGTGTCCCCAATGCCATCACAGTGGTGGCATCGCCCAGTAGCAGTGTCACCTCACTGGACCAGTTTGGGATGGGGGGTGATGGCAGGGCTGATCTGTCCATCCCTCCTTGAAAGTCTCATTGTGGCTTTGCAGCTCTGTGCTCAAAAGAAAAGGAGAAAAACATCCAGAGAGGCTGGTGGGGTTTAAAAAATTTTAAAAATATGAAATAAATAAGAAAGCATGGAGCCATTAGCCCTCTGTGGGCTGTGCTGTTGGGAAGCCACTGCCCTCTCCCAAGGGAGTGAAGCCTTGTGTTGCTCATCCCATCTCATCCCCCTGCTCTCCCCACACTGCCAGCAGGAGAGAAAACCCCAAATGAACCTTTCCCCCATTTGCAGAGGTGTCCCCTTGGCTACAGGGAGACAGGGATGGGTGAAGGATTTGTCCCTGCTCCTTTGTGCCAAGGACAGTACTGGTGGGCCTGGTGCTGCTACCAACTTCCCAGGCTGCTCCTGAGCCAAAGTCTGTAAATGCTGGATACCATTAACAAAAATCTAAAACCAACCAAAAAGGAGGGGGGAAAAAAAAGCCTGGGAAGCATCTGACTGTCCCACAGCTGGGTTAATGCTCTTCTTCACTTGTGCAGAGGCTGAGAGGTGTTTTTTGGGATGTCTGACACCCTGGGATGGGAGAGGCTCTGGGAGAGAGCCTTTTCCCTGTGTGTTTCCTCTCCCTGTAGCCAGAGAAAAATCACCCCTTTATGTGGTGTCACCACCGTCCCAAGGGCCTTGGCCATCCCTTTTTTCTGGAGCTGGGATGGGACCATCCCTGGTGACTGCACGGTCCAGCTCTGGTAGCTTCCCAGTGAATCCCAGTGACCCCAGTGAATCCCAGTGATTCCAGTGAATCCCAGTGAATCCCAATGAATCTCAGCAATCCCAGTGATGCCAGCGATCCCAGAGATGCCAGTAAGGCCAGTGATCCCAGTGATCCCCAGTGATTCCCAGGGATCCCAGTGAATCCCAGTAAATCCCAGTAAATCCCAGTGAATCCCGGCGATCCCAGCGATCCTGGCGATCCCAGGGAATCCCAGTGATCCCAGGGAATCCCAGCGATCCCAGTGATGCTAGCGATGCCAGTGATCCTAGTGAATCCCAGCAATCCCAGTGATTCCAGTGGATCCCAGGGATCCCAGTGAATCCCAGTGATGCCAGTGATCCTAGTGATCCCAGCGATCCCAGTGAATCCCAGTGAATCCCAGCGATCCCAGTGAATCCCAGCGATCCCAGTGAATCCCTGTGATCCCAGAGAATCCCAGTGAATCCCAGTGATCCAAATAAATCCCAGTGAACCCAGCGATCCCAGTGAATCCCAGTGATCCCAGCGATCCCAGTGCCGGCCAGCGCCTCGCCAGGCGGGGCTGTGGCCGAGCTATTGTTTTCCCTTCCTGCTTGTTTTTCCGGACAACCCTCTCCTAATGAAATAAAAACACTCGGCGGTCGGAGGAGAAGCGAACAAACCCCACCCCCGGCACGGTCCGTGCCGAGGGCACCCACGGGAGATATCCCCGGGGAGGGAGGCGACAGGAGAGCGGAGCGGTGAAGGTAGGGCGGGTTGGGATGTGGTTTCTCCCTCTGCCATGTCCCCATGAGTGGCCGTGGTCCAAAGATGGGAGGTTTGGCAATGGGACCTGCACAGGCAGCGCTGCTCGTTGTGGGACGGCTCCGTCTTGGTGTATCCTGGTTTGGGGAGTCGTGGGAAGACACAAGAGTCACATTATCCTTAAAAAACCCCTCTGTGCAGCCTCAAAACTGTGGTTTCATCCAAGGGTCTGCAAAGCAGAGGGTGAATTTTAGAGAGCGAGGATTAAAACTGAAAGCGCCAACATTTGGGATTTCTAATGGTATCCCTTTGTATCACTTGAATTAATCTGGAAAAATAGGTTTATTAACATTATTTCTTTAGCAAAAGTGGTAGTTTCAGCCAAGCTCTTTCACCCTGAAGTGCAGCCACATCCAAATTGAGAAAAGGACATGGGGTTTTTTGAGGCTCAAGTGCTGACATGGTATTCAGCTCCTTATTAAAGCACTTTTCCTTAATGCAATTTAATACTGAAGGTCAACGGTGAATGTTTTGGTGCTTGGAAATTATACAGAAAAGCAGATTGGGGTTTTTTTTCATGGGTGTTTTGAAGGTGAAAAATTTAAAGAAATCCTCAAATTTTGTGCTGGGTGGAAACTGGTTCATGGGCAGATGGTCTGCCTGGGGTGAAGCAGGAGATTGTCACTACCTAAATGTGCATTTTATGCCCCCAAACCCCTCATCCTTTGGTAATTTAGGAGAGAATTACTTGTGGTCATCGATGCTCTGGTCATGAGGGCAATAGACATGGAATAAATAAGTAAATAAATAAATTAAAAAAAAAAAAAAAGAAATGACTGAATGAGAGGCTGGTGAAACACAGATGGTCTTCTGGGGGGCTGAGGATTTGAGAATTTAAATATATCCAGAGTGGCTGGACCTGTTGGTTCCTTGGGGAGGTTTGGAGCTGCAGGAGAACATTTAGGGATCTGGCTCTTAATCCTTGCTAAGAGAAATAGCATTTCATCATAATACTTTGATTTAAATCCAGCAACAGACACCTTTCAGGGAATGTTGTCAGGTGCTGTTGGGGCTGTTTAGGGAAACTGAGGCAAGTGTGGGGATATGGGTGGATATGGAGCTTGGTCTCCATCTCCTCTATCAGGATTTTTGGTGGCTTTGCTGGAGAGAGTCAGCCTTGGTCCCACGAGCACCAGCATCTCCCTTGTGATCAAATTCCTATATCACTCTTGTCCTCTCCTTGCATTCCCCACAACCAACCCTTGTCCTTCTCTCTGAGCATCCTCCCCACCCTCTGGCTGCCCTCCTGCCCCCATGGCCGTTTGGGGTTGGGGCTTTGGCAGCATCGCTTGGAAACACTTAAAATAGAGCTGGGTCAGGGCGGGGAGGGCTGGCTGGAGGCACCCTCGGGGTTGGGGAATTCATGAACATGCTGCTTTCTAATAATTTTTAGTTTGGTTTGTTTTGTGCCAAGACCTTGCTCAGAGGCTGGTGGTGTGTGCTGGGGGCTGCTGGTTTTAGGGTCCACCCCAAATCCAGAGTGGGGGTGGAGGTGGGATGGGTGACCTGCTCCTGTGTGTTCCTCCCGTTGTCATGGCACTGAACCATCCAAGGTGGTGATGGTGGAAAAGAGCAAAAAAATCTGATTAAAAAAAAAAATATACATTTTTAATACAAGCATGTTTTAATATATATAATATGTATATATATTATATATCTGTATACACTTAAAATATTCGTATATATATATATGTATAAGATGTATGATATATATATAATATGTATAATATGTATTAAAATATTCGTGCATATAATATGCATATATATATATATATTATATATATATATGCACTTAAAATATTCGTGTTTTCCCCGCGGGCGAGCACTGCTTTAACCCTGCCATTAATCCCGATTAGTCAGGCGTCTCCCTCCAGCGGAGCTGCAGCCACAGGAGCTGCCGGGGAGTTGTTTTGGGGCAAGTTGGGGGCTTTCTTAGGCTCTCACCCCGGCAGGCGCCTCTTGTCTTGGCTGGGGCTCTGCCTCTGGGCAAGCTCACGAACAGCATCTGAGAGCAATAAAGAGCAAAAGCCTCCCGCTGACAAGCCCGGGCTGAAGTCACCGGCGGGACGCGGCCAAGACACGCATTGCCCTCTCCGCTGCTGGGACTGATTAGAGCTGCCTGGCAAAGCCCGGCTCTGGGTGAGGGAGCAGCCCCTTTTGCCAAAAAACCTCGATCCAGAGGACAAAATAACCCACCAGCTTTTGTTTTGCAGGCTGGGCTGTGCAGAGACAGCCCCAATTCCCCCTGTTTTTGTACCCATTTTTCCCCATCATCTCCCCATCCTCTATAGGGTGAGATGGACCCCAGCAAGAAAAACCTGAATTCAATCTCTCCTCATCCTCTATAGGATGAGATGGATCCTAGTAAGAAAAACCTGAATTCAGTCTCTCCGCATCCTCTATGGGGTGAGATGGATCCCAGCAGCAAAAACCTGAATTCAGTTTCTCCCCATCCTCTATGGGGTGAGATGGATCCCAGCAGCAAAAACCTGAATTTGGTTTCTCCCCATCCTCTATGGGGTGAGATGGATCTCAGCAAGAAAAACCTGAATTCAATCTCTCCCCATCCTCTATAGGATGAGATGGATCCTAGTAAGAAAAAACTGAATTCAATCTCTCCCCATCCTCTATGGGGTGAGATGGATCCCAGCAAGAAAAACCTGAATTTGATCTCTCCCCACCCTCTATAGGATGAGATGGATCCTAGTAAGAAAAACCTGAATTCAATCTCTCCCCATGCTCTATGGGGTGAGATGGATCCCAGCAAGAAAAACCTGAACTCAGTTTCTCCCCATCCTCTATGGGGTGAGATGGATCCCAGCAAGAAAAACCCAAATGCAATCTCTCCCCATCCTCTATGGGGTGAGATGGATCCCAGCAGCAAAAACCTGAATTGAATCCTTTTTTTTTTTTTTCCAGGAGAACACCTGGCAAACAGCAAACTGCTCCTCTGAATTCTTGCTGTCTCTTCGGCATTCGATATTTATTATATCATTATTTATTTTCTACATGTCTTGGGGGGGCTGAGCCATCCAAGATCTCATCAAAATGTCCTTGGCAGTCACGAGGCTCAGCAAAGGGGAGGGGGTGGATGGTTGTTCCAGCTGGGATGCAGCGTTTTGTAACAAATGTACACATGAAGTGTTATATATATTTATGTATTTATATATTTTATATATATGAACAGTTTATATATAAACACGGATGTACAGAGCATTAAAATATAAAATATATATCAAAATATATCTAAAATATATATAATCCCCCCTCTTTCACTACCTCTTTGCCCCACTCCAGGCTGCAGAGCCAAGAACTTGGAGCAGAACTGTTTTTTTCCCTGGTTTCTCCAGGCTCTCCAGGTCTGTCAGGACCATGCAAAGCCGACGTCCTCCTTGGTTGGACGGGTTGGTTGTGGAGCAGAAATCCGGTAAAAATGAAAAATTTTGGCAGGGAGGGCAAAGGTTTTTTTTACTTGTGGAGAAAACAGAGAAGAAAACACCCTTTTTAATTATTTAAACGTTTCTGTCTGTGTGTGCTTTTGCCTTTGGCTCACAAAAAAAATAGAAGACAAACAAAAATGTGTCTTGCTGGAATTCATGCGTTGATCAAGAGCTGCCATTTGTCCCAGAAAAAGTGGGAGCTGAGAAACTTTTTGGGGCAGGAGGTGCAGGATAAACCCAGCAGGTTGAACCCTCCATCCTTGTGACTGTTCTGCACCATGGCCTTGGTCACATCCCACAGTGGTGGGGAAAGAGGGTGTTAAAACATCCATCTCCATCTCCATCCATAAATTGGGTGTTCTGCAGGGGAAGAAGAGGGAAAGGGTATAGATTTTAATACAGGGCACAGTATTTAGAGCATGGGATGTCCCTTGGATTTGGGATGTAGCTGGTAAAGCCATCCTGGGGCTCAGGTATGACTGGGAGAGGTGACAAAATCCAGGAATAGTCTGGAGTGTGCAAAATACACGTGGGCTCAATTAATGCCCAGCAAACACAGCCTGGGCAGGGTTGGCAGTCACAGCAATTCCCAGCCTGGGGAATGCTGCTCCCTGATTTGAATTTTTCCAGGTGGTGCCTTTCCCCAGAGAATTGAAATGAGCATAAAAAAAGGGCATAAATCATCCTGATGGATGTTCAGCAAATATCAGAGGATATTTGGGTTGATGTAATTATCTGTAGAAAAATAGAGGTTTGAAATCCTCATTTCCTTTTATTTGGGGGATTAAACCTCAACTGGTGCCTAGAACTGGCTTCCAGCATGGGGCAAATTTCCCCTGGGCTCTCCATCTGGTTCAGGAGGTCAAGGCATCCCCTCTCCTGTGTGACAGTTCTGTGTGAGTGTGGGCAGCTGAGCCTGGCTTTGGACCTCCCTGGTGGTGGAGTAGCCATGGTGTCCCCTACCTGTGTTGAAGGGACACCAGTGGGTACTCATATGGCCCTGACCTGCCCATTTGTTGGTGTTTCTTCTCCTTAGCTGAGTCTCCTGGACTCAAGTTCTTGGTGGAACTTCTTGGTTGGTGTCTTCAAGTTAAGCCTGGCCATAGAGCTTCTCAGTGTTCCAAAGCTGGGTCTGGTGGTGGAGCACTTAGGTCGGCATTTCCGAGCTGGTGCTGGAGCATTTTGGTTTGCATCTTGTAACTAGGGATTGGGATGGAGCATTTTGGTTGGCATCTCCAAGATAGGACTGGTGGTGGAGCTTCTTGGTTGGCATCTCCAAGATGGGACTGGTGGTGGAGCATTTTGATTGGCATCTTGTAATGGGGGATTTGAATGGAGCATTTTGATTGGCATCTTCAAGCTGGGGATGGGGGTGGATTGTCTTGGTTGGCATTTCTAAGCTGGGGACAGGTGGTGGGAGCATTTTGGTTGACATCTCCAAGCTGGCGATGGGGATGGAGCATTTTGGTTGGCATCTCCAAGCTGGGGCTGGTGGTGGAGCATTTTGATTGGCATCTTGTAACTGGGGATTAGGATGGAGCATTTTGGTTGGCATCTTCGAGCTGGGGCTGGGGATGGATTGTTTTGGTTTGCATTTCCAAGCTGGGGCTATTGGTGGAGCATTTTGGTTGCCATCTCCAAGCTGGGGATGGGGATGGAGCAATTTGGTTGTCATCTTGTAACTGGGGATTAAGATGGAGCATTTTGGTTGGCATACAGCCAGGTGGGGGTTGGTCTCTTCTCCCAGGCACTCAG
>JAWWLZ010000082.1:1855670-1867353 GCA_035041345.1 Poliocrania exsul | reverse complement strand
AGTGCCATGATCTGGTAAAGGGACTGGAGTTGGCCCAAGGGTTGGACTTGATGATCTCGGAGGTCTTTTCCAATCCATTCTATCATTCTATGATCTGGGTTTTTTCTTGAGGGAAGAGATTTCTTCACTGCTGGTGACTTGGGGAGAATGGGGGTTGTTCTTGGTGCTCATCAGCAACTCATGCCCATCTCAACCCCTCAGAACTGCAACGAGCGCTTCCAGTACAAGTACCAGCTGCGCTCCCACATGAGCATCCACATCGGCCACAAGCAGTTCATGTGCCAGTGGTGTGGCAAGGACTTCAACATGAAGCAGTACTTTGATGAGCACATGAAGACACACACAGGTAACAGCCCCAAATCCCTGCAGTCAGGAGCTCTGGGGAAAGAGTGGTGGGATGGGTGTAGCACCTTCGTGTGGATGGCAGGTTGACCCAAGTGTCGGGTCCTGCACTTTGGCCACAACAACCCCCTACAGCAGCACAGCCTGGGCACAGAGTGGCTGGAGAGTGGCCAGGCAGAAAGGGACATGAGGGTACTGATTGACAGCAGCTGAACATGAGCAGCATGTGCCCAGGTGGGCAAGAAGGCCAGTGGCATCCTGGCCTGGATCAGGAATAGTGTGGCAGCAGGATTGGGCAGGGATTCCTCCCCTGTACTTGGCACTGGTGAGGCCACACCTTGAGTGCTGTGTCCAGTTCTGGGTCCCTCAGGTTAGGAAAGATCTTGAGGGGCTGGAGCGGGTCCAGGGAAGGGCAGTGAGGCTGGTGAAGGGACTGGAGCACAAGTGCTGTGAGGAGAGGTTGAGGGAGCTGGGGATGTTTAGCCTGGAGAGGAGAAGGCTCAGGGGAGACCTTCCCTCTCTACAACTCCCTGATGGGGGATTGGAGCCAGGCTGGGTTTGGTCTCTTCTCCCAGACAACCAGCAGTAGGACAAGAGGGCAGAGTCCTAAGCTGCACCAGGGGAGGTTTAGGTTGGATATTAAGAAGAGGTTCTTCACAGGGAGAGTGATGGGGCATTGGAATGGGCTGCCCAGGGAGGTGGTGGATTCACCATCCCTGGAGGTGTTTAAGGAAAGACTGGATGTGGCACTCAGTGCCATGGCCTGGTTGACAAGGTGATGATGGGTCACAGATTTGACTCAATGATTTCAGAGGTCTTTTCCAGCCTGGTTGACTCTGTGATTCTGTGATGGGGTTTTGGTGGCCACGGCTTCTCACCCATCTTCTCCCACCCCCAGGTGAGAAGCCCTACATCTGTGAGATCTGTGGCAAGAGCTTCACCAGCCGCCCCAACATGAAGCGGCACCGCCGGACCCACACGGGGGAGAAGCCGTACCCGTGTGACGTGTGCGGGCAGCGCTTCCGCTTCTCCAACATGCTCAAAGCCCACAAGGAGAAGTGTTTCCGTGTCAGCAACCCCATGGCCTCGGACACGCCTGTCCCCCAACCCGCCACCAGCCCTGCCCCGCTGCCCCCTGGCCCCGGCGTGTCCCCCCTGCCCCTGCCACTGCTCCACCCTCTGCCACAGACCCTCCCTCCTCCTCCTCACCTACCACCACCCCCTCCTCTGTTCCCCGCGGGGAGGATAAATTCCAACAACAACTAGGTGCCCCCCACCCCGCCTGCACGGACTGCTCTGCCCTTGGGGAATTCCTCCTCTGGGCAGACAAGGCTTTGCTTGCTCTCCACCCCCCCTTTCCTCCTCGTTTTGGGGTTGTTTTGGGGTTTTATGCCTTTTTCTCACGTGTCATTCTCTGCAGAGAGGGGGGAGCAGGAGGAGGCCCCTCCAGAGGAGTGTGGGTGTTGGGGGGGGACAGCTGTCTGTCTGTAACAGTGTAGGAAAAAGGTGTCACTCTCATTTCATCTCCAGCTCCATCTTCATGCTGGGATGCTGGTGGTGCTGGGAGGAGCAGGATGTTGAGATATCCGGGGTGGAGCTGCTGCATCGGGATTTCTCAGCCGGAATCTAATTAGTGGTGCTTGAATCCCTGTACTGTAAAGCTGGTCTTTCAATTCAGGCTTTTTCCCTCAAGGCTGAGAGGTGGGCACCACAGAGGAGCCCCAATGGCCCTGTCAGGTGGGTGGGCAAGCAGATGTCCCCGTTGGAAAGCCATCAGCACACTCTCCTTAGCAGCCCTTGCCACGTCTTCCCTCCTTGTGCCAGGTTTTCCTCCTCTGTAGGCAAAAGCACAAACACCCACATTGCATCTTGGGGCATCTGCAGCTCACTGTCGGTTCATTTTTGGGGTGCCCTAAGTGTGCCTGGCTCTGGTGTGCCCTCTCTGCAGGAGCTGGGCTCCTGGGGATGCTCTGGGGTTGGTGAGCTGTCCCTGGGAGGGCTCAGATGGCTTTGGGACCTGTGGGAGGGTGGCCTGGGACAGAGGAGCAGGACGTTGCCATTCCTTGGCAAGAATTGGCCCAGAATAGTGCCTTAACAATTTGAATAAACCCTGAGTGGTGGGTGAGCTCCAGGTTGGGTCCCACTGCAGGGTTTGGAGCTAAAGCAAGACAGCCTGGTGACAATGTCCCATCCTCCAGCTTGCTGCCTACACTGCTCTCCTAAGATTCTCCTCTCTTTGTGGGTTTGGCCTCTGCTGCCCTGCCCTGGTTTGAGGGGACCAGTGAGCACTGTGGTTGTTTTGGTGATGCCCTGCAGTGCTTGTTGAAGTTGAGCTGGTCTTTGGTTTTTCTTAGTAATAATATGCCTGGCTTCATGGTGTTGGAGAAGAGGAAGGTTTTGCTGTCACCTCTTTGTTGGACACAGGTCCCAGCTGGGTTTCTCGCTGCTTTGCTCTGCTCCAGAGTGTTGTGCATTGGCCTTACCATGGGTGTGTGGTCTCCTTTCCTGGGCAAGTGTCCCCTTTAGGGTCAGAGAGCATCCAGCACAGGCAGAGAGCTGGGGTGTGTTGGGATCATATATGGACATGAGTCAGGTCAGGAAGGAGGTGGTGAGCAAAGCTCTTGGTAGACAAGAAGGAAGAGGAGTCACTGAGTGGGCTGCAGGAGCCCTTTTTTGTTTACACCTTGTTCTGGGTGACAGCAGAGTGCTGGGGACAGTGGAGCCACACTGGGCTCTGTGAAAAGTCTTGGTGCTTCACCTCCTGGACCAAATCAGCAAAGACTTGGGCAGGGTTGAGGCTGCCCCTGCAGAGATGGGAGGATTGAGCCACCTCTCAGGGGCTTTGCTAACCAGGGACATGCAGGAGCCTGACAGGGACAGGACAGGGGAGTGTCTGCTCTTGTCCTGGGTACTTTTTGAGGTGACAGGTCAGGTGAGTGCTGTCCCCTTGTGCTGCCATGCCTGGCATCTTGGGGATGCTGACTGCTCTTGTGGATGTTGGCATTTTGGAGCAACAAATTGCTTTTGATGCCCATGTTGGCTGGGATCCCATGGACCCCCAGCATCTCACTCAGTACCAGTGAGCTCACCCCCATCTCCCCCTGCTTTGAGCAGAAGGAGGTTTCTATGGCAGAGCTGCCTTGCCATATTGACCTTCTCAGGTGGGTACCAGAGGCTTCCCTGCTGTTCTCCATGGCCCTGGGGCTCTTTGGGATGGTGCAAAGCCTTCTCAAACACAGAGCCATGAGGGATGAGGGCACTCAGCTCTTGGGGCTGTTGGCTTTCTGAAGGGACCATGACCCAGCCTGGAAGATGATTAGAGAAGCATTCAGTGATACACATGGAGGTGTTGGAGTGGTCCATACTGTCTTCTTTGCTGCCTCCCAGATCCCCCTCAGGCTCCCCTATGCTTCTTTCCCCTCTTTCTCAGCCTTGAGATAGGATGGGAGCACTGTGCCCTGAGGGCTTGTATGGTCTTCTGTGATGGAGCCCATCAGCCTGCCTGGCTGGTGGACTTCTCCCCCACCAAATAAACACCCAGGCCAACATCTGCTCCCTTGCACCGCTCACCTGGAGGTGGCTTTCCCTGTTTCTGTCCCAGTTCATTCTCTCCCAGTGGGGACCTGCCCCCCTTGGACATCTCTGTGAGATGAGAGCTCTTCACTGAGGGTAGAAGCCCCGTGGAAAGCCCAGTGACTGATCCCAGCCGCGTCCAATCCCCTTCGAGAGCCACTTGGAGACGTCGAGATGTGACCATGCACACAGCACTTTGGAGAACCAGATCCCTGCTGCTCCCTCCCCTCTCCAAGGCCTGGGTGGTTCCCAGGAGTCCTACAAGGCCTCCGAGCCCTTTTGCCTACACCCTTACTCAGCCCCAGTGTGTCTCCATGTCTGGTTTTCATTAGAGCTCAGACGAGTCACTCCCGCAGTGCCTCGTCCCTCCCGGATCCCTCCCGGATCCATCCCAGATCCATCCCATTGCACCCATTGCAGTTGGATGGGGCAGGAGGTGGGGGAGTCAGGTCCGTTGTTTTCAAGCTTTTTATGTTTTACTTTGTTTTTAATCCTTTTTTTTTTGTTCATTTTTAACTCTTGCACCTTAATCTCTCACGCCCCTTCTCCGACAGACCATGAGAGTGGAGAGGGGCTGGATTTCCATGACACAGTTCACAGAGACGCCGCAACTCAATGTTCAGCCAACAGCTCCTCCCACGTACCCAAACCCCAGACCTGTCTGGGTTGGGATTTTTTTCCCCCCCTTCAGCTTCTTTTGAACTTTGGGAAGGGAGGGAGGGAGTCCCGTGGGGAGGGTCATTTTTTTGGTTTATGTATCCCAGGAGCCTGGTAGCACAGACCAGTTGGCCTCATCCACCCATGAGGCACAGCTGGCCCTACGGACCACAGCCATAACCCCGGCGCGTGGGAAGGGGTGGATGGATGGATGGATGGACAGACAGATGGACAGACAGCGGGTGGGAATGGCTGTGACAGTGCAATAGAGATGAGCATCCGCTGCTAGACAACTCCACTGAGTGAACTCTTGGTCGAGAGGGAAGGATGGACAGACGGACAGACAGACGCCCTTTGTTCACACGGACGGTGAGAGCTTCCCCACGCGCAGCCCCGCCCAGCGACACGGAACCACGGCACGGGAGCTGGGGCGAACTTGCAAAGGAAGGAAATAATAATTAAAAAAAAAAAAGAAAAAAAAAGGAGGAAGAAAAAATAATAGTAATAAGAACAACCTCAGTAGCATGGAACTTGAAGGAAAGGAATGAAACCCCAAGCACTTGCCTCCAAACGAGTTGCTCATGCCTGGTGTTTGGCTCTGCATCATTTTACGGCGTTCGGTATCGGTCGCCCAGACATGCCAAGTTAAGAGTGTATTGGTGGCTCTACTAGTGTGAACAAACTAAATGAAGCACTTTATTCTGTATAGATAAGGGAAGGTGGGGAGGGGAGGGGAAGCTCGGATGCTTTTCAGAAGCGTCTTAAGTAATGATCTAGGAAATGTATTATTATTATTATTATTATTACTTTTTTTTTATGACCATGTGTAATCAATATATGTTTATCTTTAACTCCAAGTACAGCAGTTACTCTCTTTGGGATGGTGTGAGGAGGGGGAGGCTGAGATCGTTGGATTAGTCCATCACCATTGGGCCAACTGAGGCAAGTCGTTGTCTACCGCAGGAACGGGCGAGTCTTGCTTCATTGAGTGCCCCATTGGCCAATGTCCAGCAGGTCCCAAGAGGTTCATCAAAGCCACCTTCCAGGGCACAGCTCACAGTCAGCCATCCCCATCCCGAGCCATCTCCTGCCTGGGGGTGCTGGGGCTGCTCTCTGGGCACCCATGAGCACGACGAGTCACGGTAGGGTGGGCTGGTTTGGGTTGTCCCTCAAGGCCACATCCTTGGCCATGCTTTGAAACCTGATTCTGGCTTCTCACCAAGGCACCTCAGGACTCATTGAGCTCTGCAGTTGGTGAGAGGCCAGAACTGGGCCTTTCCACTGCGTTCTCCCAGTCTGGAAGTGTTGTGACTGTTACCAAAGAGGTTGCAAGTGGAAGGACTGAATCAATAAACAATTTGTCTTTTATAAAAGAAAACCTAAAGCTCCATCACTTTCTTTGTTACCTTAATTTTGCTTTGCATTTTTCTTCTTTTTTTTTTCCTTTCTTTTGAAAGCCTTTTTTTCAGGCAGTTGTGTGAGGAGTCAGAGACAGGCAGGATGGGCTTCCTGTGGAATGCTGACCACAGCCACTACTTCACATTTGTAGACTCTGGGTTGGGTTTGGTGGGAGGGGTGTGTGTGTTGTTTGTGTGTGTGAGACAACTGGACTGTTGTGGGGCAACAAAAAGTAGCTTTTCAGGGAAGGGTGGTGAGGGGAGGGTGGAAGGGATTCAATGCTTCCAGCCCTTGGGGTATTAGTGGCTCCATGAGGGTTATGTGAACTGTGAGCTGGGGCTCTCTGAGCTCCTCTATTGGCACTGAAGAAACCAAGGAGCCCATCCAAAAGCACCCAGTGCTTTTATTAGTTTAAATTGGAGTGGTGGGAACCTCACCTCCAACTGATAATGGGAAACTAATGGAAGAAGAGATGATTTTCCCTCATCCTTTGGATGTACCTACTGCTTTGCTGCTGGAGGGGATACCTGTAGGGCACCTGTGCCACTGGAGCTGAGCCTGGAAGACACTGGAGAGAATCATAGAATCGATTGGGTTGGAAAGGACCTCCAAGATCATCAAGTCCAACCCAACTTCAGTTGAGGAGTGATACTTCTATGGGCATTCACAGTGACATTCCTTGTCTGTTACTGCCTTTGGACTGATGGATGCAGCCTCCTGGAGGGGTGGAGGAACTTCTCCAGGCCAGACTTTTGCTTGGTGATGCCCAACTTTTCCTCCTCCCTTGGGCCAACACTGGTTTGCACACGCTGAGATTTGGCCCTTGTTGCTCAAGCAATGGGATATTTCAAGCTCTTCTGGGTCCTTTTATACAACAGCTATTTTTCCTTTGATGGTTTCCTGCCCTGTGCCAGCATCTCCACAGCTTTAAAATGGATGTTGCCCACATGGGAGCACCAAGCTCCCATTACCCATATTCCCAGTGGAGAGCTGTGAGGAGAAACCAAGGATGGGGACCAGGTTTTTTGGAACTTCTCAAGTCTTTCATCAGGGACCACACCATAACAACTCATGGAAACTCAGCAACATTCTGTTGGCTTCAAAGGGCCCAGATTTCCCCCAGGAGACCCAAGAAATGTGGCAGCAGGTGAATGGAATTAATCATTTAGGTTGGAAAAGACCTCCAAGATCATCGAGCCCAACCTCTGACCAATCACCACCTGTCACTGAGTGCTTCATCCCCTCATTTTTTGACCACTTCCAGGGATGGTGTTGGTGTCCAATCCCAAGCAGGAGGTTCCTGCCACTACAATAACTGCCTTAAAAATGTTATTCTATACAGGGATTATTTAAAAACAATTCTTCTTAATTTTTCTTTTCTGCCACAAGCTATTTGGAAGATTCATCTTTAATTACCTTGGGAGTTGTCCACAGGAATTTCTGCAGAACTGGGCAGAAGGTGTTTAATTTTTTTCGGTGCATTTTTCACACATTTGATTGTTTCAAAGGTTTTTGTTCCTTTTATTTTTTTTTTCAAGCTATTTTGTGACAGCCAGTCACCTTGGGGATTTCTTCTTCTTGTGAAAAGACTTCATTACTGTTCTGAAGGGATTGTCCTCTAAGGAGCTTATCCTGGAACTTTTTAAATCCTTAAAATGAAACCAGGACAAGGCTCTCTCTGGTTTCTTTACTTCTCTTTTCCTTCCAAACACATTTTAGTTTCTCCAGGACTACATTTTGAGCCAGAAAAATCAACCAGGTGTGATTTGTAATACCAGAATTTTTGTACCACTTGGGGGGAATTATTTTGAAAGGTTTGTATTTGTTCTTTTTTTATTATTATTGGTTATCACCCCTGTTTTTGGCATCATGAGATCACAGAATCATGGAATCATTAAGGTGGGAAAAGACCTTTAGGATCATCAAGTCCAACTGTCAACCCAACACCATCACCATGTTCATCCATGTCCTTAAGTGCCAAATCTTTGTGTTTTCTGAACGCTTCCAGGACCAATGACTCCATCACTTCCTGTTCCAGTGCCTGACAATCCTTTCTGTGATATTTTTCCCCCTAATATCCAATCTAAACCCTCCCCTGGCACAACTTGAGGCCATTTCCTCCCATCCTGCCTCTGTGGACATCCAACTTCTTTCTAGTCCTAAGCAAGCTTTTAGTCCTTGGATCCATGGAGAAGAACTCCAAGGATATGAAAGCTGAAGTTTCAGCTCTCAAAGGGGGGGAAATAACAACAAGATGGGGCTGGTTTGCTGCATGTTCATCACAACTTTTTCTTGGTCTTTGCTTGCTGTGCACGCTCAGTTTCAGCTCTCTCAGCACACAAACACAGGGGATTTTTTTTTGAAATAGCCAAATTTATTTTTAAATCAACCACTGGTCAGATGGTGTGGGAGGATCTTTGTCCTGCTGCCAGGACAGTCGTGTTTCTATCAAAACATCATTATGGATAGCTTTAAAATAAATATGCATTTTTCCTTTTTAAAAAGCTCTTCCTGAGCCAAACAAATCTGCACAGTAAAATACTCTTAAAAAAAAAAAAGTTTTCATCATTAAAAAGAAGAGAAACAGCAAAAATATAAAACCTTTTCCTGAAAAACAGCACTTGGCCATCCATGGGTGAGGACATTGGGATCTGTGATTGAGGGTGAGGAGCCCCAAAAAGCTGGAGATGAGCACATGAGGCCCGCCCTGCCCATCTCTCCACCCTTTCCCACCCTGCAGACTCAGCTTGTGGCCTTTCCACTCCTCCAGGTGGAGTCAAGGAACTGAGATTATGGAATTATTTTCTTCTCATAGCAATTTTCAAAGTGTTTCTGCTGCTCACGTGCTCTTTTCTTTGTCTCATCCCAACAACCCTCATCATTCAGGAACTCTGAATTCCACACAGGTCTCTCCTCTTAGAACTTTGACTCTTCCTTCTCCTCTCCAAGGTGGGCTCTAACACCATGCTCACAGAATCATGGAATTGTTAAGGCTGGAAAGGACCTTTAAGATCATCAAATCCAACCATCAACCAGCACCACCACCATGTTCACCTCTAAGTGGTGGATCCGTGTGTTTTTTGAACATTTCCAGGAACAATGAGTCCACCACTTCCTGGGCAGTTTATTCCAATGCCTGACAACCCTTTCTGTGATTTTTTTCCCCCTAATAACCAACTCAAACCCTCCCCTGGCACAACTTGAGGTCGTTTCCTCTCACCCTGTCCTTGTAGACATCCAACTTCCTTCTAGTCCTAGGAAAGCTTCTCATCCTTGTGTCCATGGAGAAGATCTCTAAGGATATGAATACTGAAAAGCTCTCAAATGGTGAAATATTAGGTGGGGAAATATTTTATGGGCTCCCCTTCCCTGAGGAATGTTAAGCACAGTCCATTGGGACCCACTTTCTGCCTCCACTGTTGGTTGGGGAGGTTCAACAGCAGTTGAAAAGATGGGGAAAAACATGAGGAAAGAAGTAAAACTTCTATGCTGTATTTGCCCTGTCTACTGAGACAGGAATATCTCATTGCTCCATTTTTCTCCCAGCTCCTTGCAGGCTCCAGATCCCTTCTCTAATTACCTTGTGAGCATCTTCTGGTTCCCAAAGGGCTTCCAGATACTTCCTCCTCTTCCCCATTTAAGCCAAAAAGTCCCAATCACAGATGCAATGTCCTACCCAGTGTCCAGATGCCACATCCCTGATAAGCATCAAGTCTCTCCCCTCCTCCAGCCCCCCATGGAAAAATGCTAAATCCCTACATCTTTGTGAGACGCAGCACGTTGAGGCGCACGGGGAGGAACGTGGCACCGGAGGCATACTGGATCTCCCGGAGAACCCCTTCCCACTTCTTCTGCTCCTCATCGTACCTGGAGAGACACAGGAAAACAGATATGGTGAGGAAAGTGCCTCCTCTCCCTCCCTTCAGCTGCTCTCCACAGTGGGGGGAACCCCAGCGAAGGGTGTTGTGTTATTTGGCCACAGGAATGTGTGGGAGCTGCACGGGGATTTTCATCCCTGGGGTGCTCTGCTTTGTAGTGCCAGGATGGGGGGACATGGATTTCAGCACATGGTTTCACAGGGGAGGGGATGTTTTTCCATTGGGAAATGTTTTGATGGCACCAAGAGGGAACATCCATGGTGAAGGACAGCAGGTTCCTGCTGTGAGTGCTACAGCACCAATGTGAGGGACAGGAGCAGCTAATGCTGTGTGAGCAGCTGTCACAGAGTGCTTTGTGTCCACTGCTCTGCTCACATGTAAGACTATCTGCTTCCCAGTCTCTGCTTCCCAGTCGAGGCTTTCTACTTCCCAGACAAGCCTCTCTGTTTCCCAACCAAGGCTCTCTGCTTCCCAATCAAGGCTCTGCTTCTCAAACCAGCCTCTCTGCTTCCCAACCAAGACTCTCTGCTTCCCAACCAAGGCTCTGCTTCCCAGACAGGGCTCTCTGCTTCCCAGCCAAGGCTCTCTTCTTCCCAAGCCAGCCTCTCTGCTTCCCAGCCAAGCCTCTCTGCTTCCCAACCAAGGCTCTCTGCTTCCCAACCAAGGCTCTCTGCTTCCCAGACAGGGCTCTCTGCTTCCCAACTGAGGCTCTCTGCTTCCCAGCCAAGGCTCTCTGCTTCCCAAGCCAGCCTCTCTGCTTCCCAACCAAGGCTCTCTGCTTCCCAAGCCAGGCTCTCTGCTTCCCAGCCAAGCCTCTCTGCTTCCCATCCAAGGCTCTGCTTCCCAACCTGAGCCCTGGCTGTTCCCAGGGAGAGGATGCATTGCACAGATGCTGCTCCACACCAAAGGAGAGGCTGGAACCAGCTCCAGGCAAAATGTCAACCCAGTAACAGAGCCAAAGGAACAGTTTTCCCTGGTATGCTGCTATTTGAGGCTGGAAGGGGTCACTGAACCTCCTAATGTGCCCTCCAGCAGAGCTCAGAGCAAACTGCCCACCCCGAGACCCTGCACTGAGCCTGCAGCCTTGTGCTGGGGTGACAACCTCCATCACACACCAAAGGCATCAGCAAAGACAGAAACTCTCTGTTTCACCACTAACATCCCTCCCACACTCCCTTGGACAGCCCCAGGGAAGACCATCACCTCCAAACATCGTTCAGCTCCGTTGGCACCAGCTCTCCCGACTCCGTCTCCACCGTGGCGAACCCTCCGAGCAGGTAGAGCACCCCAGACAAGCTGACCAGGCTGACTGAGCTGCGCTCCTGGGGGAACTCTGTGAAGGTGTCCCACCTGCCACATTGAGAGAGGGGACAGGTTAGAGCACCCTGGCTACCCCCATGCTGAGGGTGGCCTCAAATGGAAGTCAACAACTGAGTCTGCAGGTCTGGGTGGGATGGGATCATACCCTAACAGGCTTCAAGGACAACTGTTTCCATCATCACCCTTCATCTTGGTTTTGCACTGAGAACATGACCTGTGGAGCACATTGGGCACAGACCAGCATGGCCCAGTGCTGGGACTGCAGCTGCAAGAGTCACCCCAAAGCCAGAGAATTTATTGTGTTGGGTGAAGCTGCCAGGAGGAAGCTCCAGCCTTGCAAGGAAGACAAAGAGCTGGAACCCAGAACATAAAGAAAAAGAAGTTTTCCAAACTGCATCACTTTTTAAAGAAAAAATGAATGTAACCCCAACACAGTAATAATTTATTATAAGACTTAAATAGTCCTCAAAATGTTGCTCTAAAATCTTCTAATGCAACTGTCCAATTTACCTTCT
>JAWWLZ010000082.1:1838171-1855542 GCA_035041345.1 Poliocrania exsul | reverse complement strand
TTTCTCTGTCCATGGCAGAGGGGTTGGAACTGGATGATCTTTGAGGTCGTTTCCAACCTAAACCATTCTATGGAGTCTATTCTATTCTATGAATCCAAGGATGGCACCAGCTGGTGAAACAGCTCTGAGATGATCCAGAGTGGCATTGGTGATGCCCAGCTCTCTGAGGAATCATAAAATCCTAGACTGGCTTGGGTTGGAGGGGATCTTAATTATCTGATTCCAGCTCCATGGGCATCCAGGCTGTGAGGAACTGGTATCAGGAGTCACAAGCAAACTCCAGAATGGCTGGAAGTTGCCCAGTGGACACCTCCTTGTGTAACCACACCCTGGAGGAGTGCTCAGGTACGTACTTGTTGGTGGCAATGTCATAAACTTCCACCGAGTTGGTCAGACCCGAGTCGGTCACACCGGCGGCCACGTAGATTTTGTCCTTGTGCACGGTGGCTCCGAACAAGGAGCGGGCAGTTTTCATGGGAGCCATGTCCTTCCACTCAAACTTGGATGGGTTGTAGACACACATCTTCTTCAGGCACTTCCTGGAGAAAGAGGGGAGGGGAAAGGAGCCTCAATCACCTGCCAAGGGGTGGCTTCACACTGCAGGGGTTTGGGGGTGTCTGCTGGGACAAGTGTGGGGTCTCTAGAGAGGATTTTGATCTTCATCAACACAAGAGAAGGAGCACAGCCCCTGCTTGGGTTCCAGTCAAGGGTGCCCATGCCTGGAGTCATTGCTCATGTATGGAACATGCCCCCTCCTGCTGTGCCCACTTTGGGTAGGAGTTCTGAAAGCTCCACATATGCTCACAACTCTGGATACAAGTCCACATAACCAACAGCCTCTCAGGATCTCACACATGGCCATCCAGGCAGTGTTTCAGTGCTCCTGAGCCACCTTGATGCTCCAAAACATCATCCATAGTGTCCCTGTCTCCAGGTTCACCTTCACACCTCTCAGACCATGATCCTTTCCAAGCAGGATCCATCTTTCCTGGATCCTGGCATGTTTGCTCTGCCAACAGTCACACTTGTGCCCTGCAGTGCTCCCCAGGAGAGGCTTCTCCTGCTTGAGCCCATCTCCTGCAGGAGGGCAGGTTGGGGGACCGGTTGGGTGGGGTTTTTCACTCCTGTAGCAAATACATGTCTGGATTTGACCCCTTGGACCACACTGCTCCAAGGCAGGAGACCCTTAATGTGAAGGGATTTCTTGATTTTCAGCATGACATTTATTTTTTGTGGACAAAGAGGATCATGGATCATAAATCCTAAAACAGTTTGAATTGGAAGGATCTTTAAAGCACATCTCATTCCATCCCCCCAGCCTTGAGCAGGGACACCTCCCGCTAGAGCAGGTTTGCTTAAATCACCATCCAGCCTGGCCTTGAACACTTCCAGGGATGGGGCATTCCCTCTCCTGCAAGGATACTGCCACCTCCCTGAAGTCCTTGTGGGACTCCTGAGGGCTTGGGAAGGGCTACAGGCACAGAGGTGAGTTGGGGGTGATGGATTCACATCTCACACCCCATCCAGCCCTCCTTAACCCAGGCTGGGGAGGTACCAGCTCATGCTCTGCACTCCCTGTAGTTTGGGGAGGGGGGGACTCCTTGATTTTCTCCTGCTTTTTGACTTACTTGTCACCTCCTTTGCCACCAATGACGTAGACGAGGTCCTTGTGTGACACCACAGCGTGGCCATAGACGGCGTAAGGGAGGGGATCAGCTTCACCCCACTTGAAGGACCTGGATCAGAGGAGGGTGGAGAACAGAAGGATTTGTAGCTTCCTGGGTGGCACTGCAGTACAAGGCACTTTTAACACTTAGATGTGAGCGCAGCTCCTGACACAGTCTCAAAAATATGAGGTGTCCATGGAATATCCTGAGTGGGAAGGGACCCACAAGGGTCAAGTCTGCCTTCTGACTCTACACAAAACAACCCCAAAAACCCCACATCATGAGATAGAACTCAATGAGATAAAGCTCATCCAGTAAATTTTGTGATCCTGGGGAAAAAAAAAGGAAATAAAATATGCAGAATATTTATGCTAATTATTGTTTTCTGCAGCATCCTCTACTCCTGAGCTTTGTGGATGCACATCCCCACTTTTCCCAGGACCTCACCTCATTTACAAACATTTCCAGCTGAGCACAAACCAGACAGAGATTTCTGCTTGATTGAAAAATTTTAAAACCAACTCCACCACTAAGCCATGGCCCCAAGTGACACAGCCACATGTTTTTTAAATCCCCCCAGGGATGGTGACCCAGCACCCCCCTGGGGTTCCTGTTCCAATGGCCAGCCATTATTTTGGTGCAGAAATTTTCCCTGATATCCAATCTAGACCTCCCTGGTGCACCATGAGGCTCTTTGCTGTCATATTGTCACTTGGTCCCTGGGAGCAGAGCCTGAGCTCCACCTGGCTACAACCTCCTGGCAGGGAGTTACAGAGAGCCAGGAGGTCTCCCCTGAGCCTCCTTTTCTCACCCAGCTCCCTCAGCTGCTCCTGGTGCTCCAGACCCTTCCCCAGCTCCATTCCCTTCTCTGGACCCACTCCAACACCTCAATCTCTTCCTAGTCCTGAGGGACCCAAAACTGAGGTGCCTCAGCAGTGCCCAGATCAGGGGGACAATCACTTCCCTGGTCCTGCTGGCCACACTATTTCTGATACCAGCCAGGATGCCACTGGTCTTCGTGCCCACCTGGGCACTCCTGGGCTCATGTTCAGCTGCTGTCAACCAAGATAATGCCAGAATAACATCAACCAAATAATACTAAAGATAAAAGTGGTGCTGACCACATCTCCACCAGCTTCAAAATGATGCTCAGCCTCCCCTCCTGGGCACTTAGAGGGGGGCAGAAACATCCTTTATCCAGAGTCTGCAGGGACAGATAAATGCCCCATTCTGTGGGAATGAAACTGGTTTCAAATCTTTGCCTATAAAACAGAGTTTGGAGCACACACATCTAAATATAGACCAGGCAAAGCCTTGTTGATGTTTCCTGCCCTGCCCCTTTGGGCCAGAGAGCAGCAGGCTTGGGATGTTTCTCTCTCCTGAGAGCAGAGGGTTATTTATTTATTATTAAAAGGGTGGTGCCTTTTACAAAAGCTCATGACCTAGAATGGGTCAGAGCCCATTGTCCAAAAAAAATCAGATATTAAGCCTGATATTGGTCAGGATGAGCCACTCGGTGCCACATCTGAGTATTTTAAAAACAAACTTTCCCCTTCAAACACTCCTGCTGAGACCACAGTGAGTGTCACTGAACCTTCAAGAGCAGAAGGCAAAGCTCCTCTGTACAGGTCTCACATGAACATCCACTGCTATCAGTCCCTGATGACATAATATCCCCATCAAGGCTTCCATCTCCAGGAGGTTCAATTGCAAGGAAAGGAGCAGCTGGAGTGACAGAGCTCTGAGCCCCAGGGCACAGCTCAGAACAATCCTGGTGGTCCCAGCACTGAGATAAAGAGGTCAAGCCCTGCCTCCCAAACTTTCTGACCCCTGGAAACCTGGAGTCATTTTACATGGCAGCTGCTTCTCCTCCTCCTCCTCTGAAGCCCCTCCCTCCCCACCTGGCCCAGGGGCACTCACAGCCGGTCGTAGCACAGCACAGAATCCAAGGTCTTCTCTCCCTCCTTCAGTTCTTTCCCTCCAACCACAAAAATGGAGTTTTCCGCCTCTCCGAGGCCGAAGAGGCAGCGAGGGGAGGGCAGGGGGGGCATCCCCAGCCAGTCTGCATCCAGGTGGTCATACTGGAAGGAAACATGGTCATCAGTGTGTGCTCAGCTTGGCAAAAAGCAGGGGCCACAGGCTGAGGGCAAAGCCCACTCCAAGGGGCACCTTGGCCACCTCAGCAGCGCTCCCTGCAATGTGCCTGTGCCCTTCCCCCTGGAGCAGGATGGGAGACCTTGGAGCAACCAAGTCATGTGTCATAGGATGTATTTTTATGAGGCATAAGAGCAGAGATGGGTCAGCATGAAGATGTTCTGCTCTATGAACCCAAGCCTGGACCTCATGGAATCATGGAATCATTGAGGTTGGAAAAGAACTCTGAGATCACAGAGTCCACCCCGTGACCAATCCCCATCTTGTCATCCAGTCCAGAGCACTCAGTGTCAATTGTTCCTTAGACACCTCCAGGGATGGGGACACCTCCAGGGATGGGGACTCCACCATCTCCCTGGGCAGCCCCTTCCAATGCCTGACCACCCTTTCAGTGAAAAAATTCTTCCTGATGTCCATCCTGAACCTTCTCTGGCACAGCTTGAAGCTGTTTCCTCTTGCCTTGTGCTGGTTTCCTGGGAGAAGAGGCTGACCCCCACCTGGCTACAACCTCCTATCAGGTAGTTTTAGAGAACAAGAAAGTCTCTCCTGAGCCTTCTATTCAAACTTGTGACTTGGAACAAGCTTAATTAATTTTGGGGTGAAAGAGTTCCATGTAGGACCTGTAATGGATTGGCCCTGGGAGTGGAGGAGGGGAAGCACTTCAATTTTGGAAATTTTGCCTGAACCTTTTCAGATGTGGAGCACCCCAGAGTATTTCACCCTGATATTTGCCAGCTCTGCCAGGTAACAGGGTGGTGTCAGCAATGTTGGCTACACAACTACAGAGTGCCAGCCCCATCAGAGAGATGAGAAAGCTGATCCACACAGCGCTGCTACATCACCAAATCCTTGGCCGTCTGTACATCAAGGCATTTCCTCATCTCCACCAGAAAAAAAAAGTGAAAGATTCCAAGCCAGGGTGCTCTCTGAGCACTGTGGCTTGATGGGAACTGTGACCTGGGGCAAAATTTTTTCATGCAGCTTGGTAGCAGAGGAGGGAGTGATGTCTTGCAGCCAGTTTTGTGGGACTCTGCAAGATGAAGCTGTGATGCAGCATTGCCTGAAGCTCTGTTTGCTGTGGCTTTGGGCCAAAGAGCTTCAGCTGGATGGGTTGGCTCCAAAGCCTTGGCCTCAGCTGGGTGCCCGTGGGTTTTGTCTCTCTGTGGTCCACACGTGTGTTATTTATAGTGCAAACCAAGCAGATCGGCCATCGGGACAGTTCCTGCTTCTTGATGGATTCAGCATCGCTTTCCAAGTCATAAATCTCAGAAGTGACAAAGAAAGGACACCCTTTTCCATCTGAGATGCTGATGGAATCATTTCTCTCCTGCCAAATTGTGCAAGGCCTCTGGGATTTATCAGCATTTTTATGTTCTGGTGTCTGTCCTTTAAATCTAAACTCTCCCTGACCTGACAGTCCTGGCTCAAGCAGGAGAATGTGAAAATGGGGAGGACAGAAACGTTCAGGAGCTGCTACACAGGAGCTCAAGGTTTATCTCACAGCTCCCTGTCTACAGCTGTCATCTCAGCTGGAAAAAGGCTCAGAAGACTCTTTACAGGAACCTGTTCAAGCAGGCACAGCTTTGGAGTTCTAGAGTGTTGCCAGGGCTTTGTGCAGCCAAATATTAAATGTTTCCAAGGATGTTGCCCCACTGGAAGTGTCCAAGGGCCAGGTTGGGTGGAGCTCTGGTCTAGTGGAAGGTGTTCCTGCCCACACATGGGGGTTGGAACAAGATGATCTTTAAAGTCCTTCCCAACCCAGCTCATTCTATGATTCCATGGAGATTCTGTGGCATCCCTGGGCCCTGCTCCAGTACTAATCCACCCTCCTTGGGAAGACTTTTCCTTGTAGCAAGTTGGTATTTCCCTTTCTGTGTCCAGTGGCCATTGCCTCTTATCCCACCTTTGTGCAAATCCAGGGAGAGTATGGATCACTCCTCTGTGTCTCCCCAAAACAGGGAGCTGCAGACACCAGTGAGATCTTCCCTTCCCCTCCTCCAGGATGATCAGACAAGGCTCAGCCTCTTCTTCTACCTCCTGCTCATCTTGGTGGCCTCTGTTAACCCATCCCAGTACCTCTTCTCTATACTGGGGAGCTCCAGACTGGACACAGCACCCAGATGTGGCCTCACAAGTGTGTGATTGAAGGGAAAGAAAAAATCCCTTCCCTTGACCTGTTTGTTTCAGTCATGCTGAAATGGCCCATCACAAGATGGACCTTCACTTCCTCAAGGATTTACCTTGCCTGGACAGCAACCATTGCCTTCCCACTCCACCCTGCCTTCTAGGGCTGGGGTTTCATCCTTCAGGCATCCTATTTCACAGGCTTCACCTGGCTCCACCTCATTTCACAGCCTCCTGACCTTTTCCAGGTGAAGACAACCATGGTCCCTGCACACATGATGCAGATGGACAGACCTACTGATGCAATGAGGCAAGGGGGTGATGAAGGCCCTATGTCTCAGCTTGGGAACTACCCTTAGTTTGTCTTTCCTGCCTGCACATGTCATTGTTTCTTCCCCAAAGATGTGAGCCATAGAGAAGAACAAAAGGATTTCTGGGTATGGGAGGAAGACCAGAGGATTTCCTGGATTCCTCAGGGTCGGCAGCAAGGAGGCCTTGGGTTTGTTGTCTCCAGGGAAAGTGCTCTTGGATTACAGCCCAGGCTGAGGCTCAAATTGCTTGTGCACAGCCCAGTCCAACCACAGCTTTGGTCAATGCTGAGCTAGAACTGCCACTCTCCCTGTTGAGTATCCCCAAAGTATCCCACTGTGGTTTCCCCCTCACAGGATAGAAGTGGCAGAGGCTGAGCTGGAACAAGCCCTTCCCCAGGGGCAAGAACAGCCCCAGAAATGTGGTACATGTTGGTAGGAAGGAACATACCCTGTGTCCTTGGGGTGTTCACTCTGTAGCCGCTGCTCTTTCGGTTTTTTGGCACCTGGCAGAGTCACTCTTGGGTTTTCCTGGGCTTTCATCACCAAGGAATGCAAAGGATGCAAAGCAGAACACAGACCTGATGCCACCAACCTTTCAATTTGTGTGCCCTGTGGTAGCCAGGGCTGACCAAACTCACTGTTCTAAACAGTCCCCTATTCAGGATTTGGACTAACAAAGCTTATTCTTATCACCTACTCCTTCAATTCTCCTCCCTCAATTATCAGAATCACCCTCAGTGGGATCAGCCTTAAAAATATGGGGAGAAGAATCTCTAGTAAAGCAACCCAGCTATTTCTCCTTCATGTAAAACTTTCATTTTAACATCACATGACAAGGAAAATTCCTGACAACACATAAAAGCTGGTGATGCTCCAAAGTGGTGCAAGAAACAATAGAAAGATAAAAAGGTAGTACCTGTAGGAAGTAGGAACTCATGGGATCCTCTTTGCTGTCCTCGTTGTAGTATAGTCCCCCAACAATGAAGATCTGGTTCTCTCTGGTCACCAGACTGACGTGGTTCTTTGGGATTTGAGTAGACAGGGAGGCAAAATAGCACTCATTGGCACTGGGATCATAGGCCACTGCTCCACTGTCACTCACCATGAAAATGAGGTCCTGGAGGAACATCCCAAAGCGCATCGTGTCATTTAAGATCCCAGGGAGAGAATCCTCCTCTGTACCTTCCTCGTCATCTACTGCTCCATTGACAACGTTATCTTTCTCTTGGTTTTCACTGGTTTTCTTCACTTTCTTCTTCTTCACCACAGTGAATTTGCCTTTCTGGGCATCCTTCACCATCTGCAGCTTCTTGAGGAGCTCTGGGCTGGACTTCACCATGGCGTGTTTCTCCACGTGGTCCTTGATGTAGTCGTTGGGCATGAGGCGGAAGCGGATGCTTTCAAAGATGACAGGCAATGCCTTCTGCCGGCTCTCACGGTCCTTGGTCCCCACCCACTTCATCACAACCTCAAAGACGCTCTCCTCTTTCTCAACATTGAGGGAGTCACTGGAGATGATGGCAATGAGCTCATCGGGGGAGAGCTGGTAGAACTCCTCATCCCGAGAGACCAGCGCAAAGCGGTCGCAGATGAAGTCCCGCGCGGCCACGGCGAGCCGGGCGCAGTCCAGCATCAGCCCCAGCCTGAAGATGGCCAGGCAGTTGCTGAGGCACAGCCGCTTCTGCAGGAAGGACACGCACACCGTGAAGATGGAGGGGATCTGGAACATGTTGGCCACAGAGAAGATGTCCTGCACGTTCTGCTCGGTGATCTCCAGCTCGGAGGTGTAGATGTAGTGGAGGATCTTGCCCATGACATCGGGATCGACGTCTTCCAAACTTATCTCCCTCTTCTTGCTCTCTTCCATGTCTGAGAGGAACATGGCTCGAAAGTAGGGGCTGCAGGCGGCCAGCACCAGCCGATGGCAGGGGAATTCCTTCCCTTTGACTTTCAAGACACAGTCCAGAAACTTATTGTGGTCCAACATGTCTTTGAGTCCATCCTGGAGAAGAGTTTGCTGGTAGAGACGCAATTCTTCCACTTGATCGAGAGGCAAACCCATGGCGAGGAGCGACCGCTCGTCCTTTTCCCCAATCCTTCTTTTTGTGGAGATATATTTATGGATATCCCTGAGCCCCTGGGAAGGAAAGTCGCTCGAGGCAGGACTCGCAGCCTCCCTTGCTCCCAGCCCTCGGCACAGCAGGAATGGGAAACGCTCGCTACTATTGCAGCTGTCTGTGTTCTTCAGCTTCCAGCACGGGGCTTTATATAGAGACAGGCAGAGCTTAAGGAACCCATAGTGCAGCATGTGTAAGCCGATCACCCTTCAATATGACACACTGGACAAGCAGGGGGGGAGGGGGTGGGGGGAACAGCTGTAATTCCAGCCTCAGGAACTCAGGAAGGGTCTGGCAGCTCGTGAGTCACCGCAGGGGGAGCGGAGCTGGACACGCGTGCGCCCCATCCAGCACTTGGGAATGGCCTCCAGGTGAATCAAACACCCAAATCTGCCTCCTGGGTCAGGAATGGTGAGGCTGAGGCTTTCTCCTGACAGCTCTGATGTGATTGCTCCCAAACTGCCAAACCTTTGGATGTGCCTAAAAATAGACTGTGAAGTCAAAGCTGGAAAGATGCGCTAAGGGAGAGTCTTATGTGTGCTTTGTGGCATCCCTGACTCCAGCCAGCTCCCTCCCTCCCAGGGATGCTTTCCTTCACAGTTTGTCCTTTATTCTCCTCCAGAGTCACTTGTCAGGAGTCTGGAAAGGGGTGGAGAATGGAGATAGAGCTGTTTATTTACAGCCCTGTATGGGATGCGAAACCAGTGCTGGAAGTTACTTAAAAAGTCTCCCTAAAGGAGGAGGTTTGAGGATTGTGGGATTCCCTGCAATAGGTAATGGAGTCACCATCCCTGGAAGTGTTTAAGGAAAGACTGGATGTGGCATTTAGTGCCATGGTCTGCTTGACATGATGGTGTTTGGTCACAGGTTGGACTTGATGATCTCAGATGTCTTTTCCAACCTACTTGATTCTGTGATTCTGTAATACATGCATGGGCCCCAATAGCACAGTCTGTGGACATCTTGTCATCAATAAATTAATATTTTCCACATCTGAGTGACAGAGAAAGTGTCTGAGGCAGGTTAGAAGCAAAGGAAATGCAACAGGAGGCTTCAGCTCACAGATTAAGGCTTCTACACACAAGTACCTCCTAGTAGATTGAAGGTCTCCTGCTCAGCTCTTCTGATTCAATCCCCCCATGATGAAGTCTGGAGCAAGAGCAGGACAACCTGCCTGGCCTTGAGCTGATGGTCCAGAATGGCTGAGTTCTCCAGCAGGTCTTGTGTCCTATTTACATGTCCATGGATGTCTAGGAAGGCCCCCATGGATCCTCAAATGGCCAGTTCAGCTCCATCTCTTCCCATGGAGCTCACAAAGAAGCAAATTAGTTTTGACAGACCTGGATGAACAGAGTTGCTCTAATTATTTATACCTATGGTAAAACTTGTTCATGAATCTGTTTTATCTCTTACTATGGACCCTCCGGGCTGGCTGACACTCAGTGATGGCACAGATTTAATTAATGCTTTAATTAAGCCTCTGCAAAGATATTAGCCACTATTCTTGCTGTATTTAAATCCATATAACTCCTTACCTGGGCAAAAATTTATAAAATTTGCCATGATCATTATCTACAGGAGTGGGAAGAGGGAGGGAGCTGTACTGGTATGAAGCCCTTTTGTACTGGTGTGGTTCCAGCACCATCTGGGAGGTACCAATATAGCAGGGAAATAATCACAAGCTGTTTTCAGAGCTCACATCATAAGCTCTTCTTCTGTGCTGCTCATCTGTGACGGGATCAAACACCCAGGGCTGATCTTTGAACTGGGTCGAACTTCAGAAATCTTTCTCTGCTCCCTTGACATCTGGGACTGGACATCCCCATCCTCCCCCTCCCCTCCCTGTGTTGGAGCTCTGCTCTATCCCAGGTTTAATCCTGTGTTGTTGTGCTACCAGCTGGGATTTCCCCCCCTCCTCTGCCATTAATCTCCCTTGAGCCCTGCCTTGTTTTCCTTTTTGCTCTGCTGCTCGGTGTGTGCTGCCACCTGAGTTTTGCCTCCATATTCCACACACCACAAGGAGCTGCTGCTGAATTCAGCTACAGCCCAACCCTTCCCAGAGGACCTCTGACCAATTGGTGGATCTCTGGCATCTCTCAGGTTTGTGGCTCACCAAGGGGAAGAGCACTGTGCTTGTCCCAGCCCTGTTCTGGTGTCTCCACTGGTTTCAGTGACTTTGCACAGCAGCTGGACCAGCTCCAAGGCCTGGGGAAGCAGCCCAAGCACTGAGCCCCCCCAGATCTGACAGGGATACAGCCAGGGATTTCCAATGACCAGTGGACTAAGCCAGTTTTCAAGTGTGTCTCTAAGTGGGCAACAGCCCCCCCAGGCCATGGGAGTGGGTGAATGCCCTGATATTGGTTGAGACAGAGTTTGTTTTCTTCCTAGTAGCTGGCACAGTGTTTTCCAGATTTAGGATGAGAATAATGTTGACCCCACACTGATGTTTTGGTTGTTGCTGAGCAGTTCTCACCCTAAGTCAGGGACTTCTCAGTGTCTCAATCTTTGCTAATGGGGAGCTGCATAAAAAACTGGGAAGCATCACGGCCAGGAGAGCTCACCTGAACTGTCCAGAGGGATATTCCAAACCACAGGATGTCATTCCCAGTATATAAACGGTGGAAGTTACCCAGAAAGGGGCCAAGTGCTGTTTGGAGACAGGCTGGGCATCAGTCAATGGGTGGGGAGTAATTTTATTGGGCATCACTTGTTCCTCTTGGGTTCTGTTACAATTAATATGATCATCATCTTTAGTTTTGAATATTAAACTGTTTTTATCACACAAGAGGTTTACCTGTTTAGCTTTTCTTTCCAGTTCTCCTCTCCATGGAGGGTGAGGAGGGTGGGGAGGTGTTTAATTGCCTGCTGGGATTAAGCCATGACAGTCAGGATACATGGAAAGCATCCTGAGGGAATGGGATGCAATGAAGCAGGACCACTCCCTCCCACACAAACTTTTAGGACAGGAAAGATGAATGCAGGAATTGTAACCATGTCAGGCTGATCAAGAAAGCGTCCAGTATTAATTGGGATTTGTAATTGCACTAAATAATTGCCTTTCTTGGCTTCTTGGGTGAGTTTTATGAACAGGCAAGCAATAACCAGGTGAGATGAGATCTCCTCTCCAGGACAGAGATGAGCAGTGGATATTTCCCATTCTAGGGAGGCACTCACTGAGGCTGAGGCTCTCCCCTGCAAGGCTGGGCTGGTTGAGACAGCACCAGGATGCTCCTGGCCCAACAGACCTTCTGGGCTTGACAGAGGGGATAACGTGGGGTAAAGGAGGACAAAGCCCAAGATCTCCCAGGAACTGTCTAACAATTCACTGGCTGGGCTGGTGTCTAAGATTAGCTCCTTCTGGCAGCTTCAGCAGATGCAGCTGCTGGGTAAATATAGATCCTTAGTGAATGGGCTATTTTCACTCCCAGAGTATCCAAGTCAGGAGGGCAGTGCAGAGTCACTGGGCTTTGCCATGTGAGTCACCCACTTTGGCACTGGGAGGTGACTCTGCCCTCCTGGGGCAGCCAAGGACCTGAGCTGAGCCACCCACAGGGACAGAGCCTTTGGTCTCAGCAGCTCAGGGTGGTGTTACCTGTGCAAGGACACCCACATGGAGGAGAAGAGATTAATTTTACCCTGAAGGAAGCACATCATGGTGGGAAATATATCTGAAATAATGGAGATGCCACAAAACACCTTCCAGAAGTCCAGCAGCAGACCTGTGTTCAAAAGGGATGTGTCTGGCAGCTAGAGGGGTTTTGGGGGTGTGAAGAGATGCTATCCAGGCACAAGAGCTGCTGTTAATCCCAGCATTTTTGGTTGGGCTCCCAGAAATAAACCCAACGAGAATCCTGACTCAAACCCCACACAGATGACAGTTTGGTGGCTCAAGATATTTCACCAGAACAAAGGTGGAGTCAAAATAAAGGTGAATATTAATCAAGCTGCAGCCCAACCTCCAATCTGGTGATGCCACCAAGGTGGGTTTTTGTTAAACAGAATATCTTGGGTTACAATTTTGGGTGGGAGGTGAGGACCTGCAAACAGCTCCTTGTGCCTCTCAGCCCGGATGGGTGGGCATTGCCCAGGGTGTCACCTGCATTGCAGAGGAGAACAGGGATGAGCAGCAAGTGCTAGAGTCTTCCAACGTTTATTTACTACATAAATAAGTGACATTTATCAAGGACTTCACAAATTCCTTTGGCAGAGCTGAAAGCTGGCTGGGAACTGATCCTGCTTCATCCACAGGGAAGCCAGAACAGAGCAGCACCAGAGCACAGCAGCACCAAGTGTCTCTGCACACCCACATGGCAAAGGGTTCTGCCCTCCCCAAACACTGGCACACCTCAGACATAAGGCCACTGAAAGTTACTCTAAAGTGCAAGAGAGCCAGAGCTATTTTTAAGTTATTAACCCACCTTTTCCCCAAGGCACCGTGTTTCACACACTCCCATGCAGTGTCCCAAAGGCTGCTCCTCCAAGGAGTCTCCCATGGGCTTTCCCTCCACCACCCAGCCCCAGATCACTGCCCTTCACTCAGGGTCTTTCTGCTCTGGTTGTATTTACCTTTGTGCTCTCTCAGCCATGCAGCCACAGGTTTGGGCTGTGCACACCAAAGGCAGTGGAGAAAAGGTGGCTGGAGATGAGCAAGAGTTGCCTACAGCCTCTTCTGTCCCTCAGCCATGGGCAGGAATGTGAGCTTAAACCTTTGTCCATGGCATATCAAAAGGATAGAAGTGGGATTTGGCCTGAGTCCCAGGACAGATGTCACAGCAGGATGGTCGTGGTGGCCACATCAGTCTCAGAGCCAGCAGAGAAGGGCCCTTGGGACAGGAGCTGGGGGCTGAGGACCAGGCAGTTGTGGACCATGTGTTGTGTTTCTTTGGCATCCTCACTCCCACCGTGCCCTGCACATGATGCATGATGGCTGTGAAGCAGTTTGGCTCCTGTGCTCTCATTACCTGTACCTGCTGTTGGCACTAAATCCCTTCCTTCAAGACATTCAGCAGTGAAGGGACCTGTTTTGTAGGGACTGTAACACCCACAGGGTGCACAGCTGACAGTGGTGGGGAGAGGGTTACCCTTCCATGCCTTTCCTGGTCCTCCCTCCCTTGGCTACAAAGCCTCTGCTTTTTATTTGCTGTCCCTGAGCAGATCCTGCTGAGCCCTTTCACAGCCCTCACTGCACCACCACAGGTGAGCTGAGCAGTAAACACTGATCCTTTCTTATGGGGAAGTGACCATGGGATGGTTGGGCTGGAATCAACCTGGAGATGATCTGCTCAGAACAGGCTCAGCACCACCTTCCTCATAGTGTCCTGGTCCACTGTGGGACTTGGAGAGTCTCCTCTGGGGACATTGGCTACATGTGGGAGAGCCAAGTGCTGGTGGACCAAGTGCTGTGGGACGCAGGGGGTGAAATCTCTTGGCCTGCACAACGTCAGAGGGGCAGAAAAGCAACAGGATGGCTCTATCTGGCATTAAAGAAATGTCCTGGGAGCTGCCAGGGCAGCCTGTGAAACACCCACTGTGCCTCACAGAAAATCCTTCCTGCAGCAAGAGGGTGACCTGTGCCTTCCAGGTGACTTCTACAAGGGTGAGCTACAAGTCCGATTGTCAGGAGGGCTTGGAGAGCCCTGGCCAGGGGCTGGCCTGGCAGCAGCAGCTGGAAGGGAGACAAGGCTTTGGGACAAGCCTGCTGGTGCCTCCCCTACTCCACCTTTGCCTTGTCCCCCTTCTCCTCCTCCTCGAGGGCCAGGATGCGCTCGCGCTCTTTGATCAGCTGCACTCCACAGTAGGTGATGAACCAGATGGACAAGGTGCTGACAGGGAAACCTGGAAGAGGGAGGGAGAGAGGGTCATCCCAGTGTGGTTCCATGCCTAACAAGGCCAATTCTTCACCAGCACTGCTGCCTCTCAGGTGGGCTCGGGAGGTCCCACAACAACATGAGGATATTTTTCATCACAGATCCAGCCCTGCAGCTTCACTGAGGGAAATCCTCAGGAATAGAGTTTGGATGAAGTTGTGCCTAAGCCCACCAAGGCATCATGGACTGCAGCTAATGTAGGAACATGGCTTTGAGCACTCTCTTACCCACAAAACTCCTTCTGCTCCCCAAGTTCTGACATGGTGGGTGACTTTCTTCCCATTCAACCTGCCCATCATTCAACACTTTGACCTGCTGGAAGCTTTGGGCCCCACTGATGCTGAGGACCAACCTTGTCCTGTACTTACTGGGGACACAGTGTCCACCCAGGCAAACACCTATTTTTGCCCCCTACGTCAGTGACTGAGAACCAGGAGCTCTCCCTGTGCTTAGGAAGGGTCTGACAGCATCTGCAATCACAAATCTGGTATCCACAGCAGAGGGGAGATGCAGAGCTTGCTCCTGCTAAATCAGGACCTCTGAGCTGAATAATGTCACCAGCAAAAGGCAGCTGGCTCAGCAGGCAGGCACTCCTGGCACACTGAGCCCAGAGCATGACATCAGCCATTCCCTGCACCACAGAGGGCTGGAGGATGCCAGCTCATGATGGCTATTTATACCCTGGGCAGCTCAAGAAGACTTCCAAGGAGTGCCACCATCCTCTGGTTAGAATGTGCAGAGTGCAGGATGAGGATTTGTACCTGACACCTTCAGGCTGGTGCAGGAATAACTGTCCAACCAAAGGAGATGAGGCAGGGCAGGTAAAACCCTTCCTCCAGCAAGGGGACTGGTTTGCAGTCAGGGACTCAGCTCAGTGTGGTGGGGTGAGTGTGACATTTGCAGTGGTCCAAATCAGTGCCAGGCTGTGCCAGGAGCTGCACAGCCACTCCTGGAAGGCCCCTTGTACCTCAGAGTGCTCTCATAAGGAGGGTGGGAGCCAAGAAACCACTGCCTGCACTTTTTGTGTAAGGATTGAGCACATTTAGAGCAGCCACATCACGAGCCCATGGTTGGGCCACTTTGAACCCAAGAGGACCCAGCAGTCACTGTCTCCAGCTCCTCTACAAAGGTCCCTCAGAGGGGAAGGCTGGGAGCACCTTACCCGTCACCAGGAGTCTCTTGGTCACCAGCAGTGCAAAATCCAGGCTGTTGAGGGCAGGGATGTTGTAGAGGACAATGGCCCAGAAGTTCACTGCCCCAAAAGCTGCCCTGATCCGCCGGGACATGACCCCTGACATTTTGGCCTGTGGAGGGGAGAGGAGGAAAGAGTGAGGAAAACCAGGGAAATGCACTGGTCCAACTCCAGAAAACTCCAGCTGGGATTCCAGAGGGGAGGCAAAAATTAGAGCAGCTTTTAGTGCCTCAGGGATGAAGAAACACAAGGACAAGGCAAAACTTCTGCTGCATTGGGGACTCTGAACTGGTGGGTCAGGGACAAGACATTAGACACAGTTTCATGCTTTGTGGAATCACAGAAGGGTTTGGGTTGGAAAGGACCTTAAAGACCATTCAGTGCCACCCCTTGCCATGGGCAGGGACACTTTGCACTGTCCCAGGTTGCTCCAAGCCCCATCCAACCTGGCCTTGGACACTCCCAGGGATGGGGCAGCCACAGCTTCTCTGCCCAACCTGTGCCAGGGCCCGCCCACCCTCACCTTGAGGAATTCCTTCCCAATATCCCATCTAACCCTGCTCTGTCAATTTAAAGCCATTCCCCTTGTCCTGTCACTCCATGCCCTTGTCCAAAGTCCCCCTCCAGCTCTCCTGGAGCCCCTTTAGGAGTGTCATGGCTGGGTAAGCCATTTCTCAAGGCAGAAGAATGCTCTTGTACTTCAGGATTTTCATTATTAGCCCTACATGCAAATCACTCCCTAGTCCTGGTAAAATTGTTCCTTAAGAAATAAAAATAAAAAGCTGAGAACCAGTGACAGCAGCAGAGTGAACTTGTCACTGGCACATAATCCTCAGGAGCTGCTGCTGTGAGTGGAGCAGGGAAGGGTTTGTATAAGTCTTCAAAGAGCACAGTGAATCCCCAGGCCACTTAGTGCTGAGAATTGTGGTGCCACAGGGAAGGAGATTTCGCTGCCTGTGAGAGCCTTAATCTGATTAGAAGTTCAACAAAGAGAGCAAATGGGAAGGTTGCTCTCTGCAGTTTGTATTCAGGAGAGATCTTTATTTAACCAGCTTAGGATCTCCAGACTTCAGGTTGGGCAAAACAAATAAGGAAGATAATTGTTTCCAGGATGGGGTTCCTAAGGCTTTTTATCCCACATGTCCCTGAGACACCTTGGTCTCACACAGAGACAGGGCACTGTGCTCAGAGAGTTTGGAAAAGAACTTATTCTAGCACCTAAACACTTGTTTTTATCAGAAATGAGTTCAAAATCACTCAGGATGTCAAGATGTTTTGCAGAACAAGAAGAACAAAATATTTCCCTATGGAAATATATAAACATTTCCCCATAGGATCAAACAAGATGGATGTTCCCTATTGACTGTTCCCCATATGTCCATGGGGAAATATTGAAGCTTTTCCCCATGGACAGACCTCAGATTTTATGCCCATTTGTGGTATTTTGATGCCTCATTGGAGCTTCTTTCCTTCTCCTCTTGGACTTCTGTTTTCCCTCTGAAAGCTCCACCTCAGTTTCTCATGAAGCATCACAGGGGCAGGTGGGAGAATAGAGAGTAGAAAATGAAGAGCACCAGGGCTGTGCTACCCTTGCTCAGCTCAGGAGCTGTCACAAGGATGGTCCAGGGATGTCACAATCCCTGGAAGTGTTCAAAAAACCTGTGCATGTGGCACTTGAGGACACAGTTCAGTGGTGAACATGGTGGTGCTGGTTTGATGGTTGAACTTGATGGTTTCAGAGGTCTTTTTCAACCTTAATGATTCTATGAAATCAAAGGCCACAGGAAAGAGCTTCAGGAGGACAGGACATGGAGCTCCATGGCATCATCAGGGGTTTAACTCCCTCTTTAACCTCAGCTCAGAATGGATCCAACTCTCATAAACAAGGCTGAGCTCTCTACAGTCAAGATATTTTCCATCACCAGAGTTTGGTCCCAGA
>JAWWLZ010000082.1:1801081-1812470 GCA_035041345.1 Poliocrania exsul | reverse complement strand
CCCCATCCCTGGAGGTTTTTAAGGTGAGCTTGGCCGTGTCCCTGAGTGCCATGATCTGGTAAAGGGACTGGAGTTGGCCCAAGGGTTGGACTTGATGGTCTTGGAGGTCTTTTCCAACCCAATCCATTCTATGATTCTGTGATCCCACTGGAGGTGTAGCCAAGGGATGCAGGGATGACCCAAACTGTCCCCCACGTGGACTGTCCCCAGTCACAGTGGCAGTACCTGCTCTGCAGCACAGCCACCAGCTCCAGCAGCCTGTCCCTGTGCCCCTCAGCAGCCTGGCACAGTGCCCTGTGCTCTGAGATCTGTGTCTGCAGCACCTCCCACTCGGGGCTGGCCGGGCCAGGGAGCCTGAAAGCAGCACAAGCACACACAGCCTGTTTGCCATTCCACAAAGGAAAGGAGAGAAACAAAGGCAGGATTTGAAAAACATATCAAAATACACTTGGCTGAAGGTTCAGCCAGAATGCTCCCCCCCAGCATCAGTCTCTGGACTGCCAGAAACAGAAATACTTGGAAATAAAGGCACTGTGAGTTTCATTAGAAAGGTTTTTCCAGGATGCTTCCCCTTCCCATCACCCCCAAACCCAAACTGCTGATCAGTTCATGACCACTGACTCTCCTCCCACTGCTCCTGCCAAAGTGAAAGAAGATTCTATCTCCAAAGTGCTACACTCAGCTATTAAATGCCCTGCTATTGATTTTCTCCCTCTGAAAGGCTTCAGGCAGCATCAGTACAATGCTCTTCTTGTGCCCAAAATGTGATGAAAGGAAGGGGCAGTTTTCCCATGGATCCCATTATTATGCACTTCATTACTTCTCTGAACTCTCTGCACTCGGGAGTATCTCCTTTAGAACAAAAAGCAGGAGAAATCTTGGAGGTTGGGAGTAAAAATGTAAAAAAAATTGGATTTATGTGATGTCAAACCAGCAATCAATTAAAAAGGTAACAAGCAGATGTTAGAGCAGCATCAGGTGTGAATGGTAATATGAATTTCACTTCATTTTACACAAGAACCTTAAGGCAGAATAAGTCCAGCTCATGGTGTTTGCATGTCACATATTGTCACAACCAGGTAACTCCTGCTCTGCAACAAGGTCCACAAATTGTAATTCCAATTGCCCTTTAAAAATACACTTTTCTGAACCCTTCTGCTTTGTGAAGACCCTCAGAAAGATCTGTCAGGTTGTAAGAAGAGTGAACTGATCACACTGGAGTATCACTTCTAGTCTGGATGAGTTTTATACACACTGTGTGCTTGGGACATCAAATTTTGGTCTGTGTTTGCTTTCCCAACATGAGCACAGCTGCCTAAAGGCAAGTCCTTGTAGACTTAGCCCATATTTCCTTGTCTTTAGGCTGTAGGTAACAAGACAATAAAGTCAATACTGAGGAACAGGCAGAGCTGCCTTCCAGGCTAGGAGTGGTTAATCCTAAAATCAAGTTGAGGTTGACAGTGATAGATTTGGCCCAGTCTAAAAATGCAGATTTTTACTTCAGATTTTTACTTCACCATCTCCAAGGGGCTTTAGCTCCTATTTATAGCATTTTTCATCTTTCCTGATAGCAAAAGATGATTCACTCCAGCAAAACAGAATAGAGAGTTCATCAGCATATTAAAGTTAATGGAAGGAATGAGCCTTGCTGACCAAGTTATTAAAAGCTCTCACAGTTTTCAGCATCATTCACTGCCCACCTGACACGTCAGCTCTTTCCCTGGCAGAGCCTTTAGCCATGAACACAGGCAATAATTTATGCATTGCACTCAGTGGTTTCTACAAAGCCATTACCCAACCTGCTTTTCCTGCCTACCATCAGCAAACATAGGAAGTTAAAAAAGTAGTTAAAATACAGGTTTGCTGATTGAGACAACTCCTGTAGTTACAAGTGGGAGAATAAAGGCAGCCAGAGGTGCACAACAGTGCAGATGCAGAAACTTTCAAATTAAGGAGGTTTTAACTCAAAAACATTGAACAGATTTTGTCTTAGTAGTGCTCTACTGAGACTCAGGGATAGAGCTGGAATTGTAAAGCCAAATTTGGTGTCTAAAGTAATGTGGTAGGAAATTACAGAGATGAAATCAGTTGCAGCTTGGTGAAAAATTTCCTGCCTCCCAATAAGACCAGTCTCAAATCCTGACTGTCAATTAGACCAGGAACTCTTTAGCAACAAACCCAGCACTTTAACAGGAAAGGATATAACTTGCTCTGGTATCATGGTCCCTTTACACAGCCAGAGTGACCCAGAGTCACAGCAGTGTAAACAAAAATCAGATTTATTGCTGCCTTAAGATTAGAGTAATTTACACACTCCTCAGCAAGGCCTTAAAGAGGGTGTTTGTTAAGAACAAATGATGGGGTGTGTTTTCCATATTGCTGCATGTAAATCCTACCCAAAGTGTGTTTATTGATTTCAACAATGCAGCATTGATTTAGTGCTTACCTAAAATGGCATTTTGTATTAATTCACCTCCCTGCTCACAGAATTCTCCTCATTAGAAGCTCCATTTCTCAGCAGAAAAGACTCACAGGCACTTAAGCTGACCACATAAACATTATTTGAGCTGGAGAGAGAGATCAGCTGCACCACCATCATGCCAAATCTAGTCATGTCTGCAAGTCTGTGTATCCTTCTCTGTTCCAGGATGACAATCCAAGAGATGATGTGGTTAGAGATTCCCAAATACTGCAAACAGGCTGCCACAGCTGCTGGCACAAAGCACTTGTGGTTTGATAAAACTGCCTGGGAAAATCAGGTTTCTGAATTACTCCCAACAAATTTAAACATTGACATTTGGGGGCTTCTTACCAGGCAGATCCAGACCTTCCAACCTCACTGCTGCCTGGTGCCAGGGGTGCTTCTGAGTGCTCAGGGGGTGTATCAGCAGCTCCTGAGCCCTCCCCTCCATGGGCAGACTCCTTCTGTTCAAGTGGGAGCAGGTTATAAAACCAATTAGACAGTTCAAATCAAAGAGCTGCATCAGTGCCTGATCAGCAGCTTATAATTATTGCTAAAAGCACTCCAGAACTTCTGATTTATGGGACCTCCTCAGAAGCTTTTCTTTAATTTCTATGCACTGCAGGATGAAAACAATGCAAAAGTCAGTAAAAAGTGGTGTTTCATGTGAAATCAGGGTCACTACAAAACCCACAGTGCAGCACAGATGGTTTGTGTCCCTAGCCCAGGTTGCATCCTGGGTTCAGTGTTCCAGCCCTCATTTCTGAGGGATTTGGCAGACTCACAATCTCACCACAAACCCCTGTGAGGGTTTTAGATCACTGGGAATTGGATGCTTGAGTACTCCTAAAAAACCCTGAGTGTAAGACCAGCAACCTGCTGATGTTGGTTTAACATATTTGTTTGCTTCCTTCTTTCAGCAGCCAAGGATCCTGAGCACTGAGAATTCCCCAAGTGACAGCCTTGCCATGGGGCCACACAGGGATGGGATTGATATTTCTGTTTGCTGCTGCTTGAACAGCTTGAAGCAAAGTTATGTTCAAACAGGAAGAAACTCAGGAGTTACAAAAAAGGATTCCTGCTTTATTATTCCATCAGGAGGGACTGTCAGTAGGACAGGTGTTACTGTCTTGAGGTAGAAACCACCCCAGATAACAAGGATCTAGACCTAAAATGATCACAGAGGGTGCTCCTCTGGTTAATTTGTTCTGCTCACCTCAGGTGTGAGTTGCTCAGTCTCCTCTTCCACCATTTGAACCTTTGCACCTTGTTCAGCCACCAGCTCCCTGAGCTGCTGTATCAGGCAGCTTTGTTTCTGAATCTTACTGTTCAAGATCTGCCCCATTTTCCAAGACTCCTCCCTCAGGCTCAGGTCCTTTAAGATCTCCTGCATTTGCTTCTGCTGGTTCTGATAAAATAGAACAACAAGTGGGATCTTCTTTTTTTTTTTATACCACCCAAACAAATTCATATTAGGAATGGCAGGACAAGCCCCTGCCCTGCCAAACTCCTCCCTTGGTGGGAACACACTGATGTCACCAGTGCTGCTCTAGAAATTTGATTTGTTGTATTAACCTGAGGAGCAACTGAGAGATTCAATTTGCAGCTCATTGACTCAGTAGCAGCTTTGCTACTCAGTGTAGCAGAAAACAGAGCAAGAAAGGGTGGCCTGGGACAAAGAAGGCAACTTTTTCATAAACTGCATGAAAGTCAAGATTTCAATGTGCTTTTTGTGAAATTGGACCACAATCAGATTGTGTGATGGTGACATTAAAAGATGAGGGCACTATGAGGTGACAGCTGTGAGGCCAGGCTGGGAGGTTTTCTTTCACACTGACCAATCTAATACCTGTCAGACAGTTTGTTCTGTCAGGCCACCAAACTGCAAGTAAAGTGCTCCTTTGATATAAGGGATAAAACAGATTAACCATCCTTTCCCACATAAACTTGTATCTCTCTGCAATAATTTCAGTGAGAATGCTCAGACTGGGCAAAAATGACAACTATTATTTGGCTCCTCTAATCTGCTGCTCAGCACCCAAGCTCCTCACAGTGCCTGCTGGGAATTCCAGCTCAGTTTTAAGCTAAAATCTATGCACAGAAGCAAGGAATTCTAACAGCTTTGAAACTGGTGAGGAGCTGGATCAGAAAACACAAAACTAACCCTCTTAAGAAGTGGCATATTATCTAATACATATTTTTTTACTATTTTAATTGGGGAGAGCTATTTAGAACCATGGCAGGACAAAAGCATCCTGTAAGACCATGACAGCAGCCATTTATTTCTTTTTCAGCACCTTGAGCCTCTGCTAAAACTCTTGGTTTTGGAGGGGCCAAATCCTCTCAGCTCCAGCTGCTGCAAGTGAAAGTGCACATGGTTTAGTACTCATGGTTCAGTCTGTGTGTTTGGGGCTGTGTAACACAATAAATGTGTGTTCCAAACAAAGGAATTCCTGCAAGACTGCAGGCATTCTAAATAAAAACATCTACCAATGGAGCTGAAAGTAGAATGGACAATAGAGTCCTTCTCCATGGATTAGGAATAAAGCCCTTCCTCTGCCTATTAGACAATCCTATTTCAGTCCTTCTGCAAAATGTTTCTTCCAGTCCTTGCAGCTTTGAGCCACTTGACTGCAACTGTCACACCTGGTGCTCCCTTTGCAGCCTTGACATGAGCTGATCCAAAGTGCAGAAGGCTTTTAGCTGACCAGGGAACCTCTGGCTGTCACAGTTGGATTCATCAGGCTCCTGTGTGCCCTAAGGCTGTGTGTGTGTCACTGGATGACATCATTTTTCATCACTGACAGAAACAGGGCTGGGACCAACAGATACAGTCAGACTGTACCAGCAAGGCATCTATGAGCTCATCGTCGTGTTGTCCTTTCTCCAGCAAGGTTACAATCTGTCCCTTCAGGATTTTCAGTTCACCACACAGGGTTCTGTTCCTGGCTTTTGAGGCATCGAGTTTTTTTTTCACTTCCTCGTGGCTTTTTTGGAGAGAGTCGTGTTCCCTGGAGAGTCTCTGCAGCAAACACACCACAGGACATGACAGTTACAACCCAGCACCAGCCCCCAGGTGCTCTGGGGAGCAGAAAGAATCACACATCATCTGGTAGAATCTAAAAAATGGGAACTGGAATACTGTATTATCCCCAAGGAAGTGGGAATTATAAATTCTGCTACTCACTGCCTGCTTGCCAGAATCAAAAAAGAGTCTGTCTGCTCAGGGATCCAAAGATTCTCAGCTTTATTGTGCTCAAAAGGAGAAGCCCAGAGCCATGCAGGTGTAGGAGGTGTGAGGGGGATGTTTGCTTTTAACACTGCATGAAGAATGAACACCTGGGCAAGGGGTGAGAGGGATGTCCCAGAATTTGGATGCAGCAGGGCTGGTGTGGGAAGTGTGGCAGAACTTCCTCCAGCAGATCAGGTGGTTTTGTGAGATGGTCTCTGGGTAGGGTGTAACACCCACCCTGTAAGGCAAGTTATTGCCCTCTGCACATCCAAACAGGACTCTGTTAGTTCCCAGGGTTTTACCTCCAAAGCTTCTTTCTTCTCCTTTTCCAAGCTGCGAAGCTTCAGCAAATGCTTCTCTTGGGCTGACAACTTACTTGGATCCTCAAGAGCCAGGAAATCCTCATCAATCTCCATCAGTGATCTTCTGGTCTTCGTTTGACCCAGCTTAATCTCCAGCTCTCGAACCTGGGGGACAATAATGGCAACTCCTCCAGAGTTCTGTCAGGAGCAGAGAGGGCCAGCACCAAAGGGGACACAACCAAAGGCAGCTCAGTGGAACATCACATCCCTTCTGGATATTATCATGATTAACTAACACAGAGCAGTGTCTGGTCTTTTAGGTTTAAAATCAGCTGCTAACAAACATGTAGATTTTAGGGGCATCTGTGCAGGAAGGAGCTATGACACCAGACCTCTGGTTGACTTGGACTCATGGGAGATCTGTGCCTCTCTGGAGCCCAGAGAGATGCTCCAAAGCATCTGAATTGCTGCTGTGTGTGGGCAAGTGAACTCAGCCCCTGCCTGTCAGATCCTCCCTGCAGACTCCTCATACAGTCAGCAGAAGGAACTGGGCACTGCCCCAGCTCAGTCCCTCTGCCTGTTCTGGAGGTGTGATCCAAGATAAGATGGACCTGCCTCACTTTTGATCCAGTGACTCCATTTACAAGATCCCCACTGGCCTAAGGAGACTGTCCCAGAAAATCTCTGCATCAGAGAACAGTATGTACAGTCCTAAATGCACCCTAGGCAGGGGGTGTAACAGAAGAAAATGTGATTTGCTCAAAGGAAAGCAAAGGTTTATAATATCAGTCAATAAGAGTGCAAAAATAACAGTTTGATGGTATATAATTAAATAGCAGAAAAATAGGAAAATTATGTATCAAATTGCCTGAGAGAAGTTCTATCTAGATGCAGACAAAGCTGCCTCCCTGTCCCCAGCTGACATTTCAGCCTCTCAGAAGGTTCAGGAGTTAATGAAGTTCCCTAAGGAACAACTTGAAAATCTTATCTGGCCTCAATTCTCCCCACCTGACTTTAGGCACTGAATAAGGTGTCTAAGTCAGAGCACACTCACTGACAGGGCTCCTTCTGTTCTCAGTGGGGAAGAGGCACCTTCAGAACACCTTAGGACTGTAACTGGGCTGCCACAGCCCTGCAGGGTCACTGCACTCACTCCTTTGACACAGATGTGAAACACTCCCAGCTTCAATACCCAGCCATAGAGTAATTAACACAGTCTGCCCACATCAATGCATAGATGTTCAGAATTAATGAAGAACTGGCAGTACTTTTACCTTCAGTTTAGGTGATATCCATTCCTAGAAAGAGAATCCCAGCTTCCAGCTGGCAGGGCACCATCCAGGGGCTTCACTCACCTTGTTCTGGAGCACAAGAATCTGCTGGGCTCGCCCCCGCCAGCTGCCAGAGTTGGCCAAGAGACTCTGAATATTCACATCTTCCCCAATTTCACTGGCTAAAAGCTGTGAAAAAGGGATGAACATCAACAATTACACAGATGTGTTGGGGCTCTGTTTAGCAGTAAACACAAACATTACTAACAGTTTTCAATGCACACCATTATTTTTGATATAATGAATATTTAACTATAACTAAACAGGAAAAGAGTAGAGATATTGTCTTAATTCACACCCTTGCCACCAGGAACTGAGCCAACCCTCCTTGCACAGTTCTGACACAGCTAAACTTAGTAGGGAGAGCATTTAAATTATTTATAAAAAGGTCAGCAGAGTTCTATTTTTAGGATCACATTCTCTACTCTGATCTGCATTGCAGGTCTCTTACACAAACTGAGGAAATCAGGGGAATCAGAGCACATTGTAACACTTAAATCCACCCTGAATCAAAGAGGAAAAGGTTATTCTGGATGTCACTCCAACAAACTGTTTAAACACATGCTTTAGTTCAAACATGGTTTTTAATCCCACTGATTTTCATGAGACTGAAACCTACCCTAAGAGCAAATACATAATTAAATGATAATTTAAAGGCATCCTGAAATGGTACCTTTTGGGCCACCTTGAGTTCCTGTTTGGAGGATTGGAGCTGGTTCCGATATTCCATCACTTTAAAGTTGGCTGTGTTCAGTTTTTCCTGCAATGCTTTCACCTCTGGACTCTCAGCCTTTGAAGAGAAGAGTGTACTTGGTAAGAACATCCACAGCTTTATCAGGAGCACACAATCTGTTTTTCCAGACCTTTCTCCTCCCTGATTTTTGGGGTATTCAGGAGGTATAAACAGAACATGGTCACAAAACTGTTGACAGGGACACATCCTTGTCAGAAGGAAAGGACACAGGAGAGAACTGAGTATCAGCTTCTGGTTTCCTCTCCTCAATTAAAATTCATACCAAGTTTCCTTCCAGCATCTTCAGAGTTGATTCCTTAATTCCTGCAGCACCACCACCAAGGGAATGTATTTTTTCTACAGCTGCCTGTAGCTGGAAAGACAAAAAGTGTTGTTATTGTAGAATGGATACAGTGAAGAGCACCCCTCCATGGAGTATTAATTGGGAAAAAAGTAAATTATGGATGTTTGTTTACTCTATAAAATACTTAATATTCCCTTGTTCTTCAACACAATCAGTAGGAAAGCATTTTTTTCCCCTGAAATACTTCCCAAAGAGTTATGTGTTTTTTTACTGTGGAATAACTTCAGAAAATGTGGCCACACCTTCCATTCTGTTTGGGGGAACATAACAATGTTAAAACACTTATGATTTACAGATTTTTGAGGTTTCATGCAAGTAAAGAGCTAAAAATATGTAAAATAACAGTGTTTTCTATCTATTACTCAACAGTTTTAATACCTCCCATTGTCAAATATTGCTTTCATTTTACCCACCTGTTACATCTTTATGTAGTTCTACTGAACAAGGAGAATCCATAAACTCAGTGACCATCAATTCAGAGAAGAGACACCCCAAATAAGGTGGAGAACACACAGATCATGGCACACAATTTTACATTCTGGTTCATCTCAGAGTGCTGTGTTTAATTTTGATTTTCCTGCTGTCTGGGGACAGATTTCTTCATATCTAAAGAGTCCACCTTTGTTTTGATCAGCAATTATTGATTCTTGAAAATACTCTGTTTGCTTTTATATTTCCTTCCCTGAAATATCTGTGGTCCTTTCTTTTTTTGGTCAAAATCTGAGAATATTTTTAATATATTATATACATTATATATATATATGGAATTATTTTAAGTATATTTTGAATAATGATCATCACAATTCTGCAGTAGGGGATTGGAACCAAGTTGTTTTTGCTTTAAATTATTCATTACTTGAGTGATTTTGCAGGTCTCAAACTACACCTGATACTTTGCTGCCAACCTGCCAACTGCTTGACAAGTCCCCTCTGACCAGAACACTCTGGATTTATGCAGGAGTTCTCCAAAATTTAATTTAATCTATGACTTCCTGATCTTTCAGGTAATTGGGGTAAAATTCAGAGAGATGCAGGGCTTATGATAATAAGTGGCTGTGAGAGATGGAGTCAAAATGCATCTGTCAGCATGATAAACATTATTGATCCATTTAACTGGTGTCTTCTAAGAATGCAAAGTTCAGGAAAAAAAATATTAAAAATTATACAAAAATTCACCACTGTTGTGTAAGGAAGAGGAGTAGCAGCCAAAGGACAAAGTAAACATTGGCACCAGGGCATTAATTTTCATTTCAGGAGTCACCTGAGTAAAATGACTCCTGTGCAAGGTTAACACATATAAAAAAATCACAGTAAACCAGAAAAATTAATCTGCTTGAGTGAAGATTTGCTGTCCTGCATGATACAGTTTGTTGATGTCTCAGTTCTGTAAGTACTTGTGCCAGAAAACAGCTTTATTTATGTGGATGGATGAAGCTTAGGAGAATAGAGTACTAATTACTGGTATTAATAAGGTGGGAATCTAAGATATAGTGGGATGAATTTTGCTTCTCACACACAAAAAAATAATAATCAGAAAAGACTGTGTTTAAAATACAAGTGAACACTTCTAATTGCTGTTTAGTAAATTTTTGGGTAATTATATTTAAGGGATATCCTTTCCTATAGCTCAGGGCACACCCCCCTGTCCAATGTCATGGACAGAAATGACCAGAACTTAAACTAAGCATGGAAGTGAGAGCAAATTCAACATGGGAGCATGAACCAAACCCATTTTCTACCCCAAACACTGGATTTCTCTGCTTTAGGATGCAAAAAGAGAACAAGAAAAACGCCTCACTTCTCTCTCCAGCTCCTTGACTTTGTGGTTCAGCTGCTTCACTTTGGCCCTTTGGCTCTCGCTCTCAGCAGTGATCTCACGGTTCTTTTTGGCCAGTTCAACTATTTTAGCTGCTGCAACATCTCCAGCTAAATCAGAAGTCCCTGAAAAGGACACATAAAAGCAGAGGTTGTGTCTTACAGGCAAGATTCAGAATAGATGATGCTTTTGTTCTCTGCCCAGTGCACAATGGACTTTTATTGTCTAATCTGTTCCTCTCAGAGCTGTGCCAGGCACTTAAATGAACAAGTGAGGGAAGAGAGGGCAGTGATTCCAGCTGGATTCTTGGGCCTTTGATTCAGCACCACACCAGGGCCAGCAAAGCCACATTTCACACTTTAGCAACATCACCACCCAGAAAGGACAGAGGTGTTTTCTGCTCACTGCAGGGAAGGGCAGCTCTGAACAGGATTTTCTGGAATGTCACACAAAAAGACAACACTCTCCTTTTTTACTACAGGAGGAGTTGCTGAGACAGAGGTGTGAACATTTCTAGACATGAGTCCCCAAAGGTCAGGCACAACTCTACAGCCCAGGAAATGTCATTGTGTCTATTTATATGTCCCCTGTGATTATCCCTGGAGCCTGCCTGTGTTACTCCTCTATTGCCCCTTTAAACACACACGTCATTGGCTCCCTCACCACAGAGGCTGCATCAGTGTCACACACAGAGCAAACCCAGCACTGGCTGTTGTGGCACTTGGCTTTTGTTAACACCACACAGGTGAAGGAAAGCCCTTGCACAAGTGCAAAATCAATATAATTGTACACAATATCCCCAGAAACCTCCTGCTCTGTGTGAGTATGAGCCTGCAATCACAAATCCTTGGTGGGGTGTATGAGGACTGAACTCATACACCCTCCTTCAGTGCACTGAAGCAATGACTTTTCTGCTGACATCTGTGAGGATTGTATTCAAGAACTGGGGTGAGATGAAGGCAGACAGATCACTCTTTACTGAATGCTGAATCCCATACAGAATCATGGAATTGATTGGGTTGGAAAAGACCTCTGAGATCATCAAGTCCAACCCTTGCTCCAGCTCCAGTCCTTTTACCAGATCATGGCACTCAGGGACACGGCCAAGCTCACTTGAAAAACCTCCAGGGATGGGGAATCCACCCCCTCT
>JAWWLZ010000082.1:1764892-1776574 GCA_035041345.1 Poliocrania exsul | reverse complement strand
GAGACAACAGGAGGGGTTGGGCACCTTTAGGCTGAGACAGTTCCCTCTGATCTGATGAGCTGTGCCACAATCAGCTCTGCTGAGCAGGAAGCTGTCTTTCCAAAAGACACATCCTTGGTGAGAGGTCAGTTCAGGCATCCACTGATCTGAGACCAGTTTGATAAGAACAAAGTTGAAACCAGTAACAACCAGTGAGAAAGATTAAAAAAGTGGGCTCAGCAGAGCAGTGATGGAGGTATTTGCCTTCCAAAGAGCTGCCTTGACAAGATAAAAAAGACCTGTGGATACTGTAACATAAATATTGCCTTTGCAACACCACAGAGTGAGATTATGGCCTGAACAGAAGGGCACAGAGAGCTGTTGGCCAATCTTTATTACCCAGTGTAGCTTTAAAGCTGAAGATTATGACTTTGCTGACTTTTATTAAATATATTATTCACCCCAAATGCTCCTGAACCTTAAATGGTCCCTTTCCAGCCTGGAAACCTATTAAGCATGTGACTTGCCTGGATTTGTACAAAAAAAATATGAATTATTTAAAAGAAAACACTCATCACCCTAATTTTATTGCTGGACAAGGTTACAAGACCAAGAAGGGCTTTGAGTTGATCTAGAAAGATGGATTTGTTTTCACTGCTGTTATTTTTCTTCCCAACATTGCTACAGTTTGTTTCCAACATGGTAAGGCTGGGAGCTTTCCTTAAGAAAACAAAGCCAGAATATGTATTTAACTGATGCTGTGATGTGGCCTTCATGGGTCAGGTCACTGGAGGGAATGTGGAAAGGGACAGCAGCTGGGAAACAAAAAAGAACATGAAGATTGTGATCACATAGAGAGGAGAACTCTTGGGACTGCGGATTATGAAGGGATTCTCAGGGGAAGGGCAAAGGTGAGGGAAATAGCAAGGGGATAATGTCACTCTGTCCAAAGTGAGGGTGCTGCAAGGTCCAGCCACCAGCGACAGGGACAGAGGTTTGTGGAGAATGTGTGTGTAGATCAGGGTGACAGCACTGGGAAAAAACTACCAGAGCACTGTGCCTTGGAGAACATCAAAATGATGGAGACCTTTCCTTCTCTTGGGTTTGGAGACGAAATTGGCTCAGCTGTAACCCCCTTCCTGAGCTCATTTCCAGGATCCCCTCTTTGTTTCATTTTCCCAGCCTGCAGCATGTTTCCATAGCCTGGTCTTAAAGGCAGAAATCATGGAGTGGAATCCTCTGAACCATTTTTTTTGTCCAAAACGGGGCTCCATGCCCCTAGAAAAGGGAATTTTAAGGTGCTGCAGAGCACAGGCCCAACCCCATCCCCCTTACACAACATGGGTTCTTCAATGAGATTACAACATACCTTGCACCCCAGAAATTCCAGTTCATCCAGAGAGAAGTTCACGCCGGCGCACTCTGCAGGGCAAGGCAAACACTCTGCCAATGGGGACAGAGACTGCCAGCCGTGTGCTTGCATAACAGCTGCTGGGTGGGAACAGAGAGCACATTTCCTGCTCCAGTCTGCTCCCAGTCCCAGCTCCTGGACGGGCACAGAGACCTCATGGGGCTCTGGGTGGTTCTCCTCTGTACCTTGGTGTCTTTGCTGCTCGGTGGGCTCTATGTCCTGGGTGTGTTTCGGAGACGGAGACCAGATGAGCCACCCCTGGACAAAGGGACCATTCCCTGGCTGGGCTACGTGCTGGATTTCAGGAAGGACAGTTCAGCGTTTCTAAAAAGGATGCAGAAAAAACACGGGGATGTGTTCACGGTGCTGCTCGGTGGCCGTTACTTCACCTTTGTGATGGATCCCTTCTGCTTTGGTGCCATCGTGAAGGAATCACGATCTAAACTGGACTTCAGGACTATTGCGATTCAGCTGGTCCTGCAGGTTTTTGGCTACAAGCCCATCGAAGCCAACCACAGTATAGTCCATTCAGCGAGCACGAAGCATCTGATGGGAGAGGGACTCACTGTCCTGACACAAAACACCATGGAGAACTTTCAGAAGCTGATGCTTTCCAATCTGAGCTCAGGAAAGGAGAAGGGAGTGTGGCAGGAGGACAACCTCTTCCACTACTGCTACAACATTGTCTTCAGAGCTGGGTACCTGGCTCTGTATGGCTGTGAGCCACACCGAGGGGCAGGAAGCAAAGAGAAAGCTGAAGAGCAAGATCGTGTCCACTCCAACCAGGTGTTCCATGAGTTTCGGAAGTACGACCGTCTCTTCCCTCGCCTGGCCTTTTCTGTGTTGCCTCCCAAGGACAAAAGAGAAGCTGAACGGCTGAAGAGGCTCTTCTGGAGTGTGCTGTCTGTGAAGAAGGCCGGGCAGAAAGACAATGTCAGTGCATGGATAAGTGATCAAGACCAACTTCTGGCACAGTACGGTGTCCCGGAGTACATGCGGGATCGTTTCATGTTTATGCTCCTCTGGGCATCCCAAGGCAACACCGGCCCAACAGCCTTCTGGCTCCTCCTGTACCTGCTGAAACATCCAGAAGCTCTGAAGGCTGTGAGAGATGAGGTGGATAAAGTCTTGAGGGAGAACGGGCAGGAAGTGAAGGCAGGGAGCCCACCAATTACCATCACCAGAGACATGTTGAACCAGACTCCTTTTCTGGACAGCGCTCTGGAGGAGACCCTGAGGCTGATGGCAGCCCCATTGCTGATCAGAGCTGTCCTGGAGAACATCAGCCTTAAGACGAGCAGTGGGGCAGAGTACACCCTGCGCAAGGGGGACAGGGTGGCTCTGTTCCCTCACCTCTCCGTGCAGATGAACCCAGAAATTCACGATGAGCCTCACAAGTTCAAGTACGACCGTTTCGTAAACCCGGACGGCACCAAGAAAGATTTCTACAAAAACGGGAAGAAGCTGAAATACGTCAACATGCCCTGGGGGGCTGGAGTATCCACCTGTCCTGGGAGGTTCTTCGCCAGCGCTGAAATGAAACTCTTTGTATTCTTGATGCTGAGCCACTATGACCTGGAGCTGGTGAGTGAGGAAGAGGAGATCCCAGCGATAGACGTCAGCCGCTGGGGGTTCGGGACAATGCAGCCCGTCCACGATGTTCGGTTCAGATACCGGCCCCGCTTTTAGTTTGGGGAAGCCCTTGTTGTGCTGTTTGTTCCTGTGGTTATCAGATCTGTGCAGTGTCAACACTGGTATGGTCTTCTTTGCTTAACATTTATCATGGCTTTTGGTTTCACCTCCTTCTTGTGTGTCGCTGCTCTGTGTCTCTGGTTATTGGGGTGTTGGGGTATGTGACAAAATATAAAATGTGCCCTGTGGAGCTATTCCCAGCCCCATCCCATGGCCATCAACCCACTGAAAGCACATCTGCACAAGCCCAGAGGAGCACAGGGGCATATTGGCAGGTGGGAACCCAAATCAAGGGCTTCCAGGGAACTTTCTTTTTGTCCAGGTCCCTCCTAGGGTTGTCCCTGCAGAGCCATCAGCCCCGTGGTCCTGGTATGAGACCCATGGAGATGTGTCATCAGGAACAGCCCTCCAGATCACCATATGGGCTAAGGGGGGTTTGCTGTCAAGGCAGGGGAGACATCCTATGGTGTGTAGGGGAAGAGCATTTTGGGATGGCAGAGGATTTATAGTAGGATAGCTTTGGTGAGGAACCAAAGGGGGATAAAGGATGGGTTTAGGTGATCTGGGGAAGAAAATTGAAAGGTAAGGGGCTAAAAGGGGCTGGTTGTGTGTAAAGAGGTGCGTGGTCCATACACTTCCCACATCTGATCTGCTCCAGTGTCTTATTAAATTCCTGCCCTTAAATTCAAGACCTGTGTGTCCACAGTGCCAGCCCCTGGCACTTGTCAGAGGACAGTTGTGAAGCAAAGATTGGGCCAGATGAGCTGGAAAATAAGTGGCTTGGGAGTGGGGGGATGAGCTGCTGTGTGCCAGCACTGCATTATTTTGTTATCAGCTCCTCCCTGCACATTTTTTTACTTCCATTTATGAAGTATCATTGGCAGGATAGCATCAGCTTGTAGTGAACCCCTGAAAGGTCAGAGAGCGGCAAATATCCTCTCCAGAGACCTAAGAATTTCCTTGGAGTTTTCAAATTGTCTTACCTGTGGTCCCCTTCTTGTATCTGATGAGATCCCCAAAAGAAGCAGAGGTGGGATGTGCTGAGCCAGGACACACCAACAGCTCCTTTCCTCTTTCATGTGCAAGAAAAGGTCAGATGTTGCCAATCATCTCACCTACCATGTCAGTGGGATCATTGCAAACATCACTCACTACCTAAAGTGCCCTTTTCCTGTGCTTATGTGAGTTAGGAGTGCAGGTGCTCACCTGCCTTTCCAAGGCTGCAGGAGGCTGTGCATGTAGACACCACTCTCTGCAAAGGCCCACGGGGGTTGTAAGGGAAAGGATGGGAGATGGGAAGTGGATCTGGATCAAAAACCAAAGTGGGGCACGAGAAGACAACCTCAATTCCTTATGGGCTTCAGCCACTGCAGCCTTACACCCCTCAGACATCTGTTTTATCTGCTGGATTAATGCAAGATAAAACTTTGCCCTACAAGCTCTGCTCTGCTTTTTTTTCCCTCTTCAATAATTAGGGGAAATTATCAGTCCTTACAGAAGGTAAATCCCAGCCTTTGCTGTAGATTGATTTTAACACCAGCACTAACCTTGGACTTTGGAGATTCTGTATGACCAAGGAATGAAACTCAAACATTTTGATAGATGTCCAGACATCAAAGGCAGATCCTGCTTTGTTCTGCAAAGGGCAGGGTGATGTTGTAACTGCATGTTGAGGACAAACTATCTCAACCTGCCAGACTGGGCATTAGCCCAGACCTCGTGGTGTGGAAATTCAGGTAGAAACTATCAAGCAGCAATAGCAGAAAAGTGAAACCAACACCAGCTGCACCAGGCTTGACTGTGACAGTTAATATTCCCATTAGCAATCCCAGCACCTTTTCACAACTTTCATGTTGGTTCTCACCTCTTTTTTGTCACCCATGGGTTCATTGCTTAGCTCTGCTACCAAGAATTAAGTTGGAGCTCTTCTCATGTTCTGGTCAATTCCAGCTCCAAACCATACCTTGGAATGCCTTGGGATAGCTGGAGAGCTCAGAGACATCATCACATCCTGGTCAAGTAATGTCCTCACTCCAAGGTTCCAGGAAAAGGATTTTTTGTGTGGATGGTTTGCATGGAGCTTGTTCTCTGCTAACAGTGAATATTGGATATCATTTGTAGGCACCCCAGGTCAGAGTTGAGAGGTGAGGGAACAGGCTTGGGAAAGGGATATAAAATAATGACAATGATCCAGCAGAAAAATCTGGCTTTACTTGCTTGTCAGAATGGTTTATTTAACCAAACAGTATTGAGTCTGTAAAAGACCTCAGACATGCTCAAATGCATGCAGGTGTGAGAAGCAACAAAAAAAATCATACATGGAAGAGTGTGAAAGCTCCACATGAGTTACTCTGCAATGAAGTTTTATGCTTGGAGGGGTTCTCCCCTGGCTCTGAGTTTTCCATCCCAAAGTGCAAACAGCAAGAGTAAAGAACCAGCCTGTGCCAACAAAAAACCCAACTGGGTTTCTGAAAGAAGTTAAATTGGAAGGAATCCAGGAATAAACTTGAAAAGTTTACTGGGGAGCAGCTCTCACTGCAGTGTCTGTGTCATGTAACTCCTCTGTCCCCCAAGAGAGCTGAGTGTGGAGTCTGCCCCTAAGCCCTTGGTGTTCTGTCCTGTGGAACTTGGTCAAGACAATATTCCCTCAACATTCAAAGTTTTACAATCTATTGAGTCAGTGCCTGCTCTCCACAGCACAGTGAAAGTATTCCAGGTCACAAGTCCTGCTCTGCACACTGAGCAAGGGAACAAGCCACGATGCTGCATCCTTCAGGTTTGGAACAATATGGGTTAAACATGTTGGGAAAGACCATCCCTGGCTAAACAGGCTCACTTTAGTATGACACTGTAATGCATTAGGAACTGTTTGCCCATTTTCCTTTCTCTAGACACAGATACAGCTCTGAGAGAGCCTCCACTTAATGCTGCTTGTATGGAAAATTGAAGGAAGTCAGTGGCACCAACAGATACATCAATCACTGCAGAGAAACTCAAAATAACACTGAGGTTATCGGTACAAAGCCATGACACAGCTAACACCACCCATTGCGGAGGAAAGCGGGGTTGGAAGGAGAAGGAGAACCTGAAATGTCAGGATTTTTTTAAAGAATTCAAACAGGCAGCCTTTGCCACACCCCTGGGTAGATGTGCCTGTGCACTGCCCAGGGGGGAGCAGCCTGGCTGCAAAGTGGCCAAGGACACCATCTGCGTGTCACAAGACCGTGGTCACTGCTGTGTTTGCCACCTTTCTTGTCCCATGACACGGTTACCCAACAATTCCTGCAAATGCAGGACCACCCTGGGGTGGGCAGGACATCCCAGCACAAACACAGAGGGCAGTGACCCCAGCTCAGCTGGTGGACACCAACTTGGCAGGACAGTTTGGTACCAAACACTGAGTGCAGATGGGGACAGGGAGGCAATTCCCGTCTGTCCCGTCCTGTCACTGTGCAATCATGAGGCCGTACTTGGAGCACAGCAGGCCCCTTTTCTTTTCCCGATCCATGAGGAAATTCCTCAGTTTGGTGGTGGGGAAGGTAACCAGTGCTTGCTGCCTGTTGTCCAAGCCTGTCTCCTGGAGCCACGGGCTCTGAAGGCACTCAGAGGCTGACGGCCTTCCCCTGGAACAGGCAAAGGTGAGGAGGTCAGTCAGGGAGCCCTGCTGGGCGAGGGGGCTCCTTGCAAATGGAGAGAAAGGAGGGGCAATAGGCAGGGTCTGCTCCAGCTGTGCTGTCGGCAGAGCAGACACCACCTTACCATGGGTTGGCACACAGAGTGCTCTGGAGGAAGGACACTGCTCCCCCAGACAGACCAGCATAGCATCGTGTGAGCTTCACTTTGCCCTTCCTGGTGGTTCTCAGGAACTCACAGGGGACGTCGGAGCTCACGGGGTAGTTGGCACTCAACCTGCCCCAAAAGAAGAGAATTGATCAGCATGGAGCTGCATCCAGCTCTGGAGCCCCCAGCATGAAAAGGACATGGACTTGTTGGAGTGAGTCCAGAGCAGTCCACAAAGCTACTAAGAGGGCTGGAACACCTCTGCTCTGGAGACAGGCTGGGAGAGCTGGGGGTGGTCAGTTTGGAGAAGAGAAACCTTCTTAGAGACCCTTCCAGTGCCTAAAGGGGCTCCAAGAGAGCTGGAGAGGGACTTTGGACAAGGATCTGGAGTGACAGGCCAAGGAGGAACAGCTTTAAACTAAAAGAATTGGGCTTTAGATTAGATATTAGGAAGAAATTCTTTCCCATGAGGATGGTGAGGCCCTGGCACAGGCTGCCCAGAGAAGCTGTGGCTGCTCCATCCCTGAAGTGTTCAAGGCCATGACAGGGAATTTGGAACTAGATGAGCTTTAAGGTTCCTTCTAACCCAAACCATTCTAGGATTCTATGACTCTTATTTGAGCATTGCTCAAGATGCTCCTTTTCCCAGTAACTCCCTCTCAGTAGTGAGAGGAGAGTCATGACAATGCACAAAAACATCATATAGGAAGTGAAAATCTCAAAGGCTGCTGTTCTTCAGTGGGTTTCCTGGCTTTGGCTGCTTTTCCACTTGGTGTCATTTGAATTTTCTTTGGTGGAGTTGGGGCTTTTCAGACAAGGTTGAGAGAAAAACAGCAGCTGCTGTGTTGTGAAACAGCCTTCTTACTCCATGTGGAGACTGGGCATCCTCCCATCCTGCATCATCCCACAGACACTTCCATGCCCTCCATCCCACAGTCAGATCCATCCCACAGTCAGATCTATCCTTGTCCATCCCACAGCCAGCCCCATCCCTGTCCATCCCACAGCCAGATCCATCCCGTCCATCCCACAGCCAGCTCCATCCCTGTCCATCCCACAGCCAGCTCCATCCCTGTCCATCCCACAGCCAGCTCCATCCCCTCCATCCCACAGGCAGCTCCATCCCTGCCCATCCCACAGCCTTCCATGGCATTCCCAAGGAAAGGAGCACAACTGATGTTAACTCTCTAAGTCAATGCATCTTCCCTGACAGATGACACTGAAATTGTGGTTTTACGGCCACTCAAAGGGCAGGGAAGGACAGACTGACTTACATGATGAAGGCTGTGATTCCAACAGACCAGATATCAGTCTGTGGGAGGGCTCCTTGCTCTGTCAGCAGTTCTGGAGCTGGAAAAGCAAACTGGTGTGAGCCAAGCTCTGCTCCAAATGCACTGAGAGCAGCACAAAGGCAGAGGGTCCTTTTCTGCTTTGCTCCCTTCCCAAAAGGGAAGGAGCAGCAGCCCCCAGGACAGGGAGCTGGTTGAGGTAAGACACCTTTGTGGGTGCTGATTGCAGTGAAACCTCAAGGACCTCAGGCCACATGGCAGCAGTGCTTGATCCCTGAGCTCTGGACACCTGGATGCCAACCAGAGCAGCGCTGGCTGGGAGCTCTGGCTCTGTCCCTACCGTCTACAGTAGGACAGCTGCCACCACCATCTCCTCCCACAAACTCACACCACTATTGGAGGGCAGCACCTGGAAGACCTCACTTTTTGGGGTCAGCTGCTGCCTTGACCTCTGGGTCTACCATTTCATCACAGATTGCAGATAAGGCCAAGGTTGCTCTGACTGAACTCTGGACTCACCCATGGTTTCGACATAGTCCATGCACTTGTCCATGGTAATAACTTTGTCTTGTGTGTAGAACTGTGCATTCCCAAAATCCAGGAGTTTCAGCAGGTTGGGCTCGGTGATGATCATGTTCTCAGAGCGGAGATCCAGGTGCAGGATGTTGTGGGCATGGAGGTACTCGGTGGCACTGAGGATCTGCCACAGGTAGTCTCGGACCTCCACTTCTGAGTACGAGGTCCTGGTAGGAGAAAGGGAATAGAAAACAGAGGTGTCCTGTCTGCATGGCCAAGAATGCCTCTCCACACCCACTGTCATCCTCCCCTGGCTCTCTAATCCCATCAGGCCCTGGAGAGTCAACTAAAAACAACCCTTCATTTAGCAAATCTGTTGTATATAGAGAGGCCAATCCATCCTGAGTCAGGTTTACAGATGCAAGAAGTTCAGGATGTTGTAGAGCTGCATGTCAGAGAAAGCAGTAATCAAAATGCAGATTTGATGCCCACCATTGCCTCTCTTTTAACCACAGGATTTAATCAGATCCCTTTTCTGACATCCTGAGAAACAATGTGGAGGAGAAATGGTTTTCTGAGTAACCTCCATGTTGTGGGAGATGGGATTTGATATCAACTACTGTAAACTGCTTCAGCATCACAGCTGAGGCAACTTCAGTAAATTTTAACTCTCAAGAAGCTGCAGAACAAATGCTTCACAAATCCCACATGCAATGGCAGCACGCTGGAACTGATGGGAGGGCTGATCCAGTTTGTCAGGAGAAAGCAAGAGGTGTTTTCCTCCTAACACCATCCCTGAGTGGCAAACCCTTCCCCCTCTTGTTATTACCGTAGTGCCAAGGAGTGGAGCAGCTCTGGGCCCACACACATCTCCTGGATCAACACCAGGTGCCTTGGGCTGACATAGGCTCCCTTCAGCTGGGCTATGTTGGTGTGGTGAAGCTTCCTCAGGACTTGGTACTCCAGGAGCACAGTCTGCTTGTCCTCTTGCCAGTAAGGGATGATTTTAGCAGCTAAAGTCTTGCCACTGACTTTCTCCCTGCACTGTCGGACGATGCTGAATCTCCCCCTGGTACAAAGGAACACAAAGGCACATTAAACTTCTCTGCTGCTCCTGGAAGAGCCAGGAACTTCTGTTCTTCAAAACCACTGAGATGCCATGCTGTGTTTTTCATCCAGCCCAATGGGGAGTTACTGCATCTATTGTCACAGTTTGCACACCCTCCTGTGCCTCTAAACTGTTCAGTCACTTTGAGTTACAGGAGTGAGAGCTTAACTCCTTTGGAAAGAGAGAGGAGAGAGCAAGAGAACTACTCCTTGTTGGCAGAAGAATTCAGTGCCTCTCTCCTAGGCAGAGAAAGTTGAATCCCAATCCCCTGACTGAAACTGGTGCCTGCAAAGATTGATCCAGCAAGGACAGGAAACTTGGTCTCACTTCACAATATTTCAAGTGACTGCCCTGCTGCCCAACAAGCCTGTTGTGATAGGACAAGGGGTGAGGGTTGATTTAGATAATAAGGAAGAATTTTTTTACAGTGAGGGTGGTATAACACTGGCACAAGTTGCCCAGAGAGGTGCCAGTTGCCTCATGCTTGGAAACGTTCAAGGTGAGGTTTGATGGGGCTCTGAGCAAATTGGCCTGGTTGAAAATATCCCTCATTGTCAGGGGGTTGGACTAGATGACCTTCAGAGGTCCCTTCCAACCCAAACCATTCTATGATTCTATGACCCCTTTGCTCTCCCAAAATATCCACATTAAATCCTACCAAACCAAGGTGAGGATCACTCAGCCAATGGTCTCAGGTTTGTATCACTCTGGAGGGGTTTTCAACAGCCCACTGTGACACTCAGTGAGCAGCATCTCTATAAATGTGACTTTTCTAATCATAGAATGTCCTGGGTTGGAAGGACCCTTAAAGACAAGTTCATTCCATCCCCTGCCATGGGCAGGGACAACTTCCACCAGCCCAGGTTGCTTCAGGTCCCATCCAGCCTGGCCTTGGACACTTCCAGGGATTGGGCAGCCACAGCTTCTCTGCCCAGCCTCACAGGGAAGAATTTATTCCTGATTTCTAATCTAACCCTGCTCTCTCTCAGTCTGAATCCATCCCCCCTCATCCTGTCACTCCATGCTCTTGCAAAAAGTCCCTCTCCATCTTTCTTTAACTCCTATCAGGGACTGGAAGGCCACAATTAAGTCACTCCAAAGCCTCCTCTTTTCCAGGCTGAACCATCCCAACTCTTGCAGCCTTTTGTTATAGGAGAGGTGTTCCATCACGTGGGATTTCCCTCTGGGTCACTGAGAGCTCAGTTGGATCCTCTACCTTTTGATCTCTGTTTGGAAGGCGTAGGTCTGGTAGGTTGGGAAGGGCTCAGATGGTGAGATGATTTCACTTTCCTCCTCAGCAGCAGGTGATGGGATGTCCTGTGTTGCAGCACGAAGCTCTGCAGAGGAAAAGGGACAGGGATTACATGGAAAAACAGCTCTGTGTGGAAGCTGGAACCTCTCTGAGCCACCCTCCACTATCTGTGACCACCAGCACAGGTGAGAGCAGGGCAGACTCTGCAGCCTGGCTCCCATCTGGGGTACCCAGGGCTACTGGAATGCAACAGATTCTGCTCTGCCCACCCAGAAATTCCCTGGTGTGGCCACTCCAGACAGTTTGAGATGGATTGTACATTGTGTGATATGATACATCAAACATCTCAGCCCCTGGTTCTCATCTTCTCCCACAGCAAGTTGTTAGGGCATGGTGAGACACTGACAGAGAATTAGAACCTTCTTTTGGGGGGATATTTCAGGGCAGCAGCTGAAACTTGGTGCTCTGGTTCTGGTGTGCTCCTTGAAACACTAAAACACCTCTTTAAGGCATCTCTTGAAAATATTGGACACACTGAGATAGAGTAATAAATCCTGGACCAAGGGAAAGCAGAGGGTTTAGGGTGAGTTAAAAATATCTCTGTGAACTGATTTTGACAGAGCAATCCTCTCCACTGGGAGGAAATTCCACTTAG
>JAWWLZ010000082.1:1706558-1717043 GCA_035041345.1 Poliocrania exsul | reverse complement strand
TGGGTTAAACCCAATTTCTCTTTGTGCCATTGCATTTATTGTAATATTGTTATTAAATTGTAACTCTGACTTATAATTTCTTTTGTGTTGGGTTCATTTCTCCTGCAGGTTCACCTTTAAACCAGCACAATCAGAAAGGCAAATAAGACCATTCTGTGTGAATTGCCCCTGCTCTGCTGCCTCCAACCTTAGTCCAGCCAGGGATGCTCTGAACAGCAACAAATGGGATAAACCAAAACTCTTTTTGAGATAACATTTCTAAAGGAGCTTCTCGCAGGAATTAAGGCTGCTCAAACCCAGGTGGAGGCACAGATGGCACCAATAGTGAGTGAGAAATGCCAGTTACCTGCCGGATGGGCTCCCCAAGGCTCTCCAGGGTGCCTGGGTAGTTCTCAATGAGGGACACATGGAGGTTGTTCTCTGCCCTCCTGGTGAGTGCAGACACCACAGCATAAGCCTGTTCCAGCAAAGTGCAGTTCTGGCTGTTCCTGGCTTTGTTTCGGATTAATTCCTGTTGGTGAATGAAGAAAAGTTACTGGGCAATGAGAGAAAAAAAACACATTTTCTTCAGAGCCAAAGAGTTTCTCAATATTTGTTCCACTTCTTTCCTCTGAGCAACTTTTATCCCATTTTTTCACCATGTGCTGCTTAGACACTAAAGCACTAACCAGTCTGGCTTTTCCTTATATCAATTAATATTAAACAAAGTTGGAACAAATACCAGATATTCTTCAGTGATAGGAAACCCAAAAATTCCAAAGCAAAATGTATCCATTGCATTTCTCCTCTGCTTACCCTCACAACACCAGACAATTAGGAATTCGTGTCAATATGAGATTAATAAAAAGAGAGGTTGGAAGAAATATGAAATGGCACTTTTGCTGTTCTTCTCTTCCAGTAATCAAGGCGGGGAAAGTGCTTTCACTCTTCCAAAAGACCCTTAAAAATGTTGGTGTTCTTGTGCAACAATGTGTTCAAAACCAGAGAGCTCTTCAAACTGCTCATTTATATAACACCAGAATCCATAAATATTTTGGCATGACTGTTTTCCTCCTGGATGTCCTAATGCTATTTCCCATGAAAACACTGTTTAAAATGCTACTCTGCAATGTGTGCTCATGGCCTGGGGTAGACCCTGAGAGAGCAGGATGGATGAAAGCTTGAAAGATGAAATATTTCAGTGGTAGAATGGGGCAAAGCTTCTCAGAAAATTAAAATTCCATCCTACTAAAATGTCAGCATAAAACACAAGGAAAAAAAGTGGCAAGTCAATATCTACACACTGGAAAATACTTATTTTTATAACATAAGTGTTGCTTAGTTTGAAGCAACTTTGTCATGAATATATACTTACATTTATTCATCTATATATATATGCATGTATTCTTTACATATATATATTCATATATTTAAAGATCATTCAGAGAAAGGTCATTGAAGGGGTTTAAGGTCACCTTAAGGGGTTGGAGATTGAGAACCTCCACCTGGGTTTCCATTTACAGAACAATTTAGAGACAATCATCATTGTGGTGGTTATTCTCCTATTGAGTCAAGCAGCTTTCAAATGTAGTTTTATAAGAAGGAAGCCAAGAAATAACAAATAAAAATAAACTCATTTTCTACACAAGCTGCACAGAGCAGAACATAAACCTGCCAGATATAACAAACCCTCTTTACCTTAATTATGGACTGGTACTGCTGGATCCTGGTTATGGGTTTTTCCAGGTAGTGCTGCAGTGGTGGGATGAGTGGCTGGGAAGGATCTTCATTAGTCTCAAATTCATCTGTGTATCTCTGAAAATTATTTGTAGAAGAATGAGGAAAGGTTGTTATAAAGAACAAGAGGGAAAATGACTCCCTGGAAAATGCTCCTGTGGGGTGAGTGTGAACATGTGCATTGGTTTTCTAGTGAGCATCAAGCTGGAGTCATTGGTGAGTGGGAGGCTAAGAAAGCACCTCCTACTTTTGCCCTAAGAGAGGGTAAAAGTGCTCAGGATCTGGGCTTGGATATTGGATGGACAGAGGAGACATCCTGGGGATCTACAGCTACCCACATGCTCATGGACCTGGAGTTGTGTGTGTTGTACCAGTGAACTTCAGTCCTGGGCAGATGGAGCAGAGAAACAGGATTTGCTCATCTATCTCATGATTTATTGAGTTCACCTGGTCTGATAATGTGGTGGCCTTTAAAACATCCCTTAAATTACAACTCCATAAGCACAGCCACATTTGTGCCTGTGTAATTTTTATAATATTAATAAATGCATGAGCACATGTAAATATGTTCCTATATTGATTATACCAATACAGTAAACTAAAAATTATTATATTCAGCAAAGATTACAGCAGATATTAGCAATACTTTTGAAGACCATGTTTGTGATGAATAACTACATTTCCCCATGCAGGGGATGCATTTCCCACAGGTTACCTTGTAGAAGTCCTGGACAGCTTTGCTGACAACGATGGCCTCAGCCTGGACCCTTCCCACCAGGTACTGGATGTACTTGTTGAACTCTGCCTCGTGCTTGATGAAGCACATGGCCACGTCATCGTCGGTGTCACAGCCCTGCAGGCTCCTCAGGAACACACTGCAGAGACAAAGGGAGAGGGACAGCTGAGGAGAAGGGAATGGGATGGGCTGGGACAGCCAGCTCTTAAAGCTGGAGATGCCAGGCCAAGCCAGGTCAAAGGAAATTGCTGGGGAAGGGCAGGGATGCTGCCACATTGGCGTCAAACCTCTTCACCAGCAGGATGCTGAACCTCATGGCTGGAATGGATGTGGGGGAGCTTTTCAGAAGGGATGGAGGGACGGGACACAGGGAATGGCTTCCCACTGCCAGAGGGCAGGGTTGGATGGGATGTTGGGAAGGAATTCTTGGCTGTGAGGGTGGGGAGGGCCTGGCACAGGTTGGGCAGAGAAGCTGTGGCTGCCCCATCCCTGGAAGTGTCCAAGGTTGGACAGGGCTTGGAGCAACCTGGGCTGGTGGAAAGCGTTCCTGGGCAGGGGGCAGACAAGATGAGTTTTTAGTCCCTTCCAACCCAAACCATTCCAGGACTTTATGAAGTGCCCTGTGAGGAAGGGAGGGATGACTTTCAAGGTCTAGCTCAAGTTGGGAAGTTAACCCCTGCCCAGATCCTTGTGTCTGAGTTTAAGGATCTACGAGCCACCCCCAGGAGTGAAGACAGAGATCCCCACTCTCTGCCATGAAGGATGTTGAGGCAGCTTCACGTGTACAAAGCCAAAGGAGGAAAGAAGGGAACTCTATTCCCACAGCCCAGTTCTGCAGTAAATCCTTGGACAGGGCAGGATCATCAAGCCCTGTGTCCTACCTGGGCAGCCTTCCCCAGCTGGATGTGTTTGGATTGTGTGGATGTTGAGTTTTAGGTGAATGGTGTCTCTGTGAAGACACCACTGAAGTCCCTGTAGGACCTTCCTGCCCCTTTATAATAATTCCTTGTTTCTCAGTTAAATTTGCTTAAGAGTGAGAAATAAAATGGACAAGCAAAGCCTTGAAATTCCAAAGGTTATTATGGAATTGCCAGCCCTGTACTCTGATTTATGCTGTGCCATCATTTATCATCCTGAAAGGACCACCAATTCCTTTGCACCTCAGCAGTAGTAGTAATAATAATAATAATAATAATAATAATAATAATAATAATAATAATAATAACAATAACAATAACAATAACAATAATAATACATGATAATGGTAATAATCATAATAATGGTAATAATGAAAATAATAATAAAAATAATAATAATAAATGATAATAAATGATAACGATAAATAATAATAATAGTAGTAATAATAGTAGTAGTAATAATACTAATACTAATAATTAATAATACATTATAATGGTAATAAAAATAATAAATTATGATAATAATAATTGATAATAAATTATAATAATAATACATGATGGTAATAATAATACATGATAATGGTAATAATGATAATAATTATAATAATGGTGATAATAATAATGATGATAATAAATTATAATGATAAATAATAATAGTAGTAATAATAATAAATGATAATAAATGATAATGATAAATAATAGTAGTAATAATAATAATAATAACAACAATAATAATAATAATAATAAAATAATATATTAATATATATTATTGTTGTTGTTGTTGTTGTTGTTGTTATGGGGCTCTGACACCTTGTTTGTGAGCCACTCCTTGGTCTGCAATGGGAATGCCCACCTGGAATGGAAGCGACCAATGTCATCAATGTTTCTGAAGATGGTGGATTTCTGACTGGCCACAGCCCCTGGGACATTGGGACAGGTCTCTGTGTACTTGAGGTGGTGAGTCTGCAGGAACTGCAGGTCTTGGATGTAATCCTCCTCTGAGATCAACAGCTCCTGAATGAGAACACTGAGAGGAGACAAAGAGGCAAAGAGAAATCACATTAAAATCACCACAGTTATCCTTGAGACACATCTCAGACACAGGACCCCCCAAAGCACAGAGGTACAACTTTAGGAGGTTGTGAAATCAGAGACCCCCCAGAATTACAGCATGTAAAGCTTCCTGTCAAGTCATCCAATATGAATAAAGGCCCTGGGAAGACCTGAGAGCACCTTCCAGTGCCTGAAAGAGCTCCAGGAGAGCTGGAGAGGGACTTGGACAAGGCATGGAGCAGAAGGACAAGGGGGAATGGCTTCCCACTGCAGGAGGGCAGGGCTAGATGGGATATTGGGGGGGAAATCCTTCCCTGGGAGGGTGAGGACGCACTGGCACAGGTTCCCCAGGAAAGCTGTGGCTGCTCCATCCCTGGAAGTGTCCAAGGTCAGGGTGGACGGGGCTTGGAGCAACCCGGGTTAGTGGAAGGTGTCCCTGTCCATGGCAGGGGGTGGGATTGGATGATCTTTAAGGTTGCTTCCAACCCAAACCATTCTGAGATTCTATAATTTAGATTGCCTGGAATTTTCTTAGGCTGAAATCAATGGCAAAAACACAAGTCTGAGTTAATCAAGGGTTTGCTGGATTTGGGGAAAGGGGAGGTGGCAGGACTGAGCAGAACAAGAAGTGACTCTGGCAGGAGGGTTCTAGATGTCAACACTCCTGTCAGCTCAAAACTCCAAGGGGTAAATGCCATATGCCAAGAGCTCACCTCAGCTTCCTTTTATATTCATCTTCAGAGACAAACTCTCCAGGAAACTCAGGAATTTCTGTTGTTCCCCACTCTGGGGACAACTACAAGACAAAAAAAGGAAAGCATTTTTTAAGTGACCAGTTCTTTTATCAATGCACACTGAGGAATATCCCTCCTGTGCTCCCAGTTCTCTTCAAGAATTCCTAAAGCAGAGTGAAATTTCCATTTTGCTGGAGGGCGATTTGGTCTTTCCAGCCCAGGCACCTCTAAACACACCAGAATTATTGTCTAACCAAACCATGAAAAATTCTGACCATGTTGTGGATCCCTTCAACAATCTCCTCACCCATCACTCCCTGAAAAAGGGATGGCTCTAAAACTCAACAGGAGCAAGGAATTTGACATGACTGGACATGGACTTGATGATCTCGGAGGTCTTTTCCAACCCAATCGATTCTATGATTCTATGAAATAACCAAGGATGATCAGTCACCTTTAATTTCTTGTCCAGGTAAGCTGGAGATACCCAACCCTGTCGGGAGGGACTTGATTTGGTGGGTTTAGTTCTGACCAGCCACTTCAGAGGATGAGCTGAATCCAGGACTTCCACATATTGTCCTTCCTTCAGGGTTATGGTCTCCCTGTCAGGAGCAGCAGGAACGTAGTCAGCAGTGACCATGTACACGTCAAAGATCTGCAGGAGGGAAACAACAGCTCTTTGGTGCTCTGCAAATGGAATGGAGTGACAACAGCAGGGGGAAGGTGCTCATCTCCCTCTATTGTTTCATTCTCCAGCCTTTGTATGGCAAAGAAAACCACTCTCTGCTTTTTGTTAGTAGGTTCAATCTCTTGGAGGCTCAGGCTGTATTTTCAGGACTGTCTATCTGAGATGCTTCAGATTCACACTATAAAACAGTGAAGGCAAAAAAGAACCCACCCAACCCCACCCCCCCCCAAACTAGTGGTCCTGAAAATTTCAAAGTAAGTCAACATTTCAAAAGTTTCAATTCATAATTTTTTTCAGGAAGTTTTTAGCACGATCACCAAAAAAATTTCTAATTTCTAATTTTCACTAAATTCTCATCTTTGTTACAAAGAATCCTCAATAAGATTCTTCAGGCCAACTCTATCCAAGGCCACAGAAAATCCAACTCTGAAGCTCAGCCATGAAGGCAAGAGGTGCCAAATGATGGGCAAGTTCTGACCATGTTGACTTGCACAATTTGTTCATCAGAATTTGATTCTCTGCTCTGTATCACAGATCCAACACTGAACTATTAAATGTACCTTCTAAAATCAATTACATCCCTAAAAGGGGTTTTGGAGATCCATAAACTGGTCACTCTGAGTAAAACCTGTCCATAAAGATATTGTACCTCTCCTCTGGAATCCCCATCTTCCGATTCAGAGGAGGATTCCTGAGCTATGGATGAAGGTCTGGATCGTCCATGACGAGGAGATGCAGAAGGAGTTTTTGATTCATCATCACTTTCTGCTCCTGGCACTCGAAGTTTGGCTAAAAAGTAAAGCAAAGGGGGAAATAAGAATAAATCTATAACAATTTTCCATTTCAGTAAAACAAATATTCCCTAGGAATAAAGTTTGTAGTGGTATTTAGTGTGATCTCCTATGGATATTTAAGATTAAATAAAAAATTGGGATGTTATAATACAGGATATTGAGTTCCCATTCCATGTATTGCCACTGCACTGCAAAAATATTTCTTGGAGAAATCATACCTCTATTTTTGCTTCAAGTTAAATTTTTTTGACAAGATAATCAGGACAAACATAAAGCAGGATTCTCATTTAATTCAACAAATCTTTGCTGAAAGTGCAACAGAGTTTTCAGCCTTAAGTTAGTTTTAAAATCACATTGTGAGCTCAAACTTGAAGATTTGGAAAGTCTTAAAAGCAGGATTGTTTTCCAGCTCAGAAGGACTGAATATCTGAGGAAAGTGAAATACTCAAGATGTGAAAAATGAACTTCTATTTTTGCAACTTATTGAAATAACTTTTTTTTTCCTACCTCAAAAGTAAGACAGAGTTTGGGTGGAGTCTCACTAAAATTTCTTAGTCCTGAGCTCTGTGGGATGATTGGTTCAAACCTACTGCATAAATCACGCTCATAATTAAATAACACCTTAAAAGGAAGTTATTTCATTGTTTTCTGCACTAATTGAACTGTGTTTTGTGGGCTCCTTACCCTGAGTGATCTTCGCAGACACCATTTCTGAGATGCGAGAGGTGAGTTTCTGGAAGAATTCTTCTGAGCCAACATCTGCTAAAGAAACAGGGCTCTTGGGTACCCCTTCCCTACCAGCTTCCAGGTCTCCTGGAAAAGAGAGGATTTGTTATTAAGCTGGAGATAAATTTCATTGGGAAGTCATCTCTTTTTGAGTAATAAAAGTTTCAGTGGAAGGAAGGTCTCATTTTCTTCCCTCCTCCTGTTTTTCAAACTGTGCTTGCTCAAAGTTCACTCAAATAATTCACCCTCAAACAGAGCAGTCCTGGAAAGTCCCAACTTTTCAGACAGTTTCAAGAAAACAAGGGCAAAAGTGGGTGGTGATCATGGAATACATGGACAATCTCAGTCAGAGATGTGAAGGGCAGGAGGAGGAGAGAGAAAATATCTCCTCTTACCTTCTCTTGCTTCAGAGGGATGAATAGTTCTGAAAAAGAATTAAAGCAGAGTTAGAAGTTAAAATAAAATGGGTGGTAAGGAGAGTTAACTGAGGAACACATTCCCCCTTCTCCCACCTTGGAGGTGAGGGCTGGGAATATCTGAGATAGGACTCTGGTTTGGCTGCAGGGGCTGAGAGTTGTGGGCACACACCAGGGGCACCACAAGAAATGAGAATTGTGCCACCTGGTTCACGGGGCACAGAAACTTCTGGGTGTCTTGGACCTGGAGCCAAACCCCATCTGAGAATTCTCCTTATTCCTGACTCTTATTTCAACCTGGGGATTGAGAAGACCTGGCGTGGCTGCAGAGCCATCCCCCTGATCCTACTGGGACTTCATCCCCAGATAACACCTACAGTCAGGGACATCATGGCAAGTGGGACCTGTGGTGTCAGTCAGGGAATTGATGCTCCACAACTCCAGTGTTTTCACCAGGAAACCAAGGTCTGGAGAACATGCAGACAGTGTGATCTGCTCCCATCACATCAGCCTGTCTGTGTGCTGGGAAACAACCTGACTTGGTGGCAGTGCCATGGGCTGGAGATCCAAAGAGTCCTTTCTTACACTGACAGCTTTCACCAGCACCAAATTAACTCATGGCAGCAGAAAAAGGGCAGGAGATTTCATTGTCAACCCAGATGTGAAGAACTACCAGCACTTGCTTGAGCCTTCAGGAGAGCTTGTGGTGTTTCCCAAGACTAAAAGCTCTGTAAAAATTAATATCCTGCTGTCAACATCTCTGCTACCCCTGTGCTTTTTGGAGAGAGGATGTGAGTTCTCATTTCCCAAGCTGATCTGCCCTGATGCTCTCTCAGTGCAAAGGAAGCAGGAGGAGGAAGCTCAGCCCACCTGATAAATGACAAATCCCATTTCCCTGAGTGTGCCTGAGGTTGAAGTCCTACTGCAGTTTCCTTCCATTCCTTCACACCTTGGTTCAGATTTTTAGACCAGACCTATTCCAGAAGCCAATTTGTGCCCAGGGCATTCCACTTTCCAGACTGTATGTGTCCAATATCCAAACCAGGAATGGTGAATTGAGGAGATTATTACTCTGGTGCATTAGCCCTGAGATCAGCTCAGTTGGTTAAAACTTGGTTGTAATAATGCCAAGGTCATGGGTTCAATCCCCTGTGTGGGCCATTGACTTAAGAGTTGGACTCCATGATCCTTGTGGGTCCCTTCCAACTCAGAATAGTCTGGGATTATGTGATTTTTGCACAAAAGATTTGTCAAATAGGCCCTTTCACTTACTTTTTCTGTGCCATGTCAGTGTATTTCAATGTTGGCAAGTAACAGCCAGACCTTGACCCTGTGAATTTTTTTGGCTTTCTGTTCAGGAGATGAAAAATCCCAAGAGTTTCACAGGACCTACCCAGATTTTTTTTTTTTTATGCTAGTTCTCACCCTCCCTGATCGTCAGGAATAAATGCCTGAGCCCGATAATGGATAAAGCACTTGATCCAGCCCTTTCCATCCCTGGATGACCAAGCACTTACCCCAGTGTGGTCATGATGGCTTCAGACACCATCACCCGCTCCTGGGTCAGAACTTCAGCCTCTTTCACTGCAAGATCAGGGTTTGTCATTAGAGGACAAAGCAGGAATGACTCTGCAGCAGCTCCTCACCTGGGAAACCCATTCCCACTCCCACAATGCCACCAATTTGCTCCTCTCCCTGCCCATGGAGGTGCAGGATTGGCCCATGTCCTTGCACTGCTCAAGCTCTGCCCCTGTAGCTCCTGGTACAGGGAAAATGTGGGATGCAGGGAAGGATAACAGGGAAAAAGGGTCCTTCATGGAGCTGCCCCTGCTCCCAGTCTGTGTTTGCTTTTCCCCCATCTAACTGAAGGAATTGTGCCCTGGAAAGCTCTGGAAAAGGGAAATCAAATATCTTTGTCTGCCTTTAGGCAATTCTACAGTGCAAAATACCTTTACAGAGTGAAGCACTCAAAATAATATTTCAAAAGGTGACTTTTTTTTTAGTTATTTTACACTGCCTGCCTGTCTTTCTTTTTAATTTGGGCTTAATTTGCTTGTTTTTTAGACTTGTCTTGTGTTCATCCAGAAAAGATTCTGCTGTTAAAACAAGACAGAATCAGAAATCTAAAATATTCTAGAAATAAAGAGTGCAAGACAAGCAAAATCAGCTAATCTTGAAGAAAAACCCCCACTTTTTTATGTGTTATTTGATAATTTCCTTACAAGTCCCACCTGTTTTTAACTCTTAGGCAGTGCATAAAAGGGAAATACAGGGAGGGTGTTTGTGTTGCAACTGAGATTTACCATCTGCCACCTCCAGGTTGGCAGTGCAGATGGACTGGCCAGCCTTGTTGGTGGCAATGCATGTGTAGGCTCCACTGTACTTCTTCTTGACATCCAGCAGGATGAGGCTGTGGTGCATGTTGGAACTGGCCAGTTTGTACCCAGGGGTGTCTGCTCTGATCCACAGGATGTCCTCTCCAGACTCCTCCTTCATCCAAGTGATGGTTGGTGGGGGGTGGCCTAAAGGAAAACCAAATAATCAGCTTTGATCTTACTGATCGTGTTCCTTCCTTGCAAATATGAGCCATGCTGTGAATAAATGTTGTGTTGCTCTATTTCTGACAATATAGAATCATAGAATGGATTGGGTTGGAAAAGACCTCCAAGATCATCAAGTCCAACCCTTGGGCCAACTCCAGTCCC